>CAVLJG010000004.1:87055819-87491071 GCA_963669975.1 Acanthoscelides obtectus
GCCGACCGCTAGCATCATTCAAAATAGTGGAAAATTAACAAAGCAGAGAACAGGAGGAGGAGGACAGGGTGAGCATTTTTATATATTTTTGAGTAATGTGTTTGCTTGAAACAAAAAAATGTCGTCTTTTCAAATGTCTTCAAATAAGGTTAAAAAGATCATCAACAAACAGACGGTGTTCTACTATCAATTGTTAGTCTACGGAAAATTTTATTTGATAATTTTACAATCAGAGACGCGGAAGTGTGGCTGAAACGAATAGAAAAACAAATTAGATTATGTAAACGGGTAATTCGTAGTAGAAGGCAAAATAAATTATCTGTAGGGACCTGTAGAAAAGTAGAAAACAAATTTGGGCCTTTTAAACATTTTAGAAAGTTGATTTTAACTAGACATATTGGGGCAGGACTTCACTTAACATTGGGTCAGAGGGTTAGATGGGAAAATGTAGAATCGAGCTTTCAAAGTAGAATAAAAACCGGTTCCATAGCTAATTTGCGTCATAAGGACTTGAATCAATTTTTAGCAGATTGTGTAGTTGTTTTTAAAAGGAAAATTAGGAATATTTTGAACACCCATTGTGCGCTCAAAGTAAATACAACATTTTGCGGGGAGTTTATTAGGAAATCGGGGGATAATGAAATTTTGGGAATTAAATATATTAATACTAAAAATCATATTATTGATACATCAACTCAAATAGACGAGTGGTTTAAGATATATGTGAAAGATAAACTTTTAAACGAATTATCGGAATTTGCTGAAAAAGATTCGGGATTTGCGTTAAATAAAATTATTTCCTTAGTTGTTAATATCAGTAAATATCAATTGGGAAACGGTTCATCTTATATTAGACTACCAGAACCGATTATAAGGAAAAATGCTTGTATAAACATTAAAAATATAGATCAAAATTGCTTTACTGGGCCATTGTAAGCGCTCTTCGGACTCCTAGCAAAAAAAGACATGCAGAACTAACCTCCTCATATCCACACTTTACTGACGTTTTACAAACAGAAAATTTAGATAGTCCTATGCTGCTAACAAAAATTTCAAAATTTGAAAAGATGAATAACATTTCAGTCAATGTTTACGCTTTAGAATTGATCGAAACAGAAAAAAAATCATTTTACATAGTAGTACCAGCAAGATTAACGGAAAATAAACGGGATACGCATGTTAATTTACTTTTAGCTCAAAATAAATATTATCCGCGTTTAAATGATTATGATGCTCCTCCACCAGCGCCAGCAAATGAAGATAATGATTCAATCGATGAAATTAAATATCACTATTGTTGGATTAAAAATCTTTCGCGTCTTATTAGTAGCCAGTTAAATAAACATCGTGAGAAAAAATTTATTTGCGATAGATGTCTGAACTATTTCCATCAGCAAAATAAATTAGTTGAACATGAAAAACTGTGTTCTAAATTTAATAAATATAAAATTAACCTTCCTAAAGAGAGCTGCGTTGAATTTAAAAACTTTACATACCAACAAAATACTCCTTTTGTTGTTTATGCAGATTTTGAATGTCAATTAGAAAATCATAAGAAAGTAGCGTCGTAAATTTAACTAAAACCATAAAATATCAAAAACACGTTCCGTATAGTGCTGGTTTCTATGTAAAATGCAGCTATGATGATAGCCTTTCTTATTTCGAGAGCTTTCGAGGTGCAGATTGTATGGATTGGTTTGCAAATCGTATGGCTGGTGTTGCGCAATTTGTAAACTCAAAAATAAAAACAAGCGTACCTATGATTGAAAAATTAGACACATGTAAGGCAACATCATGTCATATTTGCGGTAAGAGATTTTCAAAAACAAAAAAAGACATAATCGTTAGAGATCACAACCATTTCAGTGGAGAGTTCAGAGGTTACGCACACCAAGCATGCAATCTGAACTTTAGAAAATTGTTTGTTGTGCCGGTTATATTCCATAATTTAAGTGGGTACGATAGTCACTTTATGATTTCGAATTTATGTAAAAAAGGTCGCTTAAGTCTACTTCCCATCAACAAAGATAAATACATCTCCTTTACGCTGCACTCAGATGAAAATAACATTAAATTGCGGTTTATAGACTCTTTTCGATTTATGGGGGCGTCTCTTGATGAATTAGCTTCAATTTTAGCAGTATCAGAAAAGAAAATTTTACAAAGGGAATTTCAAAATTTAGATGAAGATAAATTCAAATTATTAACACAGAAAGGAGTTTTCTGTTACGATTACATTGATTCGTTGAAAAAATTAAATGAAACGACTTTGCCCCCAATTGAAAAATTTTACAATAAATTAAACGATGAAAGTGTAAGTGACGAGAAGTATGCTCATGCGCAATCTGTTTGGCAACAGTTTAACATTAAAACATTAGGAGAGTATTCTGATATATATTTAAAAACAGATATTCTGCTTCTTGCCGACGTTTTTGAGCAATTGCGTAAAAAATGTTTCTCCACCTATGGTCTGGATCCTGCGTGGTACTATACAATGCCCGGATATACGTGGGACTGTATGCTCAAATACACTGGGTGTAAGTTAGAACTACTAAAGGATCTAGATATGGTGATGTTTTACGAAAATGCTATAAGAGGTGGAATTTCGGTGTGTAGCAACCGATTTTCGGAGGCCAACAATAAATATATGCCCGAATATGATCCTGAAAAGCCGTCCAAGTACCTTATGTACCTGGATGTGAATAGCTTATATGGGAAGGCTATGCAGCAACCCTTACCCTACGGAGGGTTCAAATGGGTAGATGATGTAACATCGTTTGATGTGATGTCAATACCCGACGACTCTGACGTAGGGTACGTGCTACAAGTCGATCTATCGTACCCACAAGAACTGCACGATAAACACAAAGATTTTCCGTTTGCGGCAGAACGTAGCGTACCACCCAGCGACGGCGGGGTAAAATTGCCGAAATTAATGGCAACACTTACGGATAAAAAAGAGTACACGGTTCACTATAAAAATTTAAAACAAATGCTAGCTAATGGGTTAAAGTTAACGAAAATCCATAAAATTTTACAATTTAAACAAGCAGCCTGGCTGAAACCCTACATCGAGTTGAATACTCGATGTAGAGCTGCAGCCCGGAATGATTTCGAAAAAAATCTTTTTAAATTAATGAATAATGCAGTATTCGGTAAGACCATGGAAAATATACGTAAGCACCGCGTATGTAAAATCGTTAAATCTTGGGGTGGTCGCTATGGGGCAGCAAACTTGATTTCGAGTTTTCGGTTCCACAGTCGCACAATTTTAGAGGAAAATCTGGTGGTTATCGAATTGAACAAGGCTGAAATAACGTTTAACAAACCTCTGTATGTAGGGCAGGCAATTCTAGACCTATCGAAACTAGTCATGTACGATTTTCATTACACCTATATGCTACCAAAAATGGGTGCAGAAAGGTGTAAGCTCATGTACATGGACACAGACAGTTTTATCTACGAATTGCAATGTGAGGATGCATATGAGGAGATCATTAAAGCTGATTCCAGTAAATTTGATACTTCGGATTATCCTGAAAATAACATATATAAAATACTGCGTAAGAACAAAAAGGTGCCGGGTCTAATGAAAGATGAAAATAACGGTAAAATTATGACACATTTTGTTGGACTTCGAAGCAAAATGTATAGTTACAAGGTGCAGGGTGGGAAGGTGGTTAAAAAATCTAAAGGGGTTAAGTACAATGTTGTTAAAAATAAAATTGCATTTGAGGATTATGTTGAATGTTTGAAAGAATTTAAGGAAAAAACAGCTACACAACGCTGTATCAGGTCGTATGCACACAACGTATATTCTGTTGAACAGTCAAAAATTAGTTTAAGTCCGTATGACGACAAACGTTATTTAATTCCGAACAGTTTTGACACACTTCCGTGGGGGCATTACAGTATCTTATAATAGCGTTTTTTTTTTGTTATAGATGAATGCCCCAACATTATCAGAGTTAGCTGTTAGAAAAATTTGCGAATCAATAACATCATCAGCAGTAGAATTCATGGAGCAGTCTCCACTACCATGGAAATTAACTACGGAAATTGTGAAACAATTTCCTTTATATAAATGGCACGCTATGATTAAAGAAGCCAAAAATGATCTTGATTCTTCATATACAGGAATTAACTTTATTAGATGTCACAAAGAAATAGATCCAAATTTAATTCACACTATATTAGGAAAATCAGATTGGGGTTATGTTTTTGAAGATTATTCTAGTTACTGTCTATGGACAAGTGGATATTGGCTGGACCAATATTACCTACACGTATGTAAAAATTGTTTATCTAAATTTAAAGAAATACATAAAACTTTAAATAAACGTTTATTTGCCTGCTATGACCATTCTCACGAGGTTCACGATGCACATGACATTATTTTGAACGTATACCAAAAAAAGTATAATTGGTGTCACAGCTGCTTTAAAAGCGTAGTGTTTGAACTAAAAGACCAGGAATCTTGCAGAGATGCCTTACATGATAGGTCTAGAAATAACATCCGAATCCGATTTGATGAATCTGATGTAGACAGCGATATTGAGTTTTAAAAAAAAAACATCACAGCAAACAAATTACAAAAAAATATATAAAAAGCGTTCATCCGTCCTCCAGTTTCTCTCTATCTATTGTACTAACATTTATATATATATTTTTTTTCAAACATGTATGTAGTACTAACATTTATATATATATATATTTTTTCAAACATGTATGTAATTAGATTTAATAAATGAATATTTATAAAAAGATGTTTTATTGATTTCGTTAGATTTTTCTAGTAAGAAGAGTTCACAACAACAACAACAACAAGATGTCCTGATAGCTTGAGTCGTCAGAGGTGTGCAACATCAGAAGCAATGTTAGTGCGTGGTTGGAGTTCAAAACTTAGCGTGTTCAAAAACAAAAAAAAAAACACGCACACACATAATACTAACATTACTTCTGATGTTGTGGCGCGGTTCTTCGGGCTATCAAGACATCTTTTTGGTATTTTTGAACAAAGTGTGCACGTCACGTGCGTCACGTATCACGTCACGTGCGTCACGTATCACGTCACGTGCGTCACGTATCACGTCACGTGCGTCACGTATCACGTCACGTGCGTCACGTGTCACGTCACGTGCGTCACGTGTCACGTCACGTACGTCACGTGTCACGTCACGTCACGTGTCACGTTACGTGACGTATATCATAATGAAACGACAGATATGCATTTTTACAAAAACTTTATTAAAATCGTTCAAGATCATTAGCGATCCTATGTCTATAGAAAAATATATGTTGTCCTAACGCTATATGTTGTAAAGTACAGCCTACGAGCTTAAATGTATACAATTTTTGAATAGCATCTGAAAACGTATAATTTTGATCATTAAAACTAGCTCGAACAATCTTAAGCGCATTATAATAATAGCTTGGAAATTCAACAGTTTCTAGCATAGACATATACGGTACTAAAAGTTCATTATTTGCTTCTAAAAGAGCGTTCACGTCCATTTCTGAGAGGTAGAAACTAATGTTGTGCTTGGTTATTTCGAGAATTTTCGTACTATCATAGATTAGTCGTCGAATTCTGCAATAGTCACCGCACTCGATTTCGACAGGATCATACTTGTCAGGAAGGTTCTTCTCCTCCTCCTGCTCCTCCGTCTCCTTCACCGTTACCACATTGAGCTGGGTGATTAATTGTTCCCACTCATAGGAACTGAAAGATAGTTTCAACCGTGATGAGTTCCACACAATTACAGCAGGAGTAAATGATCTCGCTGGGCTTAGACCGCATCCAATTTGGTATGATCCATTTGGAAACTGCGTGTACAGCAGATAATGGTCCTCGTTCTTGGCCGCTTCTTCGTACCTTTCCAGAATAGCATCCAGCTCACGGTCGTAGTTTACAGATGATTCGTGTGAGCTGCTGGTGGTGAGGTCAAACTCGCTGCAACTTGAACCACTAGCACTGGTATCCATTTTTTTTTTTACTAGCTGCCTGACTGACTGACTGACTGACTGCAACCGACTGAGAACTCACTTTTAGCAGAAACCCCCCCACCCCATACACCTAGACGATCGCATCATTGTCAATCCAACTATTATGTTTTGCATCAAGGCCAAGCCATTTGACGTACATTTTTTTACCTTTACGACGTAAAACTTTTTCAACTAAATAAACATCTGGATTGGCTGTTTTCTGTAATTCTTCGTCATAAAAGGCTCCTTTGATCGGTGCACCTTGCATATCTTCGAGCATGTACGTTGCAGGGTTGGTAATATTAATTTTAGTAACTTTAAATAATTCCGTTGTCCAGCTTGGAACGTATCCCTTGTCGAATAGCATTTTGGTTTTGCTGATGCGTACAATGTCACCAACTTTAAACTTACGCGGGCCCGCGATTTTTAAATGAGTATATTTTCGATTTAAGATACATTTTTCGTTGGATTTATTAATTTGTGATGGTTTACATCCGATGGTTTGATGACGTGTTCCATTGTATTCATTGGTAATGCTTTGTAATATATCAATCCATTTATACGATCCCATTAAGCTAAAGTATTTGTAAAGTTTATTTTTCAACGTCCTTATGGCTCTTTCAGCAATGGCCGCTTTCTTGATGCTATATGTACTATAATGATTAATATCATGCTTCTTCATTAAAGTTTGAAATTTACTATTGTAAAATTCTTTACCTTGATCAGATTGTAGATTTTTCGGCGTACGTTCCGTATGTGCGAGGATATCCGAAAACGCACGAGTTATCTCCTCACCCGTCTTTGTCTTTAACGGTCTAGTCCACATAAACTTGGAAAAAGAATCGATTACGACGAGAATTAATTTGAAATTTTTATTTTGATGAGCATAAGGTCGCATTTCAGCCAAGTCCGTCTGCCATAAATCGTCTAAGCCTTTAATGATGGTACGTCGTCTTAGATAATTTTTTCGAGCAGGCTTGTGCAGCTCGTTAACTAGTTGTAGCTTCTCCTTGGCGTACGTCATCATGTTTTAACGCTTTAAATTGTTGTTCCATCGGCTTTATACGCTTAGCAAGATCGAATGTTTTCAATGATATATATGATGTGCGTCCTTGCAAAAGTTGTAATTCAGAGGATAAATCAATGATATTTTTCCGTATTGGAGTCAAATCGGTATGAGACTTAATTGTAGCCAACTCCTGTTCTATTCTTGTTGTTATATTTGCAATAGAGTCATCTACATATTTTTTGTTGCCATATGTTTACCAGAAGTAGGCGGATTTCTCGAAATAAACTCTGTTATTTGATCTGTTTTTGCTGTTATTTTTTTTAAATCAATCACTGAAGTATCTACGTATTTTTTAGTTGCCGCATCTGAATTATCTGTGGGATCTTTTATATTACACAACTTTACGTTCTTGAAGTCAACATTTCCATCAGAAGTATGGGGTAGTGTTAACTTTGGCGGTGTACGCATATACGGAAGTGTCTTTTGTTTATCAAAGCGACGTCCGAATTTATCAAGACTCATCGTGTAAATGAAAGACCAAGGAACTAGATTACTGTATTATATTAGCTTCTTTTAGCTCGTTGAGGATGGCTACTATTTCATTATCATGCGACGTATTGCCAGCTTCCTGAGATGCCATAAGGAGTTTAAGTCGATCGATTAATTCATTGGGATCATCCCAGTACACGTATTCGATTGGTTCCTCGTTGTATGTCAAGTAATCACCGATACCTTTTCCTGTTGGCGGTTTTGATGTTGATGATGTTGTTGTTGTTGTTGTTGTTGTTGTTGAGGGAGTGGATCTTGTTAATGATCGACTAAGTGGACTACGTATTTTTGTAGATGTTGATCGTGTGACAATTGTACCTTTATTTTTCTGCACATCTTTAAAGAGAGGCTTAATAATGTGATTATATTTAAATCCTGTCGAACCTTTTAGGCGTCCAAGCGAATCTAAATGAACACCGGTACTTTGCAATAGATTTTTATAGGGTTGTAAATCTGCATCTGCATAGTTTGGGTCATTATAGAATAAAAGTTGATACAGCCCAGGTGTGCCACGAAACCATGTACCTGCTAAGTTTGTCCCCTCAGGTAATATCTGTATTTGGCCAGTCGCTCTATCAAATTTAATTCGGCGTTTACCTAACATCCAACCAATGTTGTCGGTATATATAGGTCCATAATTTTTATCAATTTTATCGTTTTGTGTCCAAAAATCTTGTAAATAATTATGGCTTATTGGGGGATATTGATCTAAGTATTCTTCTATTGCTTCTTGTGAAAAATCAGCAGGACGCATTTCTTCAGGTAGTGGTGGTGTTTCAGGTCTCGGCGGTATATTACCTTGTTCATCAGTTGAAGCCACGTCTTCTAAATTGAGATAGTTTGGGTTCTGTGTGAATACATCATCATCATCATCATCATCCTGTTTCAATTTTTCCTCTTTTTTAATAATAAATGAAGGATGCTGCTGAGTCTTAGCTATTTGCTTAAGAGGTTCAGATATTGGTTTGAAAAGTTTTCTAATAGATTCATCTTCTGCAGTTCGACCTAACTTTAAAGTAAGATACTTTTTACGTATAGCTCGAGCAAGTTCTGCGATCTTTCTTTTATGACTAGCAACGGCAACTTGGTCCTTTGACATCATGTTACTGAATGATGGCGTACATGATAAGCCTACAATTTTATGTACTTATCAAATCCTACTCTGTATCGACCATAATTAAGAGGAAAGTCTTTAACAATAACTAACGTACCGTACTTTTCTGCCCAACATTCCGAACACATCTTTTTGAATTCATCAAAAGTAACATCTGGAGATACATGCTCATCAAATATATGTTTTAGATTAATTTCATCCTGCTTAAATAGTACTATAATGTTACAGTTGTCTCGTATGAGCTGTTTTGGAATTTTAGAGTATGTTTGGCAGAGATATGCAGCATCGATATCTTTATGACGACACATGGAGTAATACTCTCGAATTTTCTGCTGACCGTCACACGACACGTCGTCAAATATAAATATAGAGCTATTTTTAGCCTTACTTGGACTTATAATTTCCTCGTTATCCTTAAATGGGAAATAGCCAACACCCTTAGCAGCGGAAATCACTTCTTGAAGCAGTTGATACTTTGGTTGATACAACGATTTTGAATAAACGTAAACATTTTTAAACTTAGCACCGTTTGGATGGAAAAGCAGCGCTAGCATTACGTTCGTTTTTCCACATCCGCTTGGTCCGCAGATGATAGCGCGAAACGAATTCGGTAACAATTTACCATGTTTACTATGTTGAGTTTTTGCTGTAAAATCCAAGTTATCAATGGGTAATGACTGCTCTTGTTGAACAACCTTCATCGTGTGGCGTTCGAATAAGGAATGTGTAAAAGTATATATGTAGATATTGCTAACGCATCATCAACAGTTCTCATGTTAACGTACAAGGGTGAAGGTGTTGTAAACTCTCTGATAAATAATCTTCCGATAGAACTCCACGTACCTTCGTATCAGTTCCTGGGACGTAAGTGTGCGACAGATTAGGATATTTTTTTTTCATTCTCACACATGTATATGTATATTTTCAGCGGGGACTAAATTAAAGAAGAGGTTAGCACGAGGAGATCCTGGAAAGAACCCATTGGATCGTGCTGCAAGAGACCACGATATTGCATACGCCTTATACAAAAATTTGAAAGACAGACACAAAGCTGATTGGATTCTTGAGAACCGAGCCTGGGAACGTGTAAAAGCACCTGACGCTTCACTAGGAGAAAAGACTGCAGCTTGGCTAACAACCACCGCAATGAAAGTTAAGCGAAAATTGGGTATGGGGCAGAAGAAATCATCTTTTCGACGAGGTGTTCTCACGAAAATCACAAAGTCCTTGAAGAAAAATGCTCCCACCACCACGACATTAAAAAAGTCTGCATTGGTTGCTCTTAAAGCGGCAAGATTAGCGGTGAAGAGTGCAGGTGGAAAACATAAAGTTCGACTACCGAGAATAATTCCGATCGAAGGAAAATCTGGGGGATTCCTACCCTTGATCCCCCTTTTCGCCGGATTAAGTGCCTTGGGGGCGCTCGCAGGGGGAGCTGCAGGTGTGGCCAAAACGGTCGTTGATGCCAAGAATGCACAAAAGAAATTGGAGGAAGACCATCGCCATAACAAAGCTATGGAGTCTTTGGGCAAAGGATTGTATTTGAGAAAAAATGCTAAAGGTGGTTATGGGTTGTACCTCAAAAAAAAAAGTCAAAAAAACTAAACATCAAGCTACCCAAGAAAGCGCTTTATGATTATGAAATAAAGCAATATGCGAAGCTCTTGAACATACCTCATTTCCGAGGTGTCTTCATGCGTGACACTTTACCACGAGACGGTCCACGTAAAAGAGAATGCGCCGTCGTGAACTTAGATATTTCACAAAACAACGGAACTCATTGGGTAGCTTATAAAAAGATAAACAACAACGTTGAGTATTTCGATTCATTTGGTAACCTGAAGCCTCCACAGGAACTTGTTCGATATCTGAAAAACGCTAAAATTTTCTACAACAACGATCCTTACCAAACTTATAATCAAGTTAATTGCGGACAATTGTGTTTGAAATTTCTATACAATAACAACAACAACGATGGATAATAAAACATTATCGGAATTTACATTAGAAGAGTTTGAGAAGAATATTCCGCCGCTGGAATATTTAATAAGCAATGTGAGACCTGCAGAATTATTGAGTATATGGCACAAACTGCCTGCAGAATACACATCCAATTTTGATCTTCAAATACGACTTCCATGCTATGTTCACTACAACAGACCTGATTGGACAACACATTGGGATGGACCGGCTACTGCTCAAGCAAATTGTTATTTCTGTAAATTATCCATTCGAAAATAAACAAAAAAAAAAACTTGAATAAATGCTTAGTACACAGCTATATTTTTTCATTCATCATGTCGCAGTTGTTGAGAGTCAATAGCACTACTCATATATTTTCATTTCGTCCTTCAACACCGATAGTGTTGGATCCGAAAAAAGATTATGAATTGGCGCTTAGGTCTTTTACTTCATACAATTCCATACCGAATATTGAAAAAGGAGATAAATTTTATTATATCGACCGGATAGGTGGTGGTGGTGGTCAATTAAAAGTCATCGAGTTTCCGACAGGTTGTTATGAAATTACCGACATAGAAACATTTATACGAACGCAAATGAATCTTGAAAATGAAGTTGCTCCTCCGGATGATTATTTTTCTCTAAAACCTAACAATAATACACTGCAATGTGAAATCTTTAGCAAGTATTATAAAATAGTTTTTACAGAACCGAATAATCTTGGACATCTATTGGGATTCTCGAAAAAAGTTCTTAATCCTGGTCAAAAGCATTCTTCTGATTTACCTGTAAACATAATAAAAGTATCAACCATACACTTTGATGCTAACATTACGTCGGGAGCCTTTGACGGAGACACGCCTGCACACACGATCTACGAATTTGCTGTGACAGCCGATCCTGGATACGCTATAGTCGAAACACCTGTAAATTTACTATATCTACCTGTTATACCGAAACAAGAAATAACCAACATCACAGTGTTGGCTTTAGATCAAGACGGTCGTCCTGTAAACTTTCAAGGTGAAACTAGTACTCTTGTGTTGGAGTTGAGAGCGAAGCGCAGATGGGATTAGTGATTATAAGACATAGTGGTGCTTCCAAGGCAACTTCAGTATTACCCCAAGCACCTAAGCGACGACATCTACTACTAACTACATCAAATATCCTGTTTCTACGCTCACTTGGATATCATGTCAACAACAACAAGAATCATGTACAAAAAGAGAAAAACTGAGGAGGCAGCAGCAGCAGCATCACATACTTCTCCGATGTTTGATCTATATCGATCTCCAGCATTCGATGAATCTATTCGCAAGGCTGAGTATAGATCTTATACGCCGTTCATCAAGTCATTTAATTGTAATGATGTTGTGGAATTTAGCATCAATCAAGTAGATTCGTTCTTTGCAATGAACGCTTCCCTTCTATCTATCAAAGGAAAAGTTGAAATAACTGGAGGAGGAGGAGCAGGAGATGTATCTTTAGCTCCAAACTTTGGTGCCTTCCTATTTGACTCTTGCACTTACAGTGAATCCGCTAGAGAAGTTGAAACAGTACGTGATCCTGGTATTGTAAGTACTGTCCGAGCTTACGTATGTTACAGTGAGGAAGACTCAAATCATATGGCTATAGCTGGATGGAACTATCCTTCAACACCTATAATGGCGTCAACACATAACAAGTCTTTTAGCTTGCTAATGCCGCTTAAACATATTTTCAACATTTTCAATGATTATCCTATGATTACGTGTGGCAGACAAACTCTCAGATTTGTGAGAGCTAGAAACGATAACGATTGTATCATTATCAAGGAAAAAACTGGAACGACGACGACAGCGAAAATAACTATTGAAAGCATGGAACTGAAAATCAAACATATTTACCCGAGTGATGATGTGAAAGAACAACTTTTGAAAGCTATTCAAACTGATAAGCCGATACTTATACCATTTAGAAAATGGGATCTGAATGAACTGCCTGCAATTACCGCAGATGCGAGAAGAGAAATATGGTCAGTTAAAACTAGCACCGCAATCGAAAGACCACGTTTCATTATAGTATGTTTCCAAACCGGTAAACGTGACGTCGCAACCTCAGACCCTACCCTGTTTGATCACGTGAATGCTGCTAGTATTCGAGTATCTTTAAATGGTGAATACTATCCCAACGAACGTATGCAATTGGACTTTGCAAACAATCACTTTACTGAAGCTCATTTCAACTATAGCGACTTTCAAACCAGCTATACAACTTCTTCTTCTCCTCTGAAGAGATGTCTTTTAGATTATACCGCTTTTAAAAATCGCGCTTTGTTTGTTATTGACTGTTCCAAACAAGAGGAAACCATGAAATCATCAACTGTTGATGTTAGATTGGATATCGAAGCCGATACTGGCTTTCCAACCAACACCAAGGCCTACTGCATCATTATACATGACTGCTTAATCGAGTACTTCCCCCTCACCGAAGTTATTAAAACCATCTCGTAAGCAACGAAGGACTCTCAGTTCCGCATCAGACATCATGAGGATCGCGTTTGTTGACATTCAAGGCTTTACAGTTGACGGATTATTCGTACCTAAAGAACTATGTATCGAAATTGGTTTCAAGAAAAGTCATTACATCTTTACACCTCCGCAACCTTTTTCTACATTAAATACTAAAGACAAGAAAACTGTCGCTTACTTGGAGAAGAATTTCCATGGGCTTAAATATTCTTCCGGCGACGTTAAATATTCCAAGTTAAATGAAATAATTAAAAATAAGGTGATATATGCGGCTGACTATGTCTACGTTCGTGGAGAACAGAAAGCAAACTTTTTACTCAAGAAATGTCACATTTTTGGTGTTTTTCCCAACATTATTGATGTTTGCAAGTATGATGGTACACCGTGTGCTACTGGAAACTTTGTTGCTGATTCCAATCCATGCCACACCAACGGACAATTTTCCTGTACCCAGAGAAATGTTGAACGTCTACGCCACTGGTTTTCAAATATCATATTACCTATGTAGTTTTTTCTATTTTCAATAAAATATTAAACGTATTATTGTAGTTTTATTGAAAATACCTCTGGTTTGCGAAATAATTGTCAGAATGTCTATACTATTTTCATTTTGAACGGTATCATCCTGTATAATAATAACAGTACATCGTATACAGGTTATGAGACATTCTGACCGACCGACCGACCGACCAGAGGAGCCCACCACGCTATTTAGGTCACGCCTTGCTATATACGATTTAACGATATACCGTCGGTCCATCGATCCGCTATTTTTCGTTGCACCCCTGTATACACGTTGCCCCCCGTAATCCACGCCAACACCAGACAGGTGCGACATCGGCGCCATCTATGCGCGAGATGCCCAACCCATCAATGGCAGCTGTCCAATGACGCATAGATTCCGTTAGGTTTGTACAGCGCCAAACAAATCGGCGCCATCTATGCGCGAGATGCCCAACCCATCAATGACAGGTGTCCAATGACGTATGACAGATGACGTTTTAACGCCATCTATGCGTGAGATGCCCAATGACGCATGACAGGTGTCCAATGACACACAGATTCCGTTTGGTTTGACAGCGCCATCTAGCGGCGGAATCCCCAACTCATGAATTTCGATTACAGATTCCGTCCAACAACCTGTCAATGGCGCGCGACGCCAGCGCCTCTGGTGGCGGATTTTGGAAGTTTTGAGACCGAATCCCCATAAGACATCTACTGGTTACAAATTTTTTTCATCACTGTGATCATGAATAACATAAACAAATTAAAACAGATCGTGAATACCACACCAAAGTTTTTATGGTAGCAAGAGTAAAGTTGGTGCGACTACAGATAGTACAGTATATATAGTCACAAAAAAGCATAGTGTTCGTAAGTTCTTGACTCTATCTAGAAACCAGGATATGCAAATCTTACTTGAATTTGTGTGTGTTTATCATCATTGCCAAAGCGAATTGACAAGAATTTTTTTTGATGTTATATGATATCAGGAAAAACAATACCACTTTTTTGCGTCAGCCTGTCTGTCTGTATGTCGATCTGTCCGTTATTCCCTGTCCCCTCTATAACGCGGAAAATACCGTTCGGATTTTGATGAAATTTTGACACAACAAAAAATGTAGGTTTTGAAAATAAATCCTGTAGCGGTCGAGCTATTCATGCTTATTTAGAGAAATTTTTTTGAAGGGTTGGGGAGTCTAGAGGGTTGAAATGTTGCAGCATTGATATCATTGAGAGACGTTCTATTATTCAAAGTTTCTGATCCCCCTAATATTAAGCACCTGTTAGACATAATAATCAAATATATTTCACAGCTGCCAATGAAGAATAATTTGATTTTCATATTTACAAATAAGGTGAAAGTGTACCTAAGTAAAAATTTAGATAAATGAACATGAGAAGTCAAGTTTCGATTCCGTTTGAGCCTTTTAAATAAACAAACCATTCTTTTTTGTTATACATGTGCGTACTTTTATCCGATATGTGCAATTTGTCTCACTGTCGTTTTAGCAGCTATTACTAAAACATATTATTCCACGTTATATAAACAAAAATAAGTAAAATCAAGGATATTATCTGTTAAGAGTATGTTTGACAAAATCGCTATTTCCCGGCAGCAGTCCTTTGCCTTGCATTCTTTCGCTGGTCATCTAGTACAAACCGCGTCTAATGTAACTTCTCAAAATATTATTGTCATTCCTCATTTCAATGTGAATGCGTTGCCATTTACAAAGAATCATGTACCCCGCGATGATGGAAATGTAGTAACGTAGTAACATTCTGTATATGTTACAGAGTACTACTATATCGACTATGCTATGATTCTTGGAGGCAATGATTTATCGTTAAATCCGTAGCACATGCCGCATACCACAGAATGATATAGTAAACAGGAACATGCAACTCATTGTGGTTCTCGGAATGTACTCAGATGCAGCGTAAATAAGGATCTGTTTTCAACGTTTTACATTGCCTAGAAACTATTATTTATTATTAGCCGCAAGTTGTCAGCTTTTAAATAATTGTCTTCCTAACGTGAACAATAAAAAAAGGTTGGAACTCCATTGTCTGGCCGAATCAAAGCACATTTATGTTTAAATTCATGTTTGTTATACGACATTTCGATCTTATTCAAGTGGAATAAGACGAATTTAAAAATATGAGGTTTTGATTCGGCCAATGGAGTCCTATGAACACGAAAACCACAGGACATTAAAACATACGTAAAGTACATAACTAACGGGTGATTTTTTAAGAGGCATAGGATCTGATTTTCAAAAAAAAAACACAAAAAATTTGAAAAAAACTATTAAATCTTCATTTGAGTCGATAGAACGGTCCATATAATTTAATGTTTAAAGATTATTTCATGTAAATGTTGGCCGCGGCTCCGCTTTAGATGGCCCATGCGCAAGGTCCAATTTTGGCACACTCTCTCCAACATATCAGCCGGTATCTCACGAATAAATGCTTCAATCGTTGCTGGTTTATCCCTGTAGACATTAGCCTTAACATGGCCCCACAACAAATAGTCCAACGGCGTTAAATCACACGATCTAGGCGGCCAATTGACGGGCCCCAAACGTGAGATAAACTGTTCACCGAACTCGCCTCTCAATAGGGCCATTGTTTCGTGTGCGGTGTGGCATGTGGCACCGTCTTGTTGAAACCACATGTCAGCCAAGTCCAGCTCTTCCATTTTGGGCAAAAAAAAAGTTTGTTATCATCGCACGGTAGCGCTCGCCATTCACAGTTACCTTCCGGCCATTGTCGTCTTTGAAGAAGTACGGCCCGATGATGCCACCGGCCCATAATCCACACCAAACAGTGATTTTTTTGGGATGCATTGGTAGCTCTTGCAATGCTTCTGGCTGGTCTTCACTCCAGATGCGGCAATTTTGCTTGTTAACGTACCCATTCAACCAGAAATGAGCTTCGTCGCTGAACACAATTTTTCGATAAAAATGTGGATCTTCCTCCAACTTTGCCAGCGCCCATTCACCAAATGGGAAACGTTGTGGGAGGTCGTGTGGCTCTTATAAGGTTTTACACCCAAATCCTGTCGCAAAATTTTCCACGTAGTGGAGTAACAGAGGCCCAATTGCTGCGAACGGCGGCGAATCGACATTTCACGGTCATCACTATCACTGGCGGATACAGCCGCAATATTTTATTCAGTCCTCACTCTACGTCTGCGTGTTGGTGGTTTAATGTCCAATAATGTAAACTGGGTTCGAAATTTAGTCACAAGCTTCCGAATAGCTCCCTCAGTAGGCCGACCAAATTGCCCATAAATTGGAAGCAGTGCTCGATGCACTCTCTTAACCGAGCATGAATTTTGATAGTAAAATTCAATGATTTGCAAGCGTTGTTCGTTCGTAAGTCGATTCATGGTTAAATTATAGACCAAACTGAACAAGTTTGACAATGACACAAGACACGATTCAAGCGTCATCTGTCAAAAACAGTGTCGCCAAAAAGATACTAGCAAAAAAATCACCCATTATATCAAAATTCCGATTTCATATGGGAAATCTACTCGTCAAATCTTTTTTTGTTCTACTGACTAGGTATTTACACTATTACAGCTATCATAAAATGCCATTATGTTGATAACTTAGTTCAGACTAACTTGTGTTTGTTTTTCATCATTTTAAAAAATATTATTATTGAATTGCCCATTTGCAAATTACTTTTGAGTTGCTCAAAATTTATATAATAAATACAGTTAGCCATTTCGAAAGGCTTAATGATATAGAAACATACAACTAACTGCAGTTCCCAGAATCCACTCAGATGCAGTATAAATGAAGGCGTTTTTCAACGTATTACATAATAAGTCGCTAATAATTGGGTTTTTCAATACCCGTTTTAGTATGGTCCATAATAATAAATCACATAGGCATACTTCAAAGAAACTAAATCACTATGTCAGGATTCCTATTTCATATAGAGAATTTACTCGTAAAATCGTTTATTGTACTATTAATGCTTACATAATTACAGCTATAATAAAATGTAAAAAAAAACTTATGGGAATTTCCAGAATAACATGAGTCTGATTTTTAGTCGTTTTGAAAACATTTTTATCAAATCGCCCATTTACAAATTGTTTTGGATATACCACAATTTTAATAATGTTTATGATACACTAAAACAATTTTTTTTTGTAGATGACTGATCATAAATATTATGTACTTATTTTGTAGATTCCTGAAGAAACTAATTAAAGCTAGAAAAACAGAAAAAATACCTCTTTGCCTAAGACCCTATTATTGACAGAGTCTCCAACAATTCATTCGTTTCAACTAGTCTGCCCAGACTACTGTTCTTCCTTTTGAAATGCATTTATTTAACTTTTGTATTTTTTAACTAACCCCTTTAAGTACACAGTTGTTTTCAAAAAGCCTTCTCAACTTATTTTTTGTGCGGGTGAAGTTAGCCAGCTGATATTCGGGATGATGAAACTGATTGGATACTATTTATTTAACGTAAAAAATATCTTAAAAATTCTAATACGGCGGTCGAGCGCCATCCTGGAACTTCTTTTAAATGGAATGGGTGGTCATGTGAAGTCATATTCTGAAAGCCCTTCTGAGTACTTTTTATGTAAATAAATTTACAATTATCATTGCAGCCATTTAAATTTAAGCATTTTTTGTTTACATGCATTACTTATAACCAAACAACTAATCATCATAATATTCTTGTTTCAAAAAATAAGTGGGGACCTTTATGAAAAAGATTTTATATACAAGTTTAGACATATTTTGGAGTAATAATATCTGAATTTCAAATGCAACAAATTATCTGCAGGCCTTCATCTCCTCTAGTCGGCAAAATTTCATAATTCACTGCAAACAGTCTTACGGGGAATATTTAAAAAACAACAGCCGTATACACGGTCATTGTTTAAACGTAACAGAAGGACACTGTGACGGCAGCGTTTTGTGAAAGATAAATCTCCGAAAAGTGAATTATTTACATTAATTTAGAGAGAAACAGTTAAAGGCTGGGTACGACATTGTCACGAAATACCATACCTTTCTGAATAGACAATGGGACTGTGCAACACAGATTCTTTTTCTGTTAGCACATAACAATAGGCGCGCTTATGGTATTTGCATTTTTTCTCAGGGCGGTTAGAGCACGCTTGCTCAATTTTGATGGACTGCTACTCGGGCTGAGGGTCATCCGTCAACATTATTAATTTTCCTAAATTTATACAAAGAACAAATACTCAGGACAGGCACTGATTGTTTCAAAGTCGATCCTATCGTTGGGATCTCGAAAATTGCTCAGAGATACGGTTAAAACGGATGCAAAATCATTCGTTCAGATAACTGGGAAAATGACACAGATTGCTTCAAAATTCATAGCCTATTTTTCCAAAGTTTTTTATGACGCCGTTTGTAATAGAACTTCAAAACAACTGAACATTAATATTTTGACTTTTCATCTCATATCCTTCATAATCAACTCTGTTTTCCTACGAATGTTTTATTAAAATATTGAATAAATAAACGAGTATGTACTTCCTAGTTTAGCGTTGAATTTATCAATACTGGAAAACTAAGATTATTAAGAAACAATATTCTAAGTTATCATAAATAGTAATACATCTCAGAGCTTTTGTAAAAATAGAGATTTTTAAGCTAACCATCAAAATCATAAAATCATTATTTGAAAGATTCAAGATGGCAGAAGACGTTATTATTGAGATTTTTTTCAATGGATTAGTGGATCATGTGACACACAGGCTTCTCGGGATTATTTGATATACAGGGAAAACCAAATTTGTCTGGCGTGTATCAACACAATGTAAAAAGAGATAGAAGCCGGCTGAAGAACGAAGGTCATCACCACATTGCCTAGCGACGGTGACGCAGAAGGTCGTGCAATCTGCCGCGTTGCCTGTATGTTACACCAGATCCTGTCCTTTCATTTCGACCTAAAATGGAGCGAGGTTAGGTCCGATCCGGAATCGATCCTAAACAGATTCGGTGCAATTCAAAATTCAAAAATGCGTACGCTCAAAAAAACATTATTTGGGGGTAGATAATAAACTAATGTATATTTTCAACATCCATCTTAATTCAAGGAACTGGTGTAACATATTGGCAACGCGCCAGATTGCCGTGCCAGCATTGCTAGGCAACGCGGCGATGAGCTTCGCTATCTAGCCGGCTTCTATCTCGTTCTAACATACACATGTGTTTATACACACTTATCTCTCGTACACATTGAACTGAAGCCTTCAGACAAATACACACACAGTATAGCGTTTTCAGTTATAAGCGGGTCAGTGTAAAAAACTCTCAGTTTTGACAGCCCGCCAATTGACCATTTTCAAAAACTCAAAACTTTAATAGATACGAGGTTTGTTCAAAAATTATCGCAAATTTTGAATTTTCGCGGGTTAAGTATGTTCGATTTTCGATCTTTTTTGAATGTTCAGTCAGGTTTTGACAGCAATTATGCGAGGACGTGTTTTAGCTTGTTTCCGATTTTTGTCTATTCCAAAAAATGGATCAAAGGATTTGTATTAAATCTTGTGTAAAAAACAACTTGAAGTGCTCGGACAGATTCCAAATGCTGACTGCTGCATACTGCAAAACTACTCTGGAGAAAAGCAACGTTTATCGGTGGTACAAAATGTTCTCAGAGGACCGAGAAGATGTGAGCGACGTAAAGCGTTCCGGATGCCCGAGCACGTCAACAACAGACGAAAACATTGATGAGTTCTTGCCGCAGGGTAGAACGGTCAATTAGGAATATTACCTTCAAGTAATGCGCAATTTGCGAATAGCAATCCGCCAGAAGCGCCCGGATTTGTGGAAGAACAAAAATTGGCTTTTGCACCATGATAACGCCCCTGCTCATGCATCGTTACTTGTGCGCGAATTTTTGGCCAAAAACAACACTCCGATAATCACTTACCCACCGTATTCCCCAGACCTTGCCCCACGTGACTTTTTCTTGTTGCCGAAACTGAAGAGGCCCATGAAAGGACGACGCTACGCCACGATTGAGGAGATAAAGACGGCATCGAAGGAGGAGCTTAACAAAACGTTATCACAAGTGTATAATGTCTGAAGAGGACAAAATAGATATTCATGAATAAATAAATAATTCTTGAAAAAACATGAAATTCGCGATACTTTTTGAACAAACTTCGTATATCCTGCAGTTATGAGGTACCCTCAACAAGTTTCGAAATGAAACATCGCATAACTATTCCATTCAAAAAATTTAACACTGTTAGTACTACTTTTTCTATTAAGAAATAAGATAAGGATTCAATATTCATTTGAGTGACTTGCTCGTCAAAATATCAGACAAAGGAGTTAAAAAATATGGGTTAATGCTCTTGTTTTGCAATATAGGAAAAAAATTGCTAGTATGATGCACACAAAACATAGTACTTGTTAAGTCATGACAATGCAAGAATAGGTTTCATTCACAGTCGGTGACATTTTACGCTATTCGGTTCGGATAATGCTAAAGTATAATCCTGATGTATTAAACAGAACAATAAAACTAGTATTGTTACGAAAAAGTGGACATGGATAGGCAAATGATTAGATAGAAAAATGTAATCTATATTCAACATATTTTGAGCTTTTATGTTATTCTCATCACATATAATATGTTTGATAGGCTTGAATGGAACATGTTTTACCAACAACACTCAAAATGCTGCTACGAAGGCCCGATGCCCTAATACACTTTTACTTCCAACGCCTACTGCTGGGGAAGTGTTGTAGTCAAGAAACTAGAAAATGTGATGTGTTTTTTTTTTGATGTTATATGACATGTACATCACGAAAAACCATGTCACTCGTTTCCGTCTGTCTGTCCGCTAATCCTTAGCCCATCTATAACTTGCAATCGCTTAGATTTTGATGAAATTTTCACGTCAGGTAACTACTATGCCAAGCTTTGTAATTTTTGAAAATCGGTCCGGTGGCGGCGGCGTAAAGGACAAAACAAGGAGAAAATCAAAATCGCTCAATACATTTACAGTCGGGACACGTGGTCGGTAGGGACGATGACAGCCTTAATGCGCCATGCTCTTTGTGCGTCTGACTGCATCGCTGGCGTTCTCGATCTCGAGTTATAGTATCGTGGCTGGCACTTATGGCATGGTGGTTCAGCACCGTCACCAGATGGTCGATACTTACTGCAGCGAAGAAACTAGAGTTAGCGTTATTAAATGGGTGGGGACTATGTAGTATGGACTAATTTTATGGGCATGTTTGGCTGACTTGATCCATTTAATTTTTTTGTTGTTCCATGTTTGTAGCTAGCTAGCTAGGGACTAAATTGTACCGAACCTTATCCTTTATTAACTGATGACAGACAGCGTTGCGTGGTAAATGGAGAGTTAACCAACTTGAGGACATTTTTTTTGAAAGGGGAAAGAGGCCAAGAATAATGGACAGATAGAGGAAAATGAGCGACAGCGTTGAAAACTATTCTTTCTTCTACGAGTAGTACCGACGAAAGTAATAGATTTAGATAACGAAAATGCTATGATTCAGGCATTTTGCAACAGATATGACTTGTAAAATATTATTGCAAAGGTAGGAAATAAAAAATGAGAGGGAAATGAGGCATTCAACTCACACATACAACCACGTAGGCAACACAAAGTATTTAAATATATTCAATTATAGTAGTAAAAGTGCCAGACGAAGAGAGTAACTGAAATTTATGGTAATGACCGTTAGAATTGCGTCCGGCAGTCGCTACTGCTACAACATGTGCTTTAAATGATCAGGTAGAAAGTTTAAAATGTAACAATACATACATATATAGGCAAAAATTGGTACCCGTGTTGATTACGCGTTTTCAGTTTATTCTCAACAAAATATACAATATATTTTGGACAAATGAAGAAACAACCTTTCCAAAATAATCAGTAAATAGTGACGGTACGGACCTCAGCAAATACTTATCGCCAGATATTCGCCTTTGAACCGTCATTAAGAGAATAATCTTTAAATTAAAGCACTTTTTTGAAGTTATTTGAGGAGGACTACTTTCCTGTAGTGTCACTCGTATCTCCATATAGAGTTCTCCTGAAACATTTTTGTGTAGAAACTTGTTTCATTTACTTTTGTGTTTTACTTGAATCTGAGATATTTCTATAACCATGTTCTATTAATACATACTTTTCCTACTTCAAAATCATAATCCTTTCCTGTCTTACATTTTCATTGCAGCATTTATTATTCGAATCTGTATAAATCTGACCTTGCTGGATCAAAGTGTTGATTTATTGATAAATAAAATTAAATCGACACAGAAGACAAACTACTTTCAGCCTGCATATCTACTTTTCTTCATTGATTTTTTCAACTGATATGTAAAGTGAATGTTCGATTTTACGATTATTAATATTTATCATAATAATTGATATAAAATCCAGACAGCCACATAAAACTAGTTCCTAACCTTGATCCTAACGATCAGAACGAGGTGCAACGCACCTTGCATAAATATGTGTAAATGCCAGCGTGGTGAATGAAAGAAACTAAAGGAAATGACATTAAGAATGAAATTCACATGTGTTTCATTTTGGTCATAGGTATGTGGGACTTTACTAGTTAATAGAAAATAACGTCGAGTAGAGTGATTCTGCACTTCCCACATAGCGCTGCCACCAATTGGAGGATTATGTCCATGAACTACTTTTATTTCATCTTCGGGAGCTTCCGGAGTATCTTGAACATCACGGGTTGATTAGCGACAGGGAGTATGGTTTCAGGCACCAGCGATCCACGGCGAACCTCCTAGCTTACGTCACGCAACTGTGGAGTAAACTCGTCCAGTCATATGGTGAGGCTCATGTTGTTGCTCTAGATATCACGAAAGCTTTCGAGAAGCTGTGGCAGGCTGCTCTCTCTATCCTATGGCAGTAATTGACAAGTTATCCTCTTCATCCCACAACGTCAAAGCGGGTGTTCCCCAGGGATCGGTTCCTCTTTCATATCAACGAACTCCTATCCTGCACGATCAATCCGATCCACAGCTGTGCTGGTGACAGCACTCTACATGCTGAGAAGAACACTAACAGTGACTTTTTTTCTGACGAGAGATCTGGAGGTTATTACTACTTGGATATTCAACAATCTGGTATAGTTTAATGCTTCCACAAAACACGGTAATGTACTTTGACTAACAAGAAGCGCCCTAGCTCAGATGCGGTTTCGAGTCCGGATCACTTGATCTGGTTCGAACACATCTCGTCAATCGCGGCAGCTGCTGGAAGAATGCTAGGCTACCTGTTTAGTTCTTTACTCTACATACCCAAGTCCAAGGCAAGATCTAACCCCGCGTACTGCTCACATTTTTGGGGTGCTGGTACGACTGATCGATGACTCTTCTCTAACACAGAGGACAGTTCGCCGGCAATTTGGTTCTGTGCTACCGCTATGTCAACAAGCTTTGCTCCTCAGAGCTTAGACAGACCCGTCAAACTTCGGCCTTCCATCCTAATATGTGTACATCCTGAACTGACCGATACGACCGCTCTTTTGTCCCTGTGGTATCCAGATTGTGGAACAATCTATCTGAGTAGGTTATACTAACCCTATACCCGTTTTACATCAACAATTTCTTCACGTATTTGTTCAGATAAATTTCTTCAAGTTCATCCTGATTATGTTTTGCGGTGTTTACATCAATGGGCAAATTCTGGGATTACCTGTCAGTACACAGTGCTGCCATCCACACAACAAAGTTTTACTAGAAATGTTTCGAGTTTTTTTATGTATTGTGGTTTTTATTTTGAAGCAAATCTCATAAGCAGAAACCTGTAATCCTATCAAAGTTATATACCTGAAAAGTTGTTCAATATAAAGGAAAGGAAGACCATCGAATTTGACGTCCAACTTGGTAAAAATTAGAACAAGTTCTAATTTCGTAAAGAAATCCACGAAGAACTTCATGAAGACGAATTCCTGTTTTACACTTTTAAAATTCGACTATGAACTCAATTCATGAAGAAATATATGGTTTTATTGTCAATGTAAAACGGGTATTAAGCAGTTCAAAAATCGGATTAAGCAAGCATCTTTGATCTCCTCATAGCATCTGCGGTGCCCCGATATTTAAGCTCCTGCCTACACAGCTGCTATGACATAAAATAAGAAATCTTTCTTTCCAGATGCCTATCATCCGACGACCACTCTTCCTCTACCTATGCATAGCCCTTGTGACGTCATCGGTGGCGCAGCAGCACAGAAAGCACTCCTTCCGGAGACATCTACCTCCTCCGGCTCATCTGAGGGTGGTGGACCCTTCCACGGCTGACGACGCAGAACTCCTCGACGGGGAGGAAAGCCAGGGTGTAGGTGGCGGGGGTAAGAAGCAGACGCATCAGAAGAACAAACAGACGAATGGGGATGATGAAGATAAGCCGAAGACGCTGTCGCAACAGGTGGCTGACGGGAAATACGGGTTGATACAGAACGAGCTGTTCAGGAAACCGCCCAAAAGACCGGGGGTTATTAGTTACAATGACAATCCAGAGGTGAGACGAGTGGATCAAATTGCATAATATTTTTAGGAATTTCTTGACAAAACAACCTGGAACGTTCATGTTTGACTTGATTTTTTTATTGTTCTACTTGATGGCAAATTATATTTATGTTCCACTAAAGGCCTTCAGTGATATTTAAACATACAACAGATGAATCGTATTTTAAAATAATTACGAGAGGTGGTTAGCGGATGAAAAGCTTATTGAATTTTTTCCATTTTTTGTATCAGCTGATGATGTTTTTTTTTCTATTTTGGTTAACAGTTTTATGTTCTATACGATGAACACAATATTTTGCTCGATATGAATTGTTTTCTCTGTAACTTGTCACAAAGACTTTCCCTTACGTATTTATAATCTGCTCATAATCATATTACAAAAAATATCAAGCAGTTGAATATTTAAGTACTTGACGTAAAAACAACTTGATTAATACATGACTTCAGCTTGACTTGACGGCGCGTCGATTTAGCGACCGAATACCCATGTTCGTTTTGACGTAGAATAAGTGAGTTTTGAGTAGGGTATAACCACGTTTCAGCTATATAAGCTGTCTCAGAGTATGTAGTCAATGATTCGGAATCATAGAAAGTACGAGAAATAATGTAACAAATTCCTATGAAAATATGTTTCGAAGCTGCCCGACGCGCGACGGAGAAACTGTAGAGTCTCACCCGACCTCCACACAAAACAATGAAATCATTTCAGGCGTGGTGAAAACCTCGCATTTGTGGAAAAAATTTGCTGGATTTTTATGATCACGTTTGTAGGATATCACTGAATATCAATCAAGATGTTGCCGGGCAGTAAACCGGCGCAAAGATTGAGCAATATTTCTAGCAAAATTAGAAAAAATGTACTTTCGCCTCCAGATAAAAAATCCTTGGTATCTTTTCTCTAAAGTTGGACGTCTTCGAATTATGAGCGGTTTGATGTTTGATATAACCCTAAAAACAATCATTTTTAATGCTTAAAAATTGTTTAAAACTTTTTGAACTTGCTAAATGTATAAATTATAGTCCCCTATTAGTCACCTACGAGTATTTTCATTTTTACATTCCGGATCTCTAAGGGTCGAGTGTTGCTGGTTCTTAGACTATTTGCTAAGAACTCATATATTTGAAGCAAACACAAATTACACTTTTCTCTGTCTCTACCTCTCGGGTGGTGAGGAAACTAGTTTTAAGATTCGCATTCATGTTAAAGTTTTCACCGAATCCCTTCCAATCTTCTGCCAAACAATATTCACTAATCAATCTTTTCAGTCGTGTTGCAAAACATACACTTTATTGAAATACATTTTTCCAAGAGTATAGGAAACGTTCTTCTCAGATGAGTAGATATATCGCCCTGTATGAATATGCTTCCTGTGCAATTCACATATAAATCTTCTCCGTGGTAACTCTGCGGCAACAATGCACATTACCATTGCTATCAGACGCTTTTTGGTTGAAATTTCGGTCAAAATTATAAATCATATCACAATTACGTCAACTTTACAATGTTTAAATAATTAAGAACTTGATAAAATCATATGCCCGTCCGTCATTGGTGTCCATTATCAGTCTCAAACCGATACCATTTTTATCCAACGTAGGGTCGAGTGTCGTTGGAGCTTAGACGATAGATAATTGCAATGCATACTGTTGAACAAACTTTTAGTTATTTTGTAATTATTTGTAAAACCCCAACCTTTTTTGAGAAGTTGGTATATTTGAAAATTGTATATCCCCATATGTCATCTTGGAATTGATTAACGTAATCTACCTGAGATAGCCAATCACATACTGTATTCCAGAGTACAAAAAACGAATCTAAAAGATACTAGTACCATCTATGGGATAGTAGTAGAACGAAAAAATGAATTTATAAATTTACTTTGAAATGAGTTAGAATGTTCGGTTCTGGTACTGTGTGGCCTCTCTAATTCCTATTTGATTGGATATCTTCAGATGGAGTAAATTAATGATCTTGGTGAACTCGTACTACTTTCCTACTACTGTCTTAATTTTTTAGGTACCAAACGACACGGCATCGAACTTCGGCGGTCTGAATGAAAACGAAATCTGGCTGGCCGAGAACCACCTCCTCGTACTAAGAGGTGGCCAATATCCGCCGCACAACGCCAAAAAACCACCGGATGAAGAGAATGGTCTGCTGATGTGGCCCCCCATCGACGACTACAAAGCGCCCCCGCACCAGGTCAAAATCCCAAAAAACCCAAAGGTGCCGCCGCCCTTTCCCGTCCCATTTCAAATCTTTGCGGGAACGCAGAATGCACAGAACCAAACAGGTAGGACATACCCCCCTGTAGTACCATCTTTATGAATGCGGGTTGACTATAACTAATGCAAATTCTTACTTGGTTTCAGCACTTCTTTAAAGCGTCTAGGAATCTATGATTTTATAATATTAAGTATCCATTGTTTTCAAGAATTGGTACCCAACATGTATAAAAGTGTTTGCCTTATATTTAGGAAACACCATAAAAGTGTTTGCTCCATATCTAGAAAATACCTTATACCATTGATTGAAGTGTTCTACCTGAATAAAGCCAACTACATACTGCATTTCGGCGCCCAAGAAGGTATCTGAAAGATACTAGCGCCATCTATGACGGAGTCAGAGAAACTTTATTTATAATAACCTTCCCAAAAGGTTAAAACAACATTACTTAATCCCTCAAACATATAATTTAGATAATAATTAATTTCTTTTTTCATCGCCTGATTTATTCAGTATCATATTTACGGAGAGTATGCCTTTTTCATTTTAATTTTTTACTTTCGAAGTAACTAACTAAATCTATATGTAAATAGTTTATTGTTGTGAACATCTGCTAGCAACCATATGGTTATTTGTAAAAGCATGCTAAACTTCGCCATGTAAGTATCATATTTGTATTACAAAGTAAAATATAAACATTTTTCAACATAGTCACCATAAAAATTGAAACATTTGTCAATTCGGGGCACCAGCTTTTGGACCCTGTGGTAAAAGAACGCTGACGCCTGACCATTATACAGTTATTTTTTCTCTTTCTTTCAAATGTCATCATTTTTCAAGCGTTTTCCACATTGTATGGAAAAAGACGAGTGGTTCAGATTTGTGAGGTGGATGATTCAATAATGTTTCATAGCACCTCTCAGCATTTAAGGCAGGACGAACTTTTTTGCATTTGAAAACTGAATTACTGAGCGCAGTTCAAAATCGGTGGGTTTGCCGAGTGACATGGCGATAAACAAAGCAGTATAACCACGCAACCAACACCGACAGAGACGCGAAACGTAATGGCCGCTTAGTGGAAGACTGGCCAAAAGTGTCTGAGGTTAAACGGACGTCACGTGATAGGATGCGCGGGCATAATGCACTTTCTTTAAAAATAGCCATCGTAGAAATCTAATTTAAACATAGTTAGTGTTTGTTATTGCTACTGTCTCAGAAATGGAGCTAGGATGTTCAATCCCTTTTTGATCTTTCTAATGCCTATTTTAATTGAGTATCTTCAGACATATTCCACCTAAAATTACCTGATTAAAATAAGCATTAGAGAGGCCAAAAAAGGATTGAAGATCCTGGTACCATCTATAAGACAGTAGCTGAACCAAACACTACTTTCAAAGTAGATTTCTAAATTCATTTTTCTTTTCTGCTGTCTGCTAATAGTTGTGGTAAAATACTGTATCTTTGATTCCTAATATGTTTCAGATTCCACCGGTGCGACGCAAGAAGCGTCCAAAGCTACCAATCCCGATCCGTCCCACGCTACTGCCGGGCAAGCTGCGGTGCCAATATTTGAACCAGGCGGTCCGGGGGAAGAGTGGCGGGGGTTGCCGCTCCCCCCATCCCAGACGCAATTGAACGGCACCTGGCGACCGCCTTTCTTGGAGTATTTGCCCCCTGGGGCGGTCATACTGCCCCCACCGGACAATCGCACCGAACAAATCGACGAAGAGGACCCTTCGATCTACTATCCGCCGCCGTACACTTTCTATTACCGCCAGGATAACACCTCAAAGGTCAGTTTCAAATTTTCACAGTTGCCTCAGGTAGGCAACACAACCACTTGTTCAACATGATAAAACATTCTTTCTACCCAATTTTATTACGGACAAATTATTCAGCTTGCATCAAATTCAAATCAATCATCTTCAAAGTACTATCCTCAGCTAGCGATAGACTTATTCCAACGGTGATTCCATGATTGGAAGCATTTCTGGAAAGCTTATTTCGGAAAGACCTTTAGCTGCTCTTTCAACCGCGGGAATGGTGTCAAAACGCTTTCCTTCAGCGCAGTTTTTATGTTTGGGAAGAGCCAGAAATCGCATGGTGATGAATCCGAAGAATAAAGAGGAAGAGGACAGACATATTTTTTGCCAAAACCGAATCAGAAAAGTTGTGTGGCTCTGTCGTGAAAGGGAAAACCGTTACCCCATTTTGCTTCCCTTTCTCAGTACATCGTCTTGCCAATGTTGTAATACCCCCCTCGCCTTGGAACGAACTCTGATCGCACTACAAAAGAATGGAATCAAGTAGGTTGACTCTGTGCCTCCCACGTAACGTCGTTATCAGTTAATAAAGGATTATCTTCAGCACAAGTTAGACCCTCCGAAGACAGATGGTCCATAGAAAATGTTTCAAAATGATTAGGAACCTCTTAAACGTCAAATAACGAAGTTTGGTATATTTTTATTTTTTCGCTTTTGACCTATTTCTCTGTCGCCAATGGACTGATTCTCCAAAACTGCATAGCTTCGTCCTTGGCTTAGTTGTAATCCGATGTAAAATGTCCATCCAAATCCGAGCAGTACTTTCCAAGTTATAGGCGTGCCAAGGATTAGCAGACAGATAGACAGACGGACCGACAGACAGGCAGGCAGACAGACAAACAGACAGACCGACAGAAATGAGTGACATTGTTTTTCGTGATGTCATATAACATACAAAAAAAATAATCTCATTCTCGAAATTTTAGGCAATTACAATACTTCCTTGCCGGTAGGCGTGGGAAGTAAAAACAATGAGCATGGCGTTAACGTTCGGCTTTGACTGCCTCCTTAAGTTGAAGAGAAGCACTCGTTTTCCACTGAAAGAGGACAGACATATTTTTTGCCAAAACCGAATCAGAAAAGTTGTGTGGCACTGTAGTGAAAGGGAAAACCGTTACCCCATTTTGCTTCTCTTTCTCCGTACATCGTCTTCTCAATGTTGTAATACCGACCTCGCCTTGGAACGAACTCTGATCGCACTACAAAAAAAAAAAAGGAATCAAGTAGGTTGACTCTGTACCTACCACGTAACGTCGTCATCAGTTAATAAAGGATTATCTTCAGTACAAGTTAGACCCTCCGAGGACAGTTGGTCCATAGAAAATGTTTCAAAATGATTAGGAACCTCTTAAACGTCAAATAACGAAATTTGGTCTATTTTTATTTTTTCGCTTTTGACCTATTTCTCTGTCGCCAATGGACTGATTTTCCAAAACTACATAGCTTCGCCCTTGGCTTAGTAGTAATCCGGTGTAAAATGTCCATCCAAATCCGAGCAGTACTTTCCAAGTTATAGGCGTGCCAAGGATTAGCAGACAGATAGACAGACGGACCGACAGACAGACAGGCAGACAGACAAACAGACAGACCGACAAAAATGAGTGACATTGTTTTTCGTGATGGCATATAACATACAAAACAAAATTATCTCATTCTCGAAATTTTAGGCAATTACAATACTTCCTTGCCGATAGGCGTGGGAAGTAAAAACAATGAGCATGGCGTTAACGTTCGGCTTTGACTGCCTCCTTAAGTTGAAGAGAAGCACTCGTTTTCCACTGAAAATTTTACATTTTTGCTTCGGGACCTTAGCTGTTTATTAGGTTTCATCTTCAGTTTTAAGCAAACTGACATATACTTTTCTTTTTGCCCGTCTCTCCGAACTCTAGGAATAAATTCCCCATATGAGACGTTTACTTTTTCGGCAAACTCTCGAATCGCCAATCGTCTATATGATCCACCCATATTTACCACTCTTTGCATGTTTCTGTTGGTGTTCAAGCTCGAAGGACGTCTCGATCTTAGCTGGACTTTCAGCCGACTCAATCCCGTTTTTGAATCGCCCATATCACCTATAAACAGAGTGTAACCCGTTGTTCGAAATCAATGATGCATGACAAATACAACATCACACTTTTAACTCTGGAAGCTAATAGAGAAGTCCACTCATTTAAATTCACCACGTACTATCTCAATGAAACAGACTATAAATACAGCCGTTCCTGATATAAAAATTCATTCACGTTATTTTTTTATCACACACCGTTTTCAGGTGTCAAAGTTGCCATCTCTCGGATTGTTGTCACATGTTATCGGATTTCCTCTTCCGTCGTTGAGAAACACTGAGAATATGTATTCTAAGAATAATTACAAAGGAGAACTGAGCGACTGAGATTAACCAATTTTTCACGCAGCGCTAGCCCATAGCAACCAAGTGCAACTGAACGTAACCATTTATTTATTCGTTCATTCGACTGTATTACAGGTACCTCCAGGTCCTCTAGTACCAGGGATCGTCCTGCCTCCACCTCCGGACTTCTTTGCTCCTTTAGAAGAGGAAATCGTCAACAACACAATCACAACTCCGACCAAACTGACCACAAATAAGCCTCATCGTACACGAAAACCAATCACAACCCAACATCTCAACACCCAAATCAATCCAACCACAACCCCTCTTCCACCGACCACCCAGAAGTCAGTCAAGATATATCCGGTTGTGAAGACTTCAACCACAACTACTACTTCTGCACCTACGGTAATGATAATTAATTTTAATTTTTTGAGAAGATTTAGGACACATTTTTCCATTGAAAATGAAACAACAGATGCGCGGATTTTATTTTTTAAAGACTACATTATTTTATACCTCAAAGTTCTGCGCAAGGGTCACTATAGACCAACTTCCTGAGCTGTTTCCACTAAAGCTTATGTCTCGGTTTAGTGATATTGCATAGCCACCACCAGAATTGACCCCCGTGGATGTTTTTCCGAGGAAATACCTCGAGAGCAAAGTTTGCGTTAACACTCCAAACAACATCACTGATTTGGGAAAAACATACCTCTTGAGGTAAAAAAATTGAATCAGATGTATCAGCGTGTTAAGCAAAAAGAGCTGAAAAGATTCCCTGAATGAATGCAACGAAATGGAGGACATATCTACATGACGTAACCTTTCAAAAATAGGATTCGCGCATCTGGTGCTACATTTTTTCAAACTTTCATTTGAAAGTCCTATGTTCTACTCACAGCCAAATGAATCCACAGATGTAGAAGTAAAAGGATAAGTTGCAGATGTTGGAATATCATAAATCATATCTGTGATTCCCTTGATATTTAATGAAAAAGGTGGTTCAGTTAAAATACAAAATAGTAATTTTAAAATTAAAAATACGATCCTACCCTAGATCCATTCTACTTCGCATATTACTATACAACGATACTATAATCAACCCAAAAACAAAAGTACAGGTTTTTCATAGAATCAAAGTTTAGAAACACAAAGCATGATTTGCCATTTCAATATTTTTATATTATTTTTCAATATAGGTACAAGATTTTATCCTCTAGTCTACACGATATTTGTTAAAAATGGTGGATGTGCACATGTTTGGTACAGCTCCATTCATGATGTATCATTTCACCTGGAGCTTTTAAAATACAAAGAAAGTAATAATGAATTTATTAAGGTCTGATTGAACAATTCTGTCATATAGAGCAAAACAGAGTTTTTAAAGCCAAAATGACATTTAGTACACAATGATGCATCATTTTTAAAGATCTTTTTGATAAAAATTTGATTGAATTTTGCCTTTAGTATGAGCCATAGCTACTTTAAACAGTTTTTAATAAATGACAATAAATAACGATATGATTAAATCATAAATTCTTATTTTATAACTTCATGTTCAAGGTGGTCACCATTCTACCTGTACGTCAAGATCGCATCTATCTGCCTAACAAGAAACGACCTCAAGACGTAACGGTGCTCAGACCTGTCCAACCTCAAACCACCAAATCACCTCACAGAGGAGTGTATGTCTATGAGAACGAGATTCCTAATAAACCGTATGTGCAATACGCTACTCCAACCAAGAAGAAGACGTACAGCACAACTCAAGAACCTGTAGAATATTACACAACTCCGAAAACTGTACAGGTAGGTCTATGAAAAATCTAACGTAATAGCGAATAGGCATGTAATGCAAATATCGGTTATTTATTTTTATGTTCACCATATATTTCTACAGAATGATATATCTAACCTTATTTTATACTCAAGCGCTAAATTACGAGTATTGGTAAGTAAAAAAATAGAATATAGTTAAAATCACGAAAGATGACTATTACATATTATCATAAATTGTACTGAAGTAATCAGTGCACGTATGTCGATGATAAAATCACGATGTCAGGAACATAATGCCAACAAATTTATATTATGATTTTGCGAAGTTAGGTTATTTCATTGATTATTTTTATGTTCATTTTATTTCATGGTTTTGAGTGATACATTAATAATATTTTTAGTGGGGAGTTTTTGTATTAAAATAACAGTTATGAGTAGAATACCTTAAGACATGAACACCAAAGACCAAAGTATTATTCGAAAACAACCTAACCTGCTTGAAGATAACCTAACTATTCATCTTTCAAATATGATCGGTCATGCAAGATGAAAATATCGTCCATCTCTGTCGGATATATGCAAATTAGCAATACAGTTTGTTTAGACAATAAAATTCAGTTTGTCTCTGTCTAACATATCTGAAACTTCATTAAAAATATTCACAAATCGCTGTCGTTTGTCTGAACTCTAAACAAACTGTATTGCTAATTTGCATGTATCCGACAAAGATAGGCGATGTTTTCATGTTGCATTGATCGATCATATTTGAAAGATGAATAGTTAGGTTATGTTAAAGCAGGTTAGGTTACTTTCGAATAATACTTTGGTCTTTGGTGTTAATGTCCTAAGGTGTACTCTACTCATAACTGTTCTTTCAAAACAAAAACTCTCCACTAAAATTATTAAGATATCACTTAAAACCATGAAATAAAATGAAAATAAAAATAATCAGTGAAATAACCTAACTTCGCAAAATCATAATATAAATTCATGACATCGTGATTTTATCATCGATGTACGTCCATTGATTACTTCAGTACAATTTTTGGTATGACGTAAAAGTCATCTTTTGTGATTTTGACTATATAAGCGATAACTTCAAAATATCATGCATGCTTTTGACGTGACGTCACCATTTGTAACTTAATATCAGCCAACCGTTTTTGATTGTCAGTCTTTCACTGTCATTGACTGTTAACCTGAAAGTTTGATGTTTCATCAGTTGGAAAGAATGCAGTTGTTTTTACAACTTTCTCATGTACTTCAGAGCACGGACGCGGGCGCCCATGGTAATTAGTACAATAGTCGTCAAATCGTTGGATACACCATGATCAGCAACAGCCATCGCATCTGTATGTATGACATCTGTGCAGCTACAATGTAGAATGATGGAATTCTGATATTCGCAATTAGTTCACTAAAGATAACTAAAAATATCCCAATTGGTAGGGCTGCTGAGTCTTTTGGATTTATGAATATGTACGCTATAAAGCTTTTCGTAGAAGACTATTGGATCTATATGAACCATAAACAATTCACATACAATACAATAGAAAATAGAACGAACCTCAAACTGGGACAAATATCTCGGAAACATTGCTACTTACGCGCGGTTTTTTCACACATTAGCTCTAATAAGAAACGATTTGCTGGTCGTAATGTAAACAACGCCGAAGTTACGTATTGCCTCATTTTTCCCATAAAATGTAACAAATTTTGCAGGTTACTCCCAGAGGTCCTCAAGAGATACCGAACAACCATTATCTTCAGTATGCATCACCAGACAACCCACAAACTACTGTGACCACTACAAAAGTACCTGCGAAGTACTATGATACCTCAATACATCAAGAAGGTCCTTACGTCCAATATACTAGCAAGAAAACAACCACACCTCCACCCGCAAGGTACCATACTATCACCACTTCCGAAGAGGTGACAAGCAATCCTTACGTTCAATTCGCTACTTCAGGGGGCAAAAAGAAGATCATCGTCAGTACAACGCAAGTACCTTTGAAGTACTATACGACCTCGAACAATCTGGAAGTAAATCCAGGTAAGGTAAAGACTACGTCTAAGCCTAAAGTAGTCCCAAGTGACTACTTCTACTATGAGGAAACGGAGAAGAACAGACAGACGACCACACAGAAGCCACGGTACTATCACCCAAGCACGGAGGGGTACTACATCAAGCCGTCGCCAAGGCCGAGGAGACCGCAGTACATTTATGTGTCGGCCAAACCTTACAATACGCAGAAACCTAGATTCAGACCAGTGAAGTCGCGGGATTCTTTTAGTGTGCATGTTGCGAAGATCCAGAAACATATAAATCAGTATTTACCTACTTCTAGACCGTCGCCGAAACCTGTTTATCAGTACAGCTTTGAAGCTAACGGGTACAAATCTACCAAAGGCAAGTACTGGCACTTTTTAGTTTCAAGGAGGTTAGACTTCCACGACCTAGTCATTCTAAGTTGGAGCCTATGAATATCCTCAGCAATCTCTTGGATTTGAAGTTTTCAGTATTCTGTCTCAAATATGTCCAACCTTATTTCATGTAGCTTTAGAGTCGTCCTTCCAATTTTGAAACTCGTGTTATACTAACAATTTAATCCTCTATAGGTAACTTTAGACCTTCACCCTCGGAACTAAACGAAGACCACTTCAGACCAGTACCAAAGTACAGCGTCGAAATACAGCAAGCCATAGAAGTAATACCTTCCACGGAAGCTCCAAGATACCAAACTACCGTGGCGCCTCCGTCGAAATATCACGAGTACCAAGTTGTGCCAGCAACTGAAGCTCCACCGGTGAAGTACGAACAATATCAGGTGGTACCCAGTAGCGAACTGCCTCCTATGAACTACCAGGGATACCAAATTGTTTCCAACAGCGAATTGCCACCGCATATACCACAGTATCAAATCGTACCTTCGACAGGTAGGTCAATTTGATTGACAAAAAAAAATCGCGTCAAGTAGGTTGACTCTGCAATTCCCACACAACGCTGTCATGAGTTCATGCTCGACCCAAGTTATCACCTCTGAGAAAAAATTAGGTACAAGCATAAAAAACTAATGGCTCAAATGAGTCAAACACGCCCATACAATTATTAATACGTTTTAATGACAAATGTAGGGATGAATCTACGTGCGAAGTATGTCTAATAGGTGCAAAGAATTGCCCGAGTTCGAAGCCTCTAAATATAGTAACGCCAAAAAAAGATATACTCTACACCACCCCCTACAACCGCCACTCCCAATTATCTATAAATTTAAAGAAAATTTCAAAAATGAGTCTCCGAAACGTCAAAAAACAAAATTTGAGCGATTTTTATTTTTTTGTTTTTTTGATAACCTCGCTACCACTAGATCGATTTTCAAAAGCTACGCAGCTTTTTTGTCCTTGACATATAGTATGTGTTCAAATTTCATCAAAATCCGAGCGATACTTTTCCAGTTATCGAACGGACAACGGACGTACCGACAGACAGACCAACGGAGATGACATGGTCCAGCCAAAAATAAATGCTTCCAAAAGTCATTATAATAAAAGAATTGTAAATGTTAGAATATCTGAAAACTAATTAAATAATTTTATGAGTAATCCTACATTATGTTACAGAGAGCCATGTCTACGAGATAGTACCAGTGACAAAATCTCCACCAGTCAACTACCCCGAAGTTGAGATAGTCAAATCCACCGAGATACCTTTCTACGAACAAAGTACTGAAAGGCCAGGATACTATGGCAGGTACTAGTCTTATCTTCAACAAGTTTCATACAGATTCAGTAGCGTCGCATAAACTCTTTGAAATAGCAATCATACAATATAATTTTCATACAGGTACGAAAAGGCGCCGCAAAAAGACAAATACCTGAACAAGGCGGTACCCACGCCAAGGCCAATATCTCAGTACTCGTTCGAAGCAACAGCCAATCCATTGTATCACGGCTTCTATACGAAACCGGAACAGGAGTACCTCGACGATAACACCAAGCACTACTTTACTATGTTTGGGAAGAAGCTGCCAGGATCCACAACTCCTATACCTCCAAGAGAAGGAAATAGAGGACAGTCGTATAATCAGCAGAAGGCGAATACGCCTCATTCTTTGCAGGTACGATCAAATGATTAATTTCATCATTAATGACTTCTATAATATAAAAATATCCCTCTATATCACTCACTGCTTTTTATGAAACCTGTGATGAAACGTTTCGGAGCAATTAAATAATGACATAAAAAACACTTTGGTACGATCGTACCACCTAAGTAGGTATTGTCTTTTTAATATCATTTATTGGATTTGATACTGACTAATACAAACTATGCTTTATGCGCACCGCCGTTGTTTTTAACACCTATTTCGAGAAACTTCAGTTATAGGTTATTTAGATACCATAGCATTATTTAATCAATTGTCACCCTTTGTCTTTATTCAGTCTCATCAGTGGCATAGAAATTTACAACACACATATTTTGATATCGGCACATTTTAGAACTTACGTTTCTTTTGTTATTTTTAAAAGTACGTTTAATCTTAGAAGTAATGCCACGTTTTTTTAATCTGCCTTTATACAGTAATTTAAAAGCCAGACAGTTGATAATTATGAGTAGTACAAAGAGAGCTCCTCTTTTGAGCAGCACGCTTGTGCAAAAATCATTGGGAAACTATACAGTCGCCACTTCACTATATCCTTAATTATATCAGTTATCGTCCAACCTTTTTTCTTCTTTTCTCAACTAACAATTTTATGTATTATAACTGTCCTAACATGTTTCCAGAACTATTTTTATAAAACAATGCGTTTTATTACGGCTCCCTCAGCCTTTACCGGATAATTGTTTACACGTTTTTAAAATTATTATAAAACATAGTACGCAACAATTACTAAACAGTTATAGAACTAGAATAACACAGTTTTATGAAAGTTGTTTTATTATCTTAGATGCAGCTTTCTGGTTTTGACTAGCACTAGAAGTTTGCTTTTGTTGTTAAATTGCACCCCAGGAAAATAATTTGTTTTTTATTGATCATCGATACAACAAAAAGGCACGCATTAGATCTTGCTAGTCTTGCTTACCATGTCCACTTTTAGAATTTCTCAACCTGCATCCATACAATGACCACATTGAAAATCAATTTCCTAACAATCTTAAAAACCACTACACCTTCCAACCTTCTGCCCTCAGGATGATACGGCCGTAAACTACTTAAACCCAAGACCAACGTTAGAACCTGAAGCAGAAGTGATACGTCACTACCCGAAAGTATCCAGGTACCCGCCCAGGGACCAAAAAGTCAATGAGAGACCAGAGATCGTGAAGGCCATACCCATTCAGGTGCCTTCGGACGACGTCGATGGGACTTTCGTCTCATATCAACTTCCAGGTGACAACGGAGCTCACTTTTATTTCCTCACACCGCAACTCGCAGAAAGAACTCAACAGGGTACTGGGTTCTATTTCACCAGGGCTGATAACCAGAGACGGAGAAGAAATGACACCTCGAATGAAAAGAATGGGTGATAAAGATGTGTTGAGATTGAAACAGAATATAACGTTGGAATGCGATTTCAAAGTGATTGCCATCAAAGTAAAAGAATTATGTTGCCTTTCAAAGAGATGAAGGTTTTAGGAGTTACTAGTCGGTTCATTACTCAAATCTGCTTATCCACTGAAGTGGATTCAGTGAATCTTCAAGACCACAAATTCCAAATTATTAGAAAACACTCCTCCACTAATGATAATGCAGACTAACTCAACATGTTGCACAGGTAGGTAACAATTCGTTAATATGCACCTTCCCAATAGTTAGTAATGACATTTGCCATTCGAAAAGCAACTTCAAATTCGATTTAAAAAAAAATGCGTAGTGAATTGGATCTGCTGATTTCTCACACCCAAAAAAAAGACATGCTGTTATGCTTGGTGGGAACTATTTCAACATAATTGCGAATTAAAAAACAAACGCAGTTTTTAATAAAGTGAAAAATTATTGGTGAGAAAAGTTTCCGTTTTTGCTCAGTTTCTGGCATTTTAATAAATCGGTATGGTGTGCAACTGAAGCAATAACTCGAGAAACTGTGTACTGTAACACATGGATATATGTTCCAATATTTATTTCATATAATGAAGCGACATAAAAACGAAGTGTTCTCAAAACCTGATTTTTCTGAAGACAGAATGGTGGCGGTTATATAACGGTTCTCCAGAAGACCCGTTAGGTGCTCTAAAACGATGTCACTCATCATGAATCATGTTTTAACTCAATATTATCAAATTCCCTGAATAAAAAAGTGTACGTTTCGACAATATGAAGAGTCTTGCAATAATCGTGTTACATTCTGTTCCAACTCTGAAGGCATTTATGAGTGATACTAGGAGTGAGGTTATATTTCCAATATGAATATCATTAGTGCCTAATCAATATAAATGTGAGGAAATAAAACTGAAATGGTCTGTGATCGTAGGTTTCAAATTATAATAAAATGGATATGCTATGACATTGATATGTTAGAATATCAGTTGAAGTTTTGTTTTGCTCGAAATATAAGCTATTTTGATAAACTAAGTTAAACATCAGTGTTTAGTTGTATAAACGCTATATTTTATCTATGTGAGGGTAAATTTACTATAGCACTGTGAAAACGTAAGATAATTTATATGCACGCTTCATAAATGCAGTGCCATTATATTATTACTTTAAAACATCGTTATATTAAAATCTAAATGTCATACATAGACATTAAAGCGGATATAAATTATATGAAATAGGTAATGTGAAGTATTCATTTTATGAAAATTCACATAAACTGTCACATACTTCATAGTTAATACCCTAGTCATAGAGCACTATATTTTTGTTTTATTATGTCAAGCAATAAGTACATAGTAATTTTAAATCTCTTTTAGCACTATAGGAAAATTGGCTGCGTTTTTTCAGTAAAATTGTAAATATTATTTATGTTCCTAGTGATATCTGTAAATAAAGCATTATCCTTTGTTTTTGTTTCAATCAGATAGAAATGATAAGCAAATTAACATCGGATAATACAGAGAGCGGGGCCTACTCAGACTTTTTTTAAATTTCGTTTGAATTTTAGGAGCCGCCGTCCAGCCGGGGCCCTGATCCTTATTCTAATAGGGTAGAAACGGAATAAGCACGATCAACGTTCGGCCATGGCGTCGGAAATGATAAACTTTTGTAAGGGGTTCTCAAGTGGTACTTGGGGTGAAATTTAGCGCCATTGTTTCAACCATTTATACATTGCGTATTGAGCATTTATGTCATATGCCCCAAGAGAATCATATGCACCTGAACTAATCATATTGGACGAAAATACACCTGGTTTGCGAAATAATTGTAACTATTGCTGCAAGTTGTTCAAGGGAGTATTCAAAACATGGACGCATAAAATGGGTACACCAATTTTTGTGGGAAAACTTTTTATTCGACAACAAAGAATGAGGAAACGTGTTTTTTGGGATTCAATCGAAAGTGTTGACTGGAACGAAAAAACTCTTCATAGAAGATTTTTAGGTATTTATAAGACCTACAAAATGAGACCACACGTAAAGAGATCCGATTGACAGCAAAAAAGTTATGACCGAAAACAAAGGCAAATTGGGTTTTGGCACTTGGTAATGCGACGATGGTTTCTCGCAGATACTTGAAATTCTTCAAATTCGTAGGATTCATACTTCTAAATAACCACAACAGAATTGGAGTCAAGCAGTTTTTGAGAATTTCTAATTGTTTATCCAAAAACACCTGTTTTCCGGCCATCACTACTAGTTTATTGAGCAATATACAGGCTCCGTTCAAAGAGCGTTTAATAGCAAAATACACGTGTTTACCTGGCTGATATGAATCGCAAACCATTCCGAAAGATAAATGTTATTTTTATGCGAAAAACAAAGGTTACGTATTTTTCTTCTAAACAAATTCAAACATTTCGTATGTCTGAGTAATTGAACAGATATTATATTCAAAAAACATACGTTACTATACACAAAGCGGATGTGTCCATCATCTTTTGTTGCGAATTACTTCCAAATACGAAATGTTGGGATTTGTTTAGAAGAAAAAAACTTAATCCATTCTTTTTTTTGCATAAAATAACATTTATCTTCCGAAATGGTTTGCGATTCATATCGGCAAGGTAAACTAGTGTATTTTGCTATAAAATGCCCTTTGAACTAACGCTGTATATTGCTCAATAAACTAGTAGTGATGGCCGGAAAACAGTTGTTTTGGGATAAACAATTAAAAATTGTCAAAAACTACTTGACCAATCTACTCCAATTTTGTTGTTGTTAGTTAGACGTATGAATCCTAGAATTTGAAGAATTTCAAGTTTCTGCGAGAAACCATCGTCGCGTTACCAACAAGTGCCAAAACCTGCAGTTTGAATCGGTTTTCGGCCATAACTTTTTTGCTATTAGTCGGATCTTTTTACGTGTGGTCTCATAAATACTTAAAAATCTTATATGAAGAGTTTTCTCACGTTTTCTCATTCTTTGTTGTCGAATAATAAGTTTTCCCACAAAAAGTGGTGTACCCATTTTATGCGTCCATGTTTTGAATACCATCTTGAACAACTTGCATCAATAAAGAGACAGCAGCGGTGGCCGCAGTAGTAGACTCTTCAGTCTCCTGATCAGACGCCGTGCGCTGTGCGGGTTCGAGTCCCGTCCCAGGAGAATTTTTTCTCTTGGCTATGGATGTTGTGATTGTCCGTAGGTGGTAGACGATCTCTGACTGTCGAACGTGGAGGTACCACCCGGCGGATCTCGTAGGCGGAGCCAGAATGTGTGCATGTTGCATGCACACGTGTTCCCTCGCCAGAGTCCGTGTGGCGTTCCCCTTTCCCCTGTATCCCCCTATAGTCCCACGGTACCCAATGGGTGTTTAGGCCTTAGGCCTTCGTGGTAGTTGGAGTATAAAAGAAATAAAACCAGACTTTATAATTATTTCACAAACAGGGGCATTTTCGATTAATATGGGACTACATTCTGAACAAATAAAATTGATAGTTTGTTGTTCCGTTTTCGGCCTCGAAAATACTTCCTGGACTACTAATTTTTCGTGTCGATTGTCAATTTAGCATTGTTGCTCTAATCTTATATAATAGTGGGAAAAAATATTTTCCCTGCAACCAGCTGCATTTTTTGTGCCAACTATGTAAATAGTGTAGAATAATAATAGAAAAGCGCTCGCGATGCCAGCCTCAGTTACATCTTCACTTGCTTTGGCCTATTTCTGAAGTACCTACTGGGAAACCTTTTGTATTATAAAAACGAATAGAAACTACGAAATACCCGCACTGTTAAAAGTGCATCAAAGCATGCATTCACTAACCTGTGTTCAACTCTTGCTCCGCGCTCTCGTCCTTGAGCGGGTCGTCGAACAGCTTGAGGTAGACTTCGATGGCGCATCTGGCGGCCTTGAAATAGAACGGATGCCCTCTGAGGACGTCCTCCAATCGCAGAAGGCCGACGTATGACCGTAACGTCATCTTCCTCGTGCAGTACGTGTGAAAATCGAATTGGTCCTCGATTATCTCGCTGAAGTGCTGAAATTGAAATATCAGTGGTAAAATAAACCGGGTAGATTTTTTCATTAAAATAATGCAAATATGGTTATGAAAACATGTCCAACGAAAGTATGAAAGGCAAAGGAGTGCAGGCGAGAAATAGCGATGTTGCCAATGGGAAAATATACGAATTTTGGGCTGTAATTTTGACTATTTTCGTTACAAATATAGGATTACTGTTATGCGCCGTATTCCTGGCAGCCAGTGAAAATACTAAATCTAGAAAAACCTTCAAATTTAATTCGTAAGTAATCACTGAGAAACAGTAGCTGTAGGCATTGCCCTTGACAAATAAATACGGACCTTATCGCCCTAAGCGAAAAAAAAGTCCTTTTAGAAAAACTTGGACTTTACGCCCAGAGAACCAGTTCATGAAGTACAGTTTATCACCCTGTCGGAGGATAATATATATTTATGTAGAGTGCAAAATGCGAAGCAGCATCAACTCTTTCATGCCAAAAGCCGCAAAGACGTCTGCCTATAGGGTAAGATAAAATGTAATAAAGTTGTGTTCTTTGTTGCGTATTTACATGCCATTGAGAAACTTGTAATAATTTCATGGTTTACTGAGATATTTGGGAAAAACTAAAATTTGGCCAAATCATTTTTTTTTCTCTAACTTTATTTTAGGAAATATGAAAAAAGTAATGCAACTTTTGCATTGGCACTTTTTAGGCACTACATAATAGTGTTTTTAAATTTTGTATCCGACGGTTCGTTTTTGAGGAACCATTATCAACTTCATTTTATTTGGTCCGTAAAAAAGTACACCCTGTGTATAAGAGGCATCTTTTATATGAATTCAACGATGTATAGTTGTAGTCACCGTTCTTGGAGGTTATGTCATCAACGCCATATGAAATAAGTAAACAGATGGTGCCTCCGTACCACGGGCGGAACACTACGCAGACTAATCTTCAATGTCAAATAAGTTGTCACTCAGACAAATATGATTAAAGGGCATTCATAGGTAACAACAGTTTTCGAGACGGAGACACACAACTAAAAAACGTTATGTCTTTGAGCTTACCGAACAAAAGTTCACACAAAAGGGTAGGTTGAATGTGTATGTATGAGGGAGATGGGCTAGTGAGTTTTTTCTGATTTTTTATTTTCTCAAGTAGACATTGGTAACAAATACTTGATTTGACGTAAATACCTGTCACCGAGTATTGTTATTATCGTGTATTGTTAATATTGCTTCATTGTCGTCAAAGATGTAATGCGGTCATTTTAGCAATAAAGAAAAGTTCGACATGCTGACGTGCTACATATTGTGCTACGTGAATACTAAAAATACTGCAGAAATGTATCTTGATACACTTTTCGAAGGAAGGCAGTCAAGTAAGTCCGTTTTCTTAGAGTTGGCTTGAAATTTAAATGAATATGGTTCACTGGAAAAGCCTGTTACGTCTCTAAAAAAGGAATATTTAGAGGAAACTCAGAATAGTGTTTTACAAGCCGTTGCTGAGAACTTTGAAATATCAACTAGGCAAATTGAGAAAAATATAGCAGAATTTATATATTTTGCGTAAAAATTCACATTTCACAAATATTCCGATCATAACCAAGACAGAAAAGCAATTAGAGCTACTGAACAAATACCAAAACAATCAGTTATTCTGTTTTCAAAAGTTTGCCAAAGAATCTGTTGCGAGGAGTTTCTCATCCATCAAAACTAATGCTGTAGGGCTAATGGAATTTCACTCACTATGATAAAATATATTTTCACATTGCTACATTTATTATAAATCACGCCAGAGCAACATCCTGTTTCCCTGATGCCTGGAAGCAGGCTATCATCTTACGTATTCCTAAAGTAGCGATTCCCACGTCTGCAAACGCAACTTAGACCAGTCAGCTTACTTCCCGCATTTTCGAAGCTTTTAGAACGGGAAATGAAGATAAAAATATCTGAGCATATTTTCAGTAATGAAATAGTTCCAATAAAGGCAGCCAGGATTCAGAGAAAGCCATAGTACAACAACGGCTCTAGCCTATATCACTGATGATGTTATAAGAGGCCTTGATCAAGAACATGTCACCTTTAATTTTGTTAGATTACACAAAAGCTTTCGACATGATAGACCCTGAAATTTTGCTACTTAAGCAGCCTTACCGACGCAGCAGTCAATTTGATACAGTGTTATTTGTCAAACAGAAATCAAAAGGTCCTATCAGCTTCGTAAATGTCACAGTCAACTGCTATAAAAATTGGTGTTCCCCAAGGTTCCATATTGGGACCTTTTCTTTTCTCTCTGTATATATATCAGATTTCCATCAATATGTCCATAATGGTACAATCCATCACTATGCTAATGATACGCAAATTTAGTTTAGTTTCCAACACAAAGATTTTAAAATTGCAGAGTCATTGCTCAACGAAGAATCAACAAGGCTAGTAGACGTCTCGTGCTCGCATAACCTAAAAATTAATCCATCTAAATCTTCAGGATCAAAAAACAAAAGACCTTAAAATCGATTATAGCTGGCTTCCTATAATGAATGAGTTTAAAAACCTGGGACACAGTACTAAAACACAAAAATTCGTTATCATACTGCATTTTGAAGCAGTTTTATCCGCATAGTCCAATAATGTCTACTTTTCTATTAAAGCTGAAACTGTGAAACATTAATTATGTCACACTATATTGTGACACTATATATGGTCCCATTCTATCATATAGTGAACAAATCAAATTACAGCGTATTCAGAATTTGTGCGTCAGATTTTCTTGCGGAATACGAAAGTTTGATATTTCTTAAAAATTGAAGGAACTTGGTATTCTGCAGATTAAGGCATGCAAAAACCCCACTTATTGACACTCACACATAACGCGTTAGCTACCAAACACCGATATTTGCATAATAAGTTAGCATGATGTAGCGACATAAATACAAGGAAGACATTGTAAGGCTGTCTACAAAAAATCATTTAAAAGAACGCTATTAAATTATTTAATAATCTGCCTTTTACATTCCAAAATTACACCTTATTTAATTTTAAAAGGAGGCTTAAAGTGAAACTGCACGCCGAGGTCCGATGATGAACAGAAAATGCTGAAAATATGTACTATTCTTGTAATTGATTATATTTTTTTGTGTTGTTAATTAATAAATTATTATTGAGAATTATGCATATATTTCTATTGGTTGAATGTTTTATCATATTTTTTTTTTGTTCTTTCAAAGGTTCAGTTGGAAAACGATACTCTTAGCGACACTTCGCCTTTTTTTAGTTTTGTACGAAATTCAGGTATATCCCATTTATAACTAGACTAAGGGATAGCTAACAAGGCCAGTATTTTTGCGAGTGGTACATATGAACGTGTGAAGATTTTAATTTCCATAAAAATAATATGGTCGGACGAGAGTATGGTCACTAATAATGGTATCTTCAATCGCCGCAGCAATCATTACTGGGCTCAAGAAAATCTGCGGGCTAAAAAAGTATCCAGACATGAAGAACGTTTCGGGTTTAAAAATATTAGGTCCATTTATTTGCCAAAAGTAATTAACTGCAGACCAGTACCTAGAATTGTTGCAACATGATCTAAAATACTGCCTGTTAGATTCACGAATTCACATTAGTCAAACTGAGGGCTGCATTTTCCTTCATATCTGTTAAAGATAGAAGTTTTAAAACCATATATGAAAAACGGAACATTTCGATATCTATATTTACATGAACACATGATTATCATCTTCCATCCATCTGTGCATAATATTTGGCAGTCACTTTATCCAAATAATGCTAAATAAATATTCATCAAAATAGCTTTTTAGGGGGAGGTGAAAATGACTAATCAAATCCTATTTCCTTTAGAAGTGTTGTCCATTTTATACTCGTTATGTGTTAACATTCCAATGAAAGTTATGATTATGAATATATATGACCACTTGCATCCTGCACTTATGGTATTCCAAGGCATTTACCCACCACTATTCAACCAGGATAGTGATCGCCTTAAATTAATTCTCAACTCACCCTGTCGACCTCGTGGCACTTCTTCAACGCCTCCCCGTACTTGCCGAGCCGTTGGAACGCGAGCGCGCACTCAGTCTGGAACCACATGCATTGCATTTCGTTCAGATTCTCCATGGCTGGCACGCCATCTCTCGTGAATTTGGCGCAACTGGCTTCGGCGTCGCGCACCCTGTCGGCCCGCAACATGTATTTGGCGCATTTGCTGTTCACGTATCGGTCGGCTGTGTCCAGCGCCTGAGCTTCGTCCAGCCACGAGCACGCTTCCATCGGGTCGCCAGCGTGCTGAAAAAAATGTTTTTCTTATAATATATAGATAAGGTTGGAATAGTATATCATAACAATAGCTTTCGGTACATCGTAAATAGCTTTCAATACATCGTACAACAGATAATAGATCGTTACTCCACCCTAGGTCAAACACATCTACTTCAAAAACTCGGTACAGGTGACTGACTAAACCTAAACCTTTTCCAGTTCCGCCTTCCATTAGAGGCTTGAATTGCCATAGGAGACATTTTTCAAAGCAACTTGTCTTATTTGTTCATGTTCTGTACAAATCGGCGAGATTACCCATGCAGATGTTGAATCGACCGTGTAAGCAGTTTGCACCTGGTTGCCGAACAACTCCTGTTGTTTTTTTCAAAACATTACTTAATCGAATTAAATTTCGATAATCCGACAAACCCTCAACAGACAGGATTTTTTTTTAAAAAGAGCACCTTGTAATCCGATAAATTATAAATCAAAGAATCTATTTGAACTACAAATCAAACTACATAGTTATGTATATGTACAGGGTTGCCAATATATAACTGACTGATTTAAATTGCGCGCCATTTTTGATACACGCATTTCAGTAGGTGGCGTCGCAGTAGTTGTTTAAAGCACATGTGTCGAATTCATCATGCAGCACTATATGATCCTACAACGTGTCCGTATCGTTAAAACGGTTCACTTAAATAAAGAGTCGATTGTTGCAACGATTCGGAAGCTACGATAAATATCGAAAGAGTTCGTGAAAGCGTAGTGAAGCGCCCTGAGACGTCCACCAGACATCGTTCTCAAGACCTGGGTATTCGTTTAGTGACTATAAAAGTCGCCGGCAATACAGTCATGCAATAGTGCAGCTTAATACCAAAATAAAAATTTTTACCGACAACTGATAATGAGCGATGAAGTCCATTTTGATATGAACGGATTTGTTAATAAGCAGAATTGTCGTATCTGGGCATTAGAGAACCCTCGTGTCACCCATCAACGGCCACTACATCCTCGTCGAGTCACAGTTTGGTGCGAAGTTTGGTATGGAAGTGTCATTGGACCTTACTTGTTTGAAGACGCTGCAAGTAATTCTCTTACTGTCACTGGCGAGCGCTACCGTGATACGGTTGAAAACTTTCTGGCTCCTCAAATCCAACAATTTACCCTGCAAAACATGTAGTTCTTGCAGGACGGAGCAACTTGTAACACAGCTAGGGAAACAATGAATGTTTTGCGAAAAATATTTCCGGGACGTTTAATTTCTCGATTTGGTGATGTCAACTGGCCACCAAGGACATCGGATTTAACGGCACCTGACCTTTTTTATGGGGATTTTTGAAAAATAGGGTTTATGCCGACAAACCACATTCTGTAGAGTAGCCGAAGAACAATATTACGGAAGCGATTGAAAATATTCCTCCAGAAACCTACCAAAGTACAAAGGAAAATATGTACCAATCAATTTATAGAGCATTAAAATATTCATTATTATGAATTTTTAAAGCGCGAGACCAAAGCTTTGTGCCTTAGTCTTCTCAAAAGTATAAGTTTTTTGTACCAGCGTATGCCATGACATTCTAGCCATCCCTTGCTAGCCACGAAGTCGTCTATTTTCGTTATTGCCTTGTAAAAAACTTAGCTTCCGTAGCCAACAAGGGTCCCGAAATGGGCGCATGCCTTCTTCTTTCCTGAAGAAACCACATGTACGAAGCTTCTTCCACATATGGATCTTTAGCTTTCTTGAGTGCCTGACTTTTACATGTCCCACAGTCAGTAGTTGAAACGAAAGTTTTAATCTTCTTCTGGTTCCTTTCTATGTCATAAATTGTATGAGGTCTGTAAATTAAGTGATGGTTTTGGCAACGTAGCGTTCGATCTGGAACACTAGAGGCGCCGGGCTTGGATGGAAGACAGGGAACATGTGAACCTTCTTCAGTACAAGTTTGAACTCACTCGAGTCATTTGGTTGTCCGTAGAGATTTTTTTTGGGAAACAGTTTTTTTCTATTGTGTTCTAAAAATGAGGCATCAATTTCAAGCAACGGTGTTTTATCAGGTTTTGCTTCAGACTTGGGCACAGAGCTACGGAAACTCTTGCTAAACAATCCTACGGAGATAGTGTTTTGTCAAGAACCCAGGTTTTTCGGTGATTTAAGGCATTTTCAGAAGAGAGTCGAATGAAGACGAACCACGAAGCGGAAAGTCTTCATCATCAAGAACCGATGAAAATATTGACAGAATTCGGGATCTTGTGAGTTCATATCGTCGGTTGACAGCCAGAATGATCAGGGTAGATTTAAATTTAACTCACACCACCAGTCATCCGATCAATAACAACTGGGTGTTGCATCCTGATCGTGCTCCTTGTCACACAACAATATCAATAAACGAGTTTTTGACCAGTAAAGACATTTCTGTGGCTCCTCAGCCTGAATTGACACCGTTTTGTGCTTTGGCTTTTGGGCTTGTGATGACATTACTAGTATGTATATGTGACACACAATGAATAAACGAAAAACAACAATGAACGCTCGCTAGGCCGCTATTACATGTATACAGGGTGTTCCTTAATGATATGCGAACATTTAAGGGTGTAAATCTACATGAAAAATTAATGGTAGTTTGCTTTATAAACTATGGTCCAAAAATGTTTCCTTACAAAAACTCTTGGTGTTGAAGTTTTAGGAAAAAAATGGAAATTAATTAATATTTTCAGAACCGCTTCAAGTATTTCACTGATATTTAGCACGTAGTGAAAGTTAATAAAGTTGCATATTTTTCAATGCAAAAATAGTTTTTAGCTTTAACAGTGGCGTGCGTACGGGTATTGACTTCGATATTTTTTATGAAAAAAATGGTACGCCAATGGTTTTTTGCCAAAGAAAAATTATTTTTGAATACCCGTTCTATTTAAAACAAATGATCTCTCTTGAATTGTTTTCCTTCGATGCGCCATTCTTAAGTAAAAAAATAAAAACCGTTCTATTGTCTAACTTGCAAAATTATTATTAATTTAATTGGAAAAATTAAGCACATTAGGGGTAATGAACAACAACAAATGACAACATAAACATAACATTAAAACCAACGAAATGATTACAAAAATTATTGAAAATGACCCCCTTCACTTAGTATGCATGCTTCCACACGTCTTATGGAATTGCGCACTCGTTGAAATATCCCTGGAGTGCTTTTTATTCTATCACAAGCTGCAACTATTCTTTCTCTTAATTCCTCTACAGTGTTAATGGGACTTGTGTACACTAGTGTCTTAAGATAGCCCCACAAAAAAAATCTAAACGGTTGAGGTCTGGGGACCTTGGTGGCCATTCTTGGGGCCCACCGCGGCCAATCCAACGATTTGGATAAACAGTTTGTAAATAATTACGAACCGCTTTACTGAAATGCGCTGGTGCACCATCATGCATGTACCACATATTGTTTCTTATTACTAACGGAACATCATCAAGCAGCAGAGGCAACTGTTGTTGAAGAAAATTGAGGTAAGTCTGTCCGTCAAGAATGGGCCAATAATGTGGTTGCCAATAATTCCTGCCCATACGTTAACCGAAAAATTGGTGTTGGAAATGGGTTTCGGTTACGGCATAGGGATTTTCTTCTGCCCACAAATGAGTATTGTGGAAATTCTGAATGGCATTTCGAGAAAATTAGCTTCGTCCGTGAACAGAATCATTGATTTAAATTGCAGATTTTGTGTAATTTTTTGAAGATACCACTGACAAAAGGTCACACGCCTTGGAAAATCAATGGGAAGTAATGCATGTACTCTTAAAATATGGTAAGGATATAACAAAAAATCCACTAAAATTCTCCAAACAATTTGATGGCAAATAAGTGTTTAGTGATCTTCCTCGTACTCGTTTCAGAGTTTCTTCGACTTCATGCAGTACTGCTTCCTCAATTTCCGATGTTCCTTTTCGGAGAAAACCAGTTTCAACAAGACGACGATGAATATTAGAAAAGGTTCGACTATCTGGCAAAGCACGATCGGGATATCTCTGTTGATAAATCCGTCTGGCTTGCTCACCATTACCGTCGGCAAGGCCATATATTTCCGCCATATCTGTATTTGAATAATTCACCATTATTAACAAGATTGTAAAAACTAAATAATGTAAAAGATGTCACATCGAACAGATTTTAATAACAGAGACTTGTCAGATGACAAAAGCCAGTGACATATTCCAGAGCAACTAGATATCCATTGCTAAATTGCATTCTTCAATTATTACATTAATTTTCTCGGACAATAGAACGGTTTTTATTTTTTTACTCAAAAATGGCGCATCGAAGGAAAACAATTCAAGTGAGATCAATTATTTTAAATTGAACGGGGAATTCAAAAATAATTTTTATTTGGCAAAAAACCATTAGCGTACCATTTTTTCTTAAAAAATATCGAAGTCAATACCCGTACGCACGCCACTGTTAAAGCTAAAAATTATTTTTCATTGAAACATATGCAACTTCATTAACTTTCTCTACATAATCATAATATCAGTGAAATATCTGCCGTTCTGCCGTTCTGAAAATATTAATTAATTTCCATTTTTTTCCTAAAACTTCAACAGCCCGAGTTTTTGTAAGGAAACATTTTTGGACCATAGTTTATAAAGCAAACTAACATTGATTTTTCATGTAGATTCACACCTTTAAATATTCGCATATGATTAAGGAACACCCTCTATACGAAGTGATATATTATAAAATGCAACACCCAGAATTATTTATTAAATTTTTATAAAAACTTAAGACCAATTTGCTATCATGGAAGTGTACGCTGATAAAATATTGAAGGCAATCCGAGCCGTACTTTTTTTGGAAAGGCATTTTTGTCATATCAGGATCCGAACAATAAGAACATGTTTACTTAATATTCAGTGATTTTTCTGTGTTGGTTCCATTTGAAATGCGAAATGCTTTCGCGGCCATCATCCAACGTTATTTGGTTGGTTTTTGGGTAGTTAGACCGTCGTAAAATATTTTTACTTGACGATGCCAACCACTCGTGTTGGCGAAACGTCAAGTAACAATTGGTTCCATTTGTTTGATTGTTGTTTCAACTTTCCGAGTTTGAGAGGGGTAGGATCGTCGGGTTACGTGAAGCCGGATTTTCTTTTAGAGAAATCGCTAATCGGGTGGATCCAAACGAGGCTATTGTAACTGTTGTCGAGCGTTGTTCCAAGGAGGCCGAAATCGACGAGTCACAGGTACTGGACGTCAAAGACAGACTACACAGCGACAGGATCTTTATTTGAGGCAGCTAGCACTTAGAGATCGATTTTCCACAACAAGGGCAGTTGCGAACCAGTGGTTTGAGACTGTCGGAAGGACAGTAACAATGAACGCCGAATAAGGTATTTTAAACTGTCTTTATACCAGCCCTATCTTATACTGCCTCTGACTCCACAGCATCGTTGGCACCGTATACCTGCTGATTAATGCAGTTTATTTTTAAAACTAGGCTGACTACGTAGCTGCAGACGTGGAACACTGGAACCACGATGCAATAGTCGAAGAAGCAATGACAGAGGATTTTGACGTTGAAAGTGAATCTAAAGAAAGTGACCAAGAGGATATAAATCTTAGAGTTTCACACAAGGAGGCAGCTCAAGCTCTAAAAATTGCAATAGAGTGGGCTAAACAAAACACTGTGGGCACCAGTGATATTATAACACTAAGAAACATCCACGAAAGAGCTGTTTTAGCAAATCTTTCTGTAAAAAAAACGCAGTCTAAATTAACTTCCTATATTTCTATTAAAGATTAGCTAAATTTAAATAAAACCTATTACTAATAAATGATTTGAGTTACAAAATTGTCATGCGTTTTATTTTACATATAGAAAACATATAAAATCATGTAACGTACCCATTTTTTCAACCTTCACTAATATGAACAATCTCCGTAATATGAACGCCTCAAGATTTGTTGTATTCACATTAACGCGATCGTACTGTATTATATAAGAATTGATATTTAAAAAAAACAGCTTTGAAAATGAGTAGTAAAGTGTTCTTAAAACTTTTCAAGCATCTCCAAATTGGAATGGTTTTTTATATGACTATTCCAATTGACCTAATAAACAGAAAATAGGATTTGTGGGGAATAAATTTTGCCTTATTGACGACTTCCATTACATTGATAATTTCAAAAACTATGAAAACAGCAAAAACCTTACCTTATATATCCTTCCTTTAGCGATAAATAGCTCTATCAAGGTAGGTGTATGTTCAATGGCGGCGTCAATATAACTTAACGCCTTTTCAGTCTGTTTCAGGTAGTCGTAGTGTTGCGCCAAATAGTAATAGACCCATAACAAAGCACTTACAGGCTCTTTAGGACCATTATTTACTTCCGATTCACTGAATTTGGACCACTGAAATAAATAGACAAATCATTGTACCAACAGTGAAATTATTGTTAATAGGAGTTGAGGTATAAAAATGAAAGTACAATAAAATAAGTGTCAGGCAGTGTTGAAAAATGACAGTGTTCTATCCCTCCGAGGTACAGATATATTCTTTCTCACCTTTTTGAGAGCATCAACATACTTCAACTGCAACTCCTCAATCACTTCTACTTTATTCTTGTCCCCATAAAGACCTCTGAGGTCCACAAATAATGGTGGCACTCCTTTTGTTAAAGCCCGCCTCATGTATTTATCCACCAGATTCCTAAACTTGTCACCAGTTGCATAATTTAGGGGTAACCTAAAATGTTTTAAACTCAATCAATCTTAGTTTTTATTCTTTGAAAAGTGACAGTGGGCTAAAGAATGAAATACAGTCATGTCATATGTTAGATTTACCTTCTAGGTGGATTTGCTCGAGGGAATTTTTCTGAATATTGCAGATAAAATTCTACTATTTCCTCTGATGTTTGTAACTGTTTGGCTTCTATTAATTTCTTGTAGTACATTGTGTTCTCAGGATTTCGCTGAATAAGCTGCTCATAATATTCTGCAGCCTAAAGAAAAACCATAAATATATGATAATAAGGAATGCTCTCATTATAAAAAATAATTAATCCTACAGAATATGAAATTAGCAAATACTATCAAGAGAAAAAATTATTACAATAAAACTAATTGGCATGCAGATCAAAAGTTTTATGGGTAATCACATATCATGCTCTCATTAATACCACAAAAATAATATTGCTGTTTACCTTATCAAACTGTTTTAATTTAAGGTTGAGTTCACCAAGATTCTCTTTCAGTGTCAACTTGTCAACAATCTGATCTTGCGCAGTCTCAAGATGCTTCAAAGCACCTTTAAGATCCCCAGACTCCTGGATAACCATGTTCTGGTATAGCAGCAACTCACTGTGTTCATAGTCAAAGTTGCTAGGTTGCTGTAAGATAACATTTTGATATTAAAATAATTAACAAATAATGATTTTCTGAATCATTACTATAAATTGATGACACTGAATTTAGCATTATAGAAATTTTGGGAACACTTACTTGTGGTTGATCCAAAAAGGTTGCCAATATACTCAAGGCATTTTTGTAGTCCTCCAGCAGATGGAAAGACATGGCATAGCCTATCCAGGAAACCCTTTGTGTTGGTCTAAGCATCAGAAGTTGATACCTTGTATCCTATAAGAAAAGAAATAAAATTACATACCAGGTGTTTCAAATTTGACCCTCAGTGTAAGAGATACAAACTTGCTCAAATTGGGGCAAAGTTGTGTATTTAGGTAACTAAGAAAATGCTGCTTAGGAAGTTTTGAAATCGAAAGTACAGAGACAGAAAAAACTGAATTTGCCCAAAATCATTTCAATTTTTTCCTGACTTTATTTGTAGTGGGATTTTATGGAAAATTGCACATTAACATTACCACTTTATCTCCTCTACAAGATGGCATAATTAGAATTTCAATATGACGTTTCATCTGTTCACCTCCAGCATCAACTTTTATCTTATGGACACCATATTGAACGCAAAGATAGATATTTTGATTCTGATTTTAAAATTTATAATGTCATACATTGAGATTGTCAAACTTTAGTTATTCCTGAAAAACAGAAGTCTCTAGAATTAAATTCAAGCGAATAACCAAATGAAAATAGTAATTACCATTTTGGATTGGTATTTACCAATCCGTTCAAGCGAGTGTGGTTATCAGTTTGGTTATAAGATCCGTGACATCATGAATCAGCTGTTATATGTCATGGTTATCACTGCAAGATTGTAGTATTTACCCAACACAGGAGTAGTTTTATATTTCTGGTTATTATTATATTATAGAATGTTGCCGGGTATTGGATATTTTTGTTGTACTTCTGGTTCATTTTTGGGAAACTTGATACAGGCTGACTTCAGTTGCAGCACGTAAGTAGAGCACCTTATTAGTTATACTCATTACTGTTGTTGGGTCACTCCAAATCTAGTTCCCATGCTTAACAAAGTATCCTGGTAGCTATATACCACAAGAATATTAAAATATGGCCTTAAACACTCACTGGATAATGTCCACCTGTATACAGTTTTGCTAATATCTTTTTTCATCACTTTTTCCTATCATTTCAGCTAAATCAATAAATGTTCTCTTTGACATTCGGAAAAGTTTAGAGACTTGAAACTTATCATACACAAAGAAAGGTTCCATCAATAAAAATTATTTTCTGAAATAAATTTTCCTCCCATTAATATTATGAAACGTTTCTTTTCTAAATGTTCCATAGACGAAAAAGCACCAATTATTAAGTGATAATAAAATAAACAACTTGCAGCAAAACCGCGGTTAAAACCAACGCGTTCAAGCGATTCGAGTAACTGACGTCATCAACCTGTGTGTCATCTTAAACCATATTATAACTGCAGTACATAACACAAAAATTTTGGTTATTTGCTTGGATTTGATTTAGGTAGGCCTTGAAATTATCGAATATCAGTCATTTGTTTCATATACCAGACCAGACCTCAAATTGAACAGAGTTTGGAAGAGAGATCTGATAATTTCAAGGCCTACTTAGGAAATTATTCTTTTTTAAAATAACTAAGGTTTTGCAATGTCAGTGTATGACATATCAAACCTTTTTGAGAATCAGAATTAAAAACTTTATTCATCTGTGTCCAATATGACATCCACAATGAAAAATAAAATTAATGCTGGAGGACAAGAGACGAAATGTTAAATTGAAATTCAGTTCAAATTTGAAACACCCTGTACAAAATAAAAACAAATACAGTGTACTCTAAGCTTTGAAAGATTAAGCCAGAGTTTACTAATATAGATCACATGTAAACAACTCATACAAAAGGGAAATGTAGCATCTAATACCAATCCTTTAGTTCCCTGACTGAAAAATCTCTACGTTTTGCTTGCCACCTAATGAAACCACAGATGTTAGATTGGAAGTTTACTAAAGCTGTACTTTGAAAAAGGTCACTGAAGTGGCTGAAATGACTGAAACCCATAGTTTTATTTGGGAGCCAGCAAAACATGGAGATTTATATAAAAGGAGGTCAATAAAACCCAGCAAATTATCAAGGAATCCCTCAAATTTTTTGATTCTCACACTATTTGAGACTATTAGAATGAAAATTTGAATCAACATCAGTATCTTTAATTTCTAGTATTAGTTGTGAGGTGACAGAGGCTCTTTTCCAGTTATAGTAAATATTTAAAAGATTACTAAAATATGCTACCTCAATTACTATCCTAGTAAATCAGAATCGTATATACAATTTCTGATGTTCAAAAAGCTCATCTAAAATCATAGTGATCCCTTACTGGAAAAATTAGAAAATGCTACAAAATTAACTATTCCAAAAAAACAGAAAATAAATAGAATCAGTATCACATGTAACACTAAATGCAACAAGCCTATGCTAAGTTTTAAGTTGCTGAATTACAACAACTCTTACTAAATGCATGACATCAAGTTAATTTTACAGCCTATGTTATCACAGTCAAAATATATGTTAAATAAGGAAAAAGGTTGATATTACATACAAGGTGATAAAAGATAACTAAATAGAGGTATTATTTTTGCTTAAAATAGTTCAACATAATGAAATAAGGATTTATTGCATTTCTTTTTCTAGTAGCATCATGTTCAAGTATTCTTGTCTTTAAAGTTTACTCACCCTATAACCTTCCAAATCACGCATTTGTATCTGCAGTAAGGAGAGGTCCCGAAGAATTTGTAAATTGTCCTTTTCCCATTTAAGGGCATTCCTATAACACTTGATAGCCTCATCATACTTTTTATCCGACCTCTGCAGTAATCCATATACATGCCAACAAACATGAGACTTAAGATCATTCCTAAGACCCCTTCTGACATATTCATAAGCTTCTTCTTTTCTTCCTAGGCAATTCAGGGTCAAGCCCTTCATAGCCAAGGTTTCTACAATGTAATGGAGTTAAAGCATAAGCCTTCAATTATGTATAGTTCCAACAAACCTCCATGCTCCGAAAATTTTGGATTTGTCAAGATTTGCTTGGCAAATTTCAACCCATTTTTGTATAATTTGTGTTCGTAACATTTCTGAAATACAGAAAAACGTCAGTATGTCCATATGTAATGAGGAAATGGAATCATAAGGGCTGTATTGTTACATAAATATAGAAGGATATATGAAATCCTTCAAAGCACCGTTTCGTGTGGCCCTAGGGGCAGCATAGCCGTAGAGCCTGTGTAACGTTGACCAGAGGTTATTTCTACTGGCTAGAAAGGGGCACAGTCCAAAATAACACTATAATAACTGAAAATCACTGGAACTGCGGCGACAGTCAACATACAGGAGAGATACTAACCAAGATTCTTTTAAAAAGTGCATTTTCTTTGGGTGGTAGCGGATTGCTGGAGGGCATTTTCGATCGGAAATCTTGCCGGCCGACAGTCCCTCAATATCAAATAAATAATTTTCGAGGATCAAAACCTCGTGGCCACAAACTTCCCAATGTCGATCGTGATCACGTGACCACCAAACCGAAACTGACAGTTATGGCAGCTATGACAGAACATTACACTGTTGTCTGCCTAGCACAAACGCAAATGAGCCATACCCCTGCTTTTCATTTTGAAAAATTATGATATACATATTACACACGTTTTTTTCTCGGTCATTAGGTGCAACTGCCCATATCAGAACATTAATCTCTACTGACCTGTTTATTTTTGGTCCCTCTGCTTGTTAGCCACATGCATGTTAGCAAAGCTTTTACCTTGCAAATTGGAATCGTTTGTCCAACCTCTATTATCTGTAATAAAGTATTAAAGTAATATTTATTATATCATAAATAATGATAGTTATTTTGGATATCAAGATATCGTACTTTTATTTGTTTAGCACCAGTCTATCACTTGGAATTTTTTATCATCAGTTGGTAATGGCATAGGTATTGGTGCATACGGTCTGTGGTCCATTCTGTCAGAAATGTGCTACTTTTAGGAAAAACCTTTTTTGCAAAGTATACGTTCGCATTTAGCATTAAGCATCATTTATTTTGATTGAACTGTACCATCGTGGTACGTCAATCTCTGAACCTTCAAGAAGTATTACATAAGCTGGCAGCGATGAATGTGTCAAATACATTTTGACGTTAACTTTTTTGACAGCACAATTTTGTATACTCATGTTTGCTTGGAGTTCTTGCTAATTTTGCTTTGTCGAGGACTTTATTAGTGAAAAACCAAAATGAGTCTCGCCGAAATATGCGGATTACAAGATTTCGACACGTTCAAATCCAGAAACGTGTACAAAAATGATCTGGATAGCTTCTGCACCAATTTCAACCATAATATGCAGCTAGGTGTACCTCCTTTTTCAAACGTAAGTAATCCCTTTTCGACTTGAAAATAATATAGAATATGAATGAAATAACATTTCTAGCCTGCTGAAAATCTATCACGGTTCACAAAAGACGAAATGGGCAGGGAAATCAAGATCAAGTTTGATCATGGCACCACTACTTTAGGCTTCAAGTATCAAGGGGGCATTGTCTTAGCAGTAGATTCTAGGGCAACTGGAGGACAATTTATTGGATCTCAAACTATGAAGAAGATCGTAGAAATCAATAAATATCTTCTAGGTAACATAGTCAATCTTTTGAGTATAGCATTTGTCATTAGTGAAACTTGATCATTACACTTTTGATCTTTCATTCCACTCATAGGCGCCCACAGGAATTTTTCTCAGGAGAGACTAGTCATTGGCAAGAGACTGCTTGTTGTGAAAGTGTACCTGTCTCCATAAAATTTTTTAAGAGCTGTCTTTGTCAGATTTTCTTAGAGCAGCCAAATGCAAATTATAAGGTCCAACTGATTCTCGGCACAATTCTACTTATCCATGCTGACAGTGGATAAGCAAAGCAGCCTCTTACGCATGACCTTGTATTTGAAAGAGCTACACACAAATCAAAAGATAGATCTAATAGGTCTTGGGAACAGGTACTGAAAAAAAAGGACCTTCCTGATCTGACTTTTCCCACATCTACATTATTCTCCACTACTCTGCTGTATTTTGGACAATGGTTAATATTTTGTTTTAGAGAGCCTTTGCATCAACTTGAGAAACATTCAGAAATAATGCTTTAAATTTTATTCACAACGTACAAGATACATTATGGTGATACATATATAATTTCTGCAAATAATTGTCTTTTTATTTCACACTCTGATCCATTCCATAGCAGGGGGGGTATATCAAAAAAAGCAGAAAAATGTTTGTAATAATGAGATATTCATCAACATCTGAGTGTAGGTTTCCAATTCTGAGGAACTGCAGCATCTAAGAGACATCTTTCTATAATTTTTATTCCCCATATTGTTTTTTATCCAGAAATAAAGTTGATTTGACTTTTTTGTTATTCTTGTATAACTGGCTGGTAGTGAAGCCTGGCTTATAATTATTTATTTTAGGTACTTTGGCTGGTGGAGCAGCTGATTGTGTATATTGGGATAGAGTCCTGGCAAAACAATGCAGAATGTATGAATTGAGAAATAGAGAGCGTATCTCTGTGGCTGCAGCATCAAAGCTGATGACAAATATGATCTATAATTACAAAGGCATGGGTTTGTCTATTGGTATGATGATTGCTGGATGGGACAAAAGGGTGAGGCACTTGTTACATTTCAAAAGCTCACTTAATATAAAGTTTTTGGAATATTTTCTAATGTTTATGTGAAAATGCCATATTTATACAGGGTGTAAACGTTTTAGAGAAAAGCAGCTTAAAGTAAAATAAATCTGACAATGCTGCAAAACTATGCAAAGGATAACTAACCACTGTTACTGTTTGCGATCTATTGCTGGTTCAATAAGACTGATGATGACTGACATGCTGTTGTCAAGTGTGTTTTAAATATTCAATTTAATGAAACTTACTTTCTTACTGACTACAAATTTTAATTAACTTAGAAAAACTTAATGCCATTTATTTGTTAATTAACCAATTTAAAAACGTTTTAGATGAGATTATAAAAATTAGTAAGATTGTGGTCGATATAAAACACTTATAATAATAATAATCCGGCTTGATTTATACAAAGTATACAAAGGCGAAGTGTCGCTAAAAAGCGTTTTTCAACTTAACCAAAGTTGTAAACTATAAAACCATTTAGACAAAAATCTATTGACTTTTGGACCATGGGTCATATGAACTTTTTGACTTGTTTTGACCCCCCTATTGCCCATTTTAATAATGACTACCATAATGTTTACACCCTGTATATTTTATTCATCTCACTTTTACTCACATATTATTGAAAATATTCACTTTTCTCGCTATTTTCACTCACGCTGTACATATTGTAGTTTATGGAAGGTTTTGAAGAAGCTGTCTTCCTCTCAAGCGAGACAAAATTAAATGATTGTAATTTTTTTTATAAAAATTAACTATGACAAAGTTGCTCATCTACAGGGTTCTCCCTAAGGTGATCCAATATGTATTACATGAGAAATTACTATGATTAGTTGAAATCTACATTGAATTTAACACAACTTTGCTAAAAGCACTCTATATGCACTGGGTATTTCAAATTTGGAAATGTTAAGCAAAGTAGTTTATGGAGGCAAAGTTGCACATTTTGGTAACTGATAAAATGTTACTTAGATAGTTTGGTTATTCAGAGTATTTTTTTAAAGAGGGAGAGAGCGACAGAAAATACGGATTTACCCTGAACCATTTTCATCTTCTCCTGGTTTAATTTGAGCTGCGATTTAAATATAAATTGCTTTGTGCAAGTATCTGTTAGTATATTAGTTTGTTAGTATGCATGTGTGGGATGTTTTAATGACAATCTCAATTTTTTAACACACCTTATAAATATCTCATTTTGCTGCCAAGAGTTGCCAAGTAGGCTGAAACTTGGTCAAGCTATACCAATTCTAAAAAGGAGGAACGAGCTTGACATTGCAAACTACAGTGTGCCGTCTGTACTTTCTAAATTGCTTGAATTTTTTTTCTACTCCAAGTACCACGAAGGCCTAAGGCCTATACACCCATAGGGTACTGTGGGGCTATAGGGAGAAAGGGAGAACGCCACATGGACTCTGGCGAGGGAACACGTGTGCATGCAGCATGCACACATTCTGGCCCCGCCTGCGAGATCCGCCGGATGGTACCTCCGCGTTTGCCTTTTTAGATAGACTTCTTTTACATCTTAAAAACAACATTTTATCTCAAAACCAGCATGGTTTCACAGATAGTAAGACCACAATGTCAGCGGTACATTCCTGTTATGAGAAGCTTATAGATATCGACGCGGGCGAGTGCCTTACTGGGGTATTTCGTGATCTCAGTTGACTGCGTTGATCACAACAAATTCTTGGTAAATATGGTTTCGTCGGTCAGTCTCTTAAATGGGCCAGATAGTATTTAGTCCAAAGAAAACAATATGTTTCAGTACAATATCTTGATGCAGAGAACAATATGAAAAACCTTGTGTCAGGTACTAGATTGGAGTCCCCCAGTGCTCTATTCTTGGGACAATGTATTTTCTCTTATACTCATACATATATTTATCAATTTGATAATATTCATCCTGATACTCATTTTACAGCATATGCTAATGACGTTTCTGCCACAATATCAAGTAATTCAAATAAGATTTTGGTACATAAATGTAACAACTTAATTAGGAAAATCAATATGTGGTTTAACCAGTACTCACTGTACTTGAATCCTTCCAAAACAATACTTATTCATTTTCATCATGCTCAAAAGACTGTAGAAGAGTTTCAAGTTAGGTTTTAGAGGAGAAGGGAAATTTCTTGGAGTTCATTTTTATTCAAACTTAAATTGAAAATTGAAAGGCCCACTGCGAATTTCTCACATCAAAGATGTTCCCTCAAAGCTAAGTGTTGAGGCAATTAAAAACCATTTTGCTAATGTAGATTCAAGATTAAGATATGGATTATGTTTCTGGGGTTGGTCAACGCGCTCTGAAGATGTATTTGTGTCTCAAAAAAGATGCATCCGACCATTGGCAGGGATATCACCAACAGAAAGTTGCAAAAAATATTTTATAGATTTCATCATTCTAACTGTCCCTTCGTTGTATTTATATATATATATATATATATGAGTTGTGCTTAATTGTTATAATAAAATAAAACTTGCTGATGTTCATGGTAAACAATTAGATGATAACAAATGTGATTATTTTCAGGGTCCTCAATTATACTATGTCGACTCTGAAGGCTTAAGAACACCTGGAAATGTTTTCAGTGTGGGTTCAGGCTCCATCTATGCTTTTGGTGTGTTGGATTCTGGCTACAGATGGGACTTGACAGATGAAGAGGCCTATAACCTAGGTCGCAGGGCTATTTACCATGCTACACATAGAGATGCCTACTCTGGGGGTATTGTAAGAGTATACCACATGAAGGAGACTGGATGGGAACATATTGATAACAACGACTGTAATGATTTGCATTATAAGTATCAGGAGGAGAAGAAAGTTAGAGAAGAACAAGGGGATGCCTAAATTGGTTTCAGTGTTGGTTTTTTGATTTGTGTATTATTTCTATTTGAATAAACATATAATTTAACTTTTACGGATTATTTGTTATGTAGATACTTGTCCTAAGACAAATTGTATACATAGTCTTTATTAGATTACCTACACGTTCTTACCTAGGCAAATATCTGATCTGCATGATATCTCCTGTGTAATTCTGAATCCGACGTGAATTCAGTATTATAATCCACGGAAAGTCCCAGGCAATCAGTTGTCTACTTAAAATTGGGCTCCATGACACACAATTTTGTGAACTGAACTACCTCCCACCCCTTGAAAAAGTTTTACTTACAGCTCTTCTTAAGATTTATTGGGCTGATACATTTTTCACAGAGTTACTTTTTGCCGATGGCTGGTCTCCTCGGAAAAATTCCTGCGGGCACCCATGTGTGTTGCAGATGTTCGAATTTAGCGTTCCAAATTATGTGTACCAAGTTTTAATTGCGTGTAACAACCGAGGCGAAAATTAAAACTTTGCTTTGTAAAATCCTATATTTTAATGTTTACTAAAAACATCCGCTTTGGTGATGGGCCAATCAAGATCGACCAGCCGCCCCTCCCCTCCGGGCAAAGAAGTCGCTCTCGGAAGCACTGACGCTGCCGAGCCGACACTCCCCTGCTTCGCTCATCAATTTTGAATCGCAGCAATAGCTAGCTTCGCATTAGATGGTAAGAATATGAAAAGTCCTGTATAATATTTTGAGGCTTACAACGAGAAAAGTATTGAAAATCCGCAGCAGACTCATTCCCCAAGGGAAATTCATTTCAAAATGATAACACTTGTAAATACAGGGTGACCGACGGGAACCTGACGTTTTTGAGATGGCTAGTACTCTGCCGGTAAGAGGAGTAGGGAGCCGAATTACAAGTCATTAATCTGGCCATGGCCATTCGATGCCTTTCCAGTAGCTATGGAACAGTGGGCAGTTGAGCATCGCATGTTTGCGCATGACGCATTTGTGCAGAATTTATTACCGTTCAGCGACTTTTTCGTGTGCGTTTCAATCGTGGGCATTGTGGAACCGTTCCAAGCCGCAACACGATTCTCAGGTGGGTTCATAATCTACGGACAACAGGATCTATTCTGAAAAAGAAGCCACCAGGTCCGACTAAGACAGCAAGATCGAACGTGTGAGAGCCGCTCAGACTCGTAGCCCTAGGCGCTCTGCACGTAAACACGCGTGCGAACTAAGAATGAGCCGTGAATCTGTGCGAACAATTATGCAGAAATACTTAAAGTTTCATCCTTACAAGCTGTGTGTCGCTCAGAAGCTTGAAGAACGAGATTATGCGCAGCGGCAAGAGTTTGCTTGTCGAATGCAAGCGCTTTTGGAAGACAATGAGAATGCTGTCATTATCATGAGTGACGAGGCGCATTTTCATTTGGATCGGGATGTTAATAGACAAAATTTACGGTACTGGTCCTCTTGAGAATCCCCGTATCGTGCACGAAAAGCCTCTACATTCAGAGCGTGTAACAGTTTGGTGCGCAACTACACCATTCGGCATCATTGGTCCTTATTTTTTCGAGGTTGAGAATTGTTCAAATGTTACAGTGAACGCCGAACGTAACTGCCACATGCTAAACACTTTCTCGCGTCTCAAACTGCGCAGGCTTCAACTGGATTTGGAAAATATTTATTTCCAACAGGATGGTGCCACCGAAAAACACTGCTGGTGTGTCCATGCAAGTGCTGCAAAGCATCTTCCCAGAAAGAATAATTTCTCGTTTTGGGACTTCCCGTCGCCCACGAGATTACCTGACTTGAACACTTGTGACTTTTTTCTGTGGGGGTATCTCAAATCACGTGTATACACTTACAGACTCCGCACATTGTGTGGCTGCAATTGATGGTGAACTGATGACGCGTGTGATGGGCAATTTTATGGGAAGGCTGGAACAGTGCATTCAGGAGGATGGACACCACTTACCTGACGTAATTTTCCACAAGTGATACTTATCTTCAAATGGCATGTCATGACAAACGATTTTGTGTATTAAAATAAAATATTCCGTGAAAATTAACTGTGTACTGTTCATTTCAAAAACGTCAGGTTCCCGTCGGTCACCCTGTATAAACCATAAAATGTTTTGTTATCTTTATTAGGTAATAATAAATTAAAAAATAAATTACAACAAATATCGAACATCGTCTCTTAAACGTCGGACGAACTAGAATATTATTCGCAGCACCATACATATAAAACATCGAAAATTGTGGATAAGAATATAAGCACATTTGGTAGCATCTGTATCTGAACAATACAAATAGCCAATTAAAAATCTACAGCTCATCGCTGAATATTCTTCTGATTCTGCCGATCCTTTTTATTTCATTGCTAGACGTATTCTGGATCTCCTCGCAGATAAAATTGTAACGAACCTACAAAACAATACAAAGCTGAGCATGATAATTTCAGAAAGAATGTGATGACTTTTCTTCTATTAGGCCTATTTCCAGCAGAATGCCTGTATGCACTTACCGAGCAATCGGACCCTTTGTAAGCATACGACCGTAAAGTAGGATTAAAAGCAAGCCTTAAGCATCGTCCTTCGCCTTGGATGGCTGCCGAAGGGTTGTCTTTGTTTTTTTGAGATCCCGGTGCTGCTACAGGTCTAGCACTGTTACTCCAGATCCACAGCAAGCCAGGATTCAGGCCACCTACCCAGTAGTCTTTGCCTATTGAGAAAAAAATGTGTAAAGTACCATGTATTTGTATCGTGAAGCTCTACATCTCATACCCCTGCACCGGTTTTGAGCCAGGTTTTGGGAGCAGTATACAATAAGCTAGTTCTACTTCATTGGCGGAGGAGTGATGAGCAAAAAACGCATCGACATAAAACCGCTTACACACTTTATTTTCGCATGTTTCTCAGTTTCTGACACTTTTGGCCATAATAAAAGTGTATATAACAGGAGATTTTCAAAAACTCTAACTACGATGCACATTCAGGATGCACAACAAATTAGACATGCTACTTTTTTTGGTAAATGGCAAGTAGATGTGCTGCATAGCTAGAATCGTCGCCATCTAGCGGTGGTGAGTGGGCCTCCAATTTGCGGACTGAGATCTATACAGTCCCAAGCGGTAGCTGCTATTCATTGTTCGTAGTGGTAGATGGCGCTTCGCGCTTTCTTATTTCGATAGATCTAACCTTTCTGGCGGTCTACCTATATGTTTGCGTTCGTTGTCCGTGGGACCAAGCTTAGACCATGCTGATGAGTAGATATGGCGGACGAAAGCAGAAAATGCTTAGTTTAAACGACATAATTATGTTTAAATTATCTATTAGATGACTTACAAAAGTTAAAATATGCTTTGAAAAAATACCATTAGGTCATGTGAAACCCAATCTGTACGCGTATCTGATTTTATATACACGGTGTGCCAACGAAAAGTACAAGTAAATCACCGTCCATATTCTTCGAAATATATATATGTATATATATTATAATAAGTTCTCCATTAGCATGAATTAAAACATTGTATAATATCTATCTACAAGTATACACGGTGTCCCAACAAAATTTGAAAGCAGTTTTATGAGCAAACTGGAAAAGATATTAAAAATCTGTTTTCGTGACAACCTCTTGATATGTTACTAATGCACATTAAAATTATTTTAATATATACAGGCTGTTCCATAACTTCGCTTTAATAAACATACATTTTTTTTAAATAGAACACCTTATATTTTATTGCATATTTGAATAGGGCTTCTAAAAACAAAAAGTCTGATATCATATAACATGTGGTTTTGATTGTCAAGTGTTCATATTTGGTCAAACGTCTGAAAAACTGCCCAGATTTGAAGGCTCCGACATTTTTTGAAGATAGTTAGATAAATCTTAGTTCACAAAAATTTTATTAACATCGATTTTAAGTTGATCTGGAAAAAGTGCTGAAATTTCTTTCGATTTATACATAACACATCGTTAAAAAAGTTTTCTGATGAACTTCTTTTAATATAAGGTTTATAATTTTTTTTCCAAACGCTATTGCTACTAATTTCAAGAGAGAACAGATACATCTAGTTTTTAAACATGAAATCAAATAAATCAAATCTTTTATCAAAGCAATAGATGTTATTAACACAACAAAAATAATCTGAACCTAAGGCAATCAATAGTTAATAAATTGTTCGAATTTATTACCTTGGTGCGAAGCACACAAAGCCAGATGCTAGTTGAAATTATCTTGCACATCTAAAAGGGTTTGTCTAAGTATCCGCTTAAACGTCTCGCTTATATATAAGGTTTCATATCCTCGGCTGTTGTAGGTTTCTTCTCACAAACATCCCCTTTTACATCGCCCAGAGAGAGAAGTCGATAGGCGTCAGATCGGAAGATCTCGCTGACCAATTGATCGGTCCACCTCTCCCTATCCAACTATTAGGGCGCCAGCAGTCTATAGATTCCCGTATCGCTCGATGGTAATGTGATGAGACACCGGTGTTTTGGTAGCACACATTTCTCCTAGTTGTTAAATATAAATTCTCTAGTAAAAGAGGTATATCGTTCCTTAAAACGTTGTACATTTCACCTTATAGTGCTCCTTGTGTGGTCCAATAATTTGTTCACCAACTGTGTATTTAGTGACCATACATTTTGATTGTTCACTTGTCGTACCCAATGCGGCTTTTCTGGAACTTAATAATGCATATTGTGGTAATTCACGAGATGTTGCCTCGTCGCTGAATAGTATATGGAAGGAAGGTCGTGTCATTCTCAATTTTATGAGACATCAAATAGCAAAATGTGACTCGATTGTTGAAATTGTTGTTATATGATATCAAACTTCTTGTTCTTAGCAGCTCTATCTAAAATATGGGTATTCTATTAAAAAATACATGTTATGGAACATCCTGTATATGTTAAAATAATTTTCCAATATGCAATAGTAACATATCAAAGTTACCATGAAAACAGATTTTTGATATCTTTTCCGTTTTGCTCATAAAAACTACTTTCCATTTTTGTTGGGACACCCTGTATACTTGTAGATATACATTGTATGATGCGTTAATTAATGATAATGGAGAACTTATTATAATATATATATATATATATATATATATATATATATATTTCGAAGAATATGGACGGTGATTTACTTCTTGACTCTTGAAAAAATGTCACCACATATATTTGTTAGTAATTGAACATTAAATATGTACTTCACCATGATCTGAGATTAAATCAAGTACTTTATCTTCCGCCTATCGTTATGAGATTTTATATAGTATAGTGTGGTTATATAGATCATCTCGAAAAATCCAATCGACACCGAAATATTTACAGATAAATATTTACTTTCACCAAATCGCAGGTTCACCAAGCTATGAGCCAAATATTTTTGAAACTAGACATAGATATCGGTAAGTTCTGTTGCTTATTCATTACCAACGAAGCGGCGTTTTGAGATTGTCTAAAAGAATCCGTCACTTGAAAATGGAGATTCAAAACACTTGCACCTAGTTTATGTATTTCTATTGCATAATATCTCTCTTGGATATAGACGAAAACAAGATTAGAGGTTTTCCAAATTTTACTGCGCTATACATTTATTTATTATCTATGATGGAATCGCACGAATAAACATTGCAGTGTTATTTATCCTTACATACATATATCCACAGTATTTTTAAGTAACGTTGTATTGTGGTCTTAGATGACGATATATTTTGAAAAATAGTGCTACATAGATTCAGTTACAGTGCAAAGTATTGGAAAAGTATCGCTTATTATCCCTTGAGATGATATGACTGCGTAGCGGTAGTGTCACGTAGTGATCTATAGCCAGTGGCGTATCAGTGACAGTATGAGATTCAACTAAGCCTCAGAATGTTATTATTGCAAGAACTGAAGTTAAAATAGTATCGAGTTGTTTTATGATAAGATGCCCCAGTTATCCAGTCTGTCCGAGAACTCCGTCATCGCACCAATAGTACGCCTCGACTCGATAGTAGTTCAAGATGAGTCAGGTCAGGTCAATCCAGTGGATATAGACGACTTAGATGATGGACATCTTGGTGGTTCTGCTCCGTTGGTTGTTTTAGATAATTCTGCCGTTAACATCGAGAACTCCTCGGACGTAGTTATTGGTCCGGTGACCAATTTTAATGTTAACGGAAACGTCACTATCCTTCAAGAATATAAGCAGGGAAAGTTGATTGATGAACAAAATCAGACGGAGAGTGGTAAGTACGAGGTGTCCAGGAATAAATTTCCCTTTTTAAACTTGGCAACAGTGTAACTTAGCGCGGTCGGCGTAGCGTCCTTCGATAGTAGATCGATGACACCGAATCGATACGGATTTTTTAGTAAAAATGGAGCGTTGGCCCGGTGCGCATTCATTATTGAGACTTATTTCAAGAACAATGACTCCTACACAATTGCAAGACAAAGGTTTTGTGCTCATTTCAATATTAGGCGTGTAGAGGACGCACCAAGTAAAATTTAGTGAAATCGTGGGTGAAGAGATTTAGAGAAACATCGTCAGCTTAAAATGTGAAACGCCCTGGTCGTCCGATGACTGTAACTACTCCTAACTCCTGAGAATGTTGAAGCTGTACGCGCCGCTATAATTCAAAATCCAAGTGGATCCGTTCGTAAAACATCACATGTGGTGGGATGGCGTAAATCATCTTATCATACAGTTTTAAGGAGAGATTTAATGCTTCATCCCTACAAGATCCAAATAGTGCAAAAACTAAACCCAAAAGGTTATATAAACCGTCGTTCGTTCGCCGAAACAATGACAAACTTTTTTTTACAAACGACCGAATTAACAACATTATGTTCAGTGACGAGGCGCAGTGACATGACAATTTTTGGGTGTATCTTATGTATTTTAAGGCGCTTAAATCAAATCACCCACATATATTCGGTAACATCTACTTTTATGAATTACAATACGTAACATCTCATATTGCTGCATTTCTCGGCGTTTATGCGATGACGCACATATATAATGTTAAGACCTGTCTATTCCTGTTTACCTTGTGCGAGCTCTATGTTTAGAGAGCATATTGCGTTTATTAGTAGACTAATAGCAGCCGAGTAAGTTACGTTTTCTGTGTTGAAGAGTACTGGGATGTTCTGGGTACTGTTAATTTTTGTTAAAACGGTGTGTTGTTTTTAATTTATTGTGATCGAGACTAGCTTTATGGACAATGCCTAGAAATTGTGTAAATAGTTCGAATAGTTTTTGTTATGTGTGCGGAGAGCTATCTTTTAAATCCCAAAAACGTACTTTTACTCCGCTTGTGTTGAAAGCATAGGAACTTTATTTTGGAATTAAACGTTGTTAACAGGTTGGTTAAGAGGCGACAATCGTAAAATGCCCTTTGCGGTACCAATGGTTTGGAGAGAACCGAGATACCATACTACTGATTGCTATTTTGTCTCATAAATATTAAATGTATCGGACCAAAATCGAAACAAACTGTTAAGTATTTTTATTTACCATCAGCCTTGCGGCCCGTTAAGCATAGTGATGAACTTTATGTCCCAATTCCACCAGAATATTGGTCTTTGGATGAAAAAGTCGAATCCACCGATTCTGATAGTGATGGTACAGAAAGCGTAAAATTTCCGATCCTTCGTTTGACCTGCCAGGATGTTCAACAGCGCCGCATTTAATCAGACAGGGCTAACTTAATGACTTAGTTCGAGAATTAAATCTGTCAAAATCCCAGTCAGAACGTTTAGCGTCAAGATTAAAAGGATGGAATCTTCTCCACGGTGATGTTAATATTACTTTTTACCCAAAACGGCAACAAGACCTCATACACTGTTTCCGTCAAGAAAGGGAGTTGATATATTGCTCCGATGTCAACAATTTGTTTGACGCGTTAGGAGAGAAACATGATCCAAATGATTGGCGCCTGTTCATTGATTCCTCTAAGCTTAGTTTAAAAGCGGTATTGGTACACAATGGTAATAAATATCCTATAGCGCACGCAGTTCATATGAAGAAATCATATGAAAATATGCGAGTTCTGTTAGAGCATATCCATTATAATGAATATGGATGGGTCATATGTGCAGATTTAAAGGTAATAGCTCTTCTTCTTGGAATGCAACTGGGATATACCAAATATTGCTGTTTACTTTGTGAATGGGACAGTCGTGCGCGAGATCGTCATTATGAACAGAAGGAGTGGCCACTACGTCAGATATAACTCCGGACCTCAAAAACATTGCTCACTAGTTGATCCCAAAAATGTGTTGCTTCCACCTTTGCATCTTAAGTTGGGACTGATGAAAAATTTTGTAAAAGCTATGCATCGAAATGGAAGAGGGTTTCTGCATTTAAAACAAACATTTCCGAGACTTAGTGAGGCAAAAATTAAAGAGGACAGATTCGTGGGTCCACAAATAAGGAAAATCATAAAGGATGATGTATTTGACAGTGCTCTAAATGAAACTGAATTACGAGCTTGGAATGCTTTTAAATCAGTTACTGCAAATTTTTTAGGAAATGTGAAGGCGGACAATTATAAAGATATTGTGAGTAAGCTAATTAATGCTTATTAAGGAATGGGATGTAACATTTCTCTAAAAATTCACTTTTTGGATTCTCATCTCAATTTTTTTTCCGGATAATTTAGGTGCGGTAAGTGATGGTTCCACCAAGACATTTTGGCTATGGAAAAACGGTATCAAGGCAAATGGAGTGTCAATTTGCTTGCTGATTATTGCTGGACATTGTTAAAAGATACTTCAGGAGCAACACATCGCCGTAAAACATCGACAACAACATTCTGAGATTAATGTTTATTCGAGTGTTTATTAGTACTCTTACACACATATCCTTATAATTTATCAGTAACATATAAACAGCAAATAAAATGCCTTATTGCAAGAAAACCGTGGGTGATAGAAAAAATCGAATGCTATTTGCGGCTTTTTGGGTACGTTGTTTTGTCCATGTCACAAAAAATTATTTTAATTTTGTTCACCAGTGTTATCGGTCCGATCTTTTTTGAGAACCAACAAGGCATAGCCCAGACTGTAACTACTGCTCGTTATTGTGCAAAGCTTCGGGAGTTTTTGGTACCTCAGCCTCAAGAATTTGATGGCTTTGATCAAGAAGATGGCGCTACCGCATATACAGCCCGAACATCTATGGAAGTCGTTCGAGAATTATTAACGGAAAAGGTCATCTCTCGCTTTGGAGACCCATACTGGCTAGCTAGGTCTCTAGATCTCACCCCATTGGGCTTTTTTGTGGGAATACCTCAAAATTAAAGTTTATGTTAATCGGCCTAGGACTTTGCAAGAATTGAAACAAAAAATACGGGAAGAAATTAGAGCAATTACATCCAAATTATGTTTAGCAGTTTTTAACCACATGAATATGGCATTGCAGAGTGTTTCGACCGAAATGGACAATATAATTTTTAAAACACGAAATCCGCCTATATTGTGTATATTTTTGCTTCAGTAAATTAATTTAAAACTTAAAGATAATTTTTTATTAGCCTTTAAAAGTTAAATTTATTTCTGGACACCCACTATAATTTGCCTCCTACCGAAAAGGTTTTTTTTATATTCCAACTACCACGAAGGCCTAAGGCCTAAGCACCCATTGATCGGGAGTTTTTGGTACCTCAGCCTCAAGAATTTGATGGCTTTGATCAAGAAGATGGCGCTACCGCATATACAGCCCGAGCATCTATGGAAGTCGTTCGAGAATTATTAACGGAAAAGGGCATCTCTCGCTTTGCAGACCTATAGTGGCTAAATAGGTCTCCAGATCTCACCCCATTGAGCTTTTTTTGTGGGAATACCTCAAAATTAAAGCTTATGTTAATCGGCCTAGGACTTTGCAAGGATTGAAACAAAAAATACGTGAAGAAATTAGAGCAATTACACCCGAATTATGTTTAGCAGTTTTTAACCGCATGAATATGGCATTGCAGAGTGTTTCGACCGAAATGGACAATACAATAACACGAAATCCGCCTATATTATGTGTATTTTTGCTTCAGTAAATTAATTTAAAACCTCAAGACAATTTTTATTAGCCTTTAAAAAGGGAAATTTATTTCTGGACACCCACTATAATTTGCCTCCTACCGAAAAGGTTTTCTTTATATTCCAACTACCACGAAGGCCTAAGGCCTAAGCACCCATTGGGTACCGTGGGCTATAGGGGGATACATGGGAAAGGGGGGGGGAAGCCACACGCATGCAACATGCACACATTCTGGCTCCGCCTACGAGGTCAGAGTCAGAATCAGAGACCGTCTACCACCTACGGACAATCACAACATCCATAGCCAAGAGAAAAATTTCTCCTGGGACGGGACTCGAACCCGCACAGCGCACGACGACTGATCACGAGACCGAAGAGTCTACTACTGCGGCCACCGCTGCTGCCTCCTTTTACCCGCGGTTAAAACTTTCATTCTGAGAAATGAATGATTTCTATGCTAACGAACAGGAATAAAGTATTTTTTTTTGAAAAACATTCTTTTATAACAGACATAGGTTGAACCGAAAACAACCCGTAAAATACATGAAATATACAGGGTACGTCAGAAAAAACGCATGTTTTTCGAATAGGTACTATATCGAGTGGGCTGGTCCCGTGTCGGTGAGGAATAGCGTGTTGGATATTGGGAGAAGTGCCGTTTCAGCTGGAAAAATGGTTTGGAATGTTGAGCATCGTGTGTTCACTGTACGTCGGTACTTTCAAAATTGCGAGTCTGTCGTTCGAACGCAACGTGAGTTTCGCGTTCACTTTCGTGTTCCACGTCGTGGGACAGTATCAGACCGTAACACCATTTTGAGGTGGATGGAAGCATTCAACACAACATGTAATGTGATGATGAAAAAACCGCCAGGGCGAAACCGTACTGTTAGAACCCCCGAAAACGTAGACAGAGTGAGAGTTGACACGCTGCAAAGCCCGAATCGATCCGTCCGTTTGCGTGCCAGATCCCTAGGGATCCACGCGTCCTCCGTACCTACGTCGCATCTTGAAGAAAGATTTAGTGTTCCATCCTTACAAAATCCAAGTTTGTCAACAACTGTTGCCAGCGGATTATGCACAACGTGTTTATTTTGCACAGCTCATGATTGAATAGTTTGATAACAACGACATGACGTGGTTTATGAGTGATGAAGCACATTTTTATTGACATGGATACGTCAATAAACAAAATTGTCGATATTGCGTCTCCAGTGAACCCCCAACAGTTGCATGAGCACCCCCTGCATACCCAGAAAGTTACAGTTTGGTGTGCAGTAGGCCCAACGATGATTATTGGCCATTATTTTTTTGAGGATGATGGAGAAACAACTACTGTGAATTCAGGGGGTTACAGCCACATGCTGAACAACTTTCTTTTGCGGAACTTCGACGTCGACGTGTCCGTCTCAGAACAGTGTGGTTCCAACAAGACGGGGCAACCTCACACAGCTCGCACTTCGATAAAACTTCTTCGGCAAAAATTCCCAGGACGTCTCATTTCACGTCATGGCGATATTCCAAGGCCCCCTCGCTCCCCGGACCTGTCAACGTGTGATTTTTTTATGGGGCTACCTGAAATCAAAAGTTTACCAAAGCAAGCCTCGGACCCTCGTCGATTTGAAGGAGGAAATAAGAAGAGAAGTAACCCAAATACCTGCACAGATGCTGGCCGACGCAATGGGCTCATTTCGGGAGAGGCTTGATTCCTGCATGTCGGCTCAAGGGCGCCATATGGCCGACATAGATTTTAGAACGTAAATTTTGTTTTACTCAAAAAATGGGATGTATTTCTGAGTATTTTGATACAATAAAATATTTTTCCTCATACTTATTTTGACTGTACTACTCATTTAAAAAACATGCGTGCTTTCTGACGAACCCTGTATAATGAACACTCTTAGCAGGTTATGTTGAATGTGTTTGATTTCCTTTTCTGTAACCAAACTTGCACGGCGCCGTTTCATATTTATTAGCAATCAAAGGTACTATTATCGTGGATGCTAGTACCAAGGAGGAACGTTCCTGAAGCAATTTTAAATTCTTCTCACACCTTAACCACAAACATTTTTACAATACAAAATTCCAAATAAAACTTATCTATTCTTCCCAAAGAGACTGATTTTTCTGCAACGTTTTGCTTATGTTTTAGCCATTGCATGAATACAACGGTATCAGATATTTTTTGAACCTCAGAGAAATTCGAATAGATTATGAAAACGCGATAAATTATAGGATTTTACGATCGACTGCACAATGCTATGGATGATAACGGAATAGCTGACGCTAATTGCTTATTAAATGCTTATAACTGACGACAGTTTGTTTGGACTACGCAATGCGACTGATTACCGTATTATCCCAGACATCAGTGTCATAATATGTAAGTGAGCACGCAATCTCTCGACCAAATTAGTCATTCCGCATGCATCCGTGTTGGGGAACCCATCAGACTACAGCAACTGGCTTGCTTATATGGGGACAATGGCATTGAAAAAACAGCTTGAAAAGTAGTACGATTGTTCACCGAGCAATGAAGTTGATACGCGTGCATTCATCTAAGCAAAGGAAAAGGGGAAAAGTTATTTCAGAAAGTTTGATCAACAACATCACTGACAGACGAGGTAAATTAGGATTCAATTATTTCATTAATAATCATAAAATAAAATGCTTAGTTAAAATGATTATAATAGTACTTATATTGCGATTTTGACTTCCTACGTTTCTGAAAGAAAACACTATGTTTTCTACAATGGATACTATTCGCATGTTTCTACCAGCGGTGTTCCTCAAGGTTCTAACTTAGGACCCCTACTGTTTATTCTTTTTGTCAATGATTTATGTGTCTCTTTGGACTGTCTGAAGTTGATGTTTGCTGACGATTTAAAGTTTTTCTCTACTATTTCCTCGACAGAGGATTGTGTTGTGTTGCAAGTACAAATCAACATTGTACTGAGATGGTGTGAAAATAACAACCTTTTTCTAAATGTAAAGTACTCACTTTTTCTAGACAGACTAATCCTATATTTTACAACTACACGATGGAGGATTCTGTCTTGGAGCGTTGTGAGAGATTTAGGTGTCTACTTTGACGGGGAACTCACCTTTAATTATCATATAAACCAAATAATTTCTAGTGCGTCGAAAACGTATGGCTTCATAATCAGTAACTGTAGGAACTTCGACAATATGTACATTGAGATCTTTATTTTTCAGCCTGATAAGGTCAAAACTTGAATATGGATCTCTTATATGAAGCCCAATTTATAAACAATATGTTGATGCTGTTGATAAGATTCAGAAAATTTTTTTGAAGTTTCTCAGTTTCAAAACTGATGGAGTATACTCTTCAAGAGGTTCCGATTACAAAGACCTTTTGCAAAAGTTTGAGTTTCAATCTTTAGAGAGGCGACGGAATCAATTTTCTGTATTGATTTTATATAAATTGTTGCATGGTCAAGTAGACTGTCCCCAAACTCTCTCGTAGTTGCAATTTCTGGTGCCGCGGTTAGCTTCACGAGCTAGTGTTCCTTTTTTATATCAAAGAGCACAGACTAACTTATTATCAAAAGCACAAGTTAATATGATGAGTAATAATGCCAATAAAATTGCTAACGACTGTGACATTTTTGGTTGCAATTATAATGAGATAAGGAATAAGACACGTTTTCTAAGTTAAGACATTTTGTATATATTATATACATATACTTAATACCTTTAAGCTAACTTTTATTTTTATAAATTGCTCTGTTATTGGCGATAAGCTGTTGAGCAATAAAGGCTTATTATTATTACATAATAGGATAGATTCAGATATATAAAATAGATTTCCATATTTGTGTAGATAACATTGTGGATATACTTCCGTTGCGATGAACAGTTTAATACGTATTTTTTGTGTGAATTCGTAGTTATCTTTTAAATGGCTTCCAGGGTAATCCATACAATTTCAGCGAAATGTCTTACTTCAGAAATACTCCTACTATATGTTTCGATAAATAATTATGATAGGATAGATTCAGATATATAAAACAAATTTTCCATATTTGTATAGATAAGCTTGTGGGTATTACCGTTGCGATGAACAGTTCGTACGTATCTTTTGATCGTCAATTTCAATATAAATAAATGAATTGCAAACGTTACGTTTTAAGTTTTCGGAACTCTTGTGACTTGTGACTGTAGAAAGTTTGATTGTCGCACATTATTTCGTAGTGTATCTTTTATATTCCTTTCAGGACGATCCATTTTCCCGTTCCGAGCAAGGTACACGATGGCACTGCAGCCTCTAGGGCCTATTGTACCTTGCTCCTCGAGATTATAGTACCCAATCCAGCAATCTAGTGTTCTGAACCAGTTGGTACAGTTTTCCTGTCAGTACTGTTCTAAACTCCCTCGGTTCTAGTTTTGGTTTCCCGAAGAGTTGATGTATTTTGTTGGCAATGGCTAGACGACGAATTTCCAGATAAATGGATACGGCGAAGAGGGTCTATAGAACGGCCTGCTAGATCTTCTGATTTGCTGCCATCAGACTTTTTTCTGTGGGTCTATTTGGAATCTATTGTGTTTTGCTCCCCAACCTGAAAGTTTGGATGAACTTGGTCAACGCATCATCGAAAGCTGCCATGATATACCACAACATGTTTTTGATAATGTCCGTCAGGAAATTGAATAACGGTTATATCATTGTTTGGCCAATAACGGGCAACATTTTGAACACTTATTATAACCAAAAGTAATATTGTCGGGTGTTTTTGTTTTCTATCTGGACAAATTAAGATAAATTAAGATTTTTCTAATTTCCTTGAAAACGAATGGACCAATTTTGAAAAATCAAGAACTTTGAAAGACCTTTCAAACAAGCTATTACTCGATACCCCTGGTTATTTGATACTTTCGAGCGGATGATTTTGGGGAGCAGAGGGAAGAAGGGGATGAAGTGCTTTTTGTTAAAAAAGTTGCCCCCTCTCGACAAATCTGTTGACGTGTCTCGGCGTTTTTTCTTTTAATCAAAGGTTTTCGATAAATCCGTGGTGGGAAGTTTTCAAATGAACACTCTGTATACATGCACCTGTTCCCTGCTCAGTTTTTGACCCGTCAGTATAGCAGGTAATTTCCCCTTGCAGGTTGTGCCTTTGGTGTTTCGTTAGATCTCCTATTTTGGTCTGGAAGTTCCTTTTGAATACAAATGTTTCCTTATTTGGGTATGTCAAAAGTCCTTACTTCAGAAGTATTCCTTTCATATGAGGGATGGGTAGTCCGGTTGTTACGGTGTCGGTTAAAATATCGGCTCACGCGTTCGAGTCCTGGGCCTTCGAAGTAGTATTTCGCGCCATAGATACAAGGTGATTCAGAAAACAGTGGAAATATTTCTTGGTCATAAAGTAGATTAAAAAATAATACCATAAAAGCTCATTTAAACATGGTACCTAAAATGCTCCCATAGAGGACGTGCAAGTATTACGTAAGCAGATAAACTGGTGATTCAATATCGGGCCCTGCTTTTCATAATTCAAAGTAGCAGTTATCATGGCTATTTATAAAAATGATGATAAATTGGCGGCTAACAACTACATGCCTGTATCACTTTTATCTATATTTGCTAAAATATTCGAGAAAATATTCAAAGAAAGGCTAGTCAGCTATCTAAAGAAAAACCACATACTGTCTGAGAATCAATATGGATTTATAGAAGGACGTTCAACACAAGATACCACTAATTATTTAATTTCTAAATTTTCCCAAAAAATGGATGAAAACCATAAAATAACTTGTGCATTCATAGATTCGGCTAAGGCCTTTGACATCGTCAGTCATGAAACGCTCCTTACACTGCTGGAAAGGGGAGTTCCTTAAGGTACGGTGCTTGGACCTGTACTCTTCAACATATATTTGACACGCCTTTACAGGCAGTCAATGGAGAGACATACAGTTAGTTTTGCTGCAGTTCTTTAAGACAGCGCAAGTTGGGATGAAACAAAATCACTTATGGAACGACATTTTGTGAAAATCAAGCAATGGTTTGATAGCTTGAAACTGACAAGTAACTTCAGCAAAACTCATTTTATCCCCTTCTGTTCTTACACCAACAACTTGCCTTCTTACAAAGCTTTAAATATAACAGTGGATAACAACAAATGAGATGTATTGGTGCAAAGAATAGAGTATCTTGGAATATATATATATATATATATATATTGACGCTCATCTCCGATGGGACGCCCACATTGAGTATATGATAGGAAAGTTGCGCACAGTACTACTATAAAATATCTCAGCTACAGTATTATTGCCTGGTGAGCTGCAAATATAACATATCTTCAAAACTCAGAAATAATCCAAAAATTCATTATAGGGACAAATGTTTAAGAAGCCAAAGTTATATCCAAGTTATTGTTCCAAGAACCAAATATTTTTGATGCTCGTCAACTATACTCATACACGATACTCATAAACGTTCACACTGACAGAAACAACATGAAAACAGTGAAGCATAATTATGACACGGAAAAAATCTTGGGCAAGCCTCAAAACTAGAAAAAAATGTCTTACAAAGGTGCTATAGTTTTCTGAGACCTGGTGTTATAATATGCTCCCTGAAGAACTACAGCAAATAAGCTCACTTAGGCTATTTAAGAAGAAAGTAAAACAATTGATAATGACTTTACCAAGGTCTTATTCACACCAAATTATTGATCTCAAAAAGAATTGATTAAAGTAAACAGAAAAACTGTTTTGGACAATATTCCCGAATATGTAGATTTCAGCCGAATTGAGACACTAGAGAAATTAGAGTAAAAAAAAACTTGACAACATTTCCATATTTATTTATTTTCTTATGATACATTAGAATAAAGAAAACAATAAGTGTTGTGTTGTCGTTAGTATAAGAGTAGTTTGTAAGTCTTTACTCGCGCACAAGAATCACCCTTCTGCGGGTTTTTCATTTATTTATCTCGATATAATATTTTTTTGAGTATAGTTTATATTTTGAAGACAAATAAATATTTTTATTATTATTTTATTTGGGGAACCCTTAGACATGCAGAGTGGCCATATCTGTTCAAGTCAAAATCGACTAAACTTTGTAGAACATCCGAAAAAGTAAAAAATAAATATTCCTTTAAAAAATAAGCAAAGCGAATATCCCCTCCTGCAGTGCCTACGTAATTTTTGAATGGTCCCATAGCGAGATACAGAAATTAACAATAGAAAATGGATAATTTTCATGAGATGGAATTATTTTCCTAATACAATCCTAATTCTTTCAGTAAATAAAGCGTGCTTCAAAAGTAGATAAGCTACGGATTTATCGTAAAAATTTTTAAATGTACTGGTGTCTTAATGGCGTAAAAATATAGCTGAATTACGTTCCTACTCGTATGTGCCTAGTTTAGTTTATAGCATATACATTTTTTCCAATTATTGCTATTTATGTTTATTTTATCTAAATATTGGCGCTTCCCATATCGTTACTATCTTTCTGAGTATTAGGTGAAGGTATCAAAAGAAAGAAGGACGTTTATTGCTATGTTATCGGAAAATCAACAATATCTTATTCATTTAACAGATTTTTTTTCTTTTTGTTTTCAGGTACGAACACAAACCCACCAACACAAACAAATTTATTGAAAACTAAATTTTACTCGCTACCAAAAACTATCAGAGTTTTATGTGTGGTGTTGCTGGTTGTAATCGGAACTGCAATTATTGCCTGCGTTGTGATATTCACACACATAAAGAAAGCTGAGAGTGATTCTTCTGATTCTACCGATTCACCTCCAGACGTGGACTCGGATTATTTTGGAGACCATTTGGGCACTCATCCCATATACTATAGAGACAGCTGGGGTAAATAAAGAATTATCAGGTTGATTCAACAATAAGATAGGTATAACAATTATGCATGCAAACATCATCATTTGTTACTTTTTGTGAGCATCACAAACCCAAATTTCTTGGTAACTCTGATGGTAACTGAAGTTTGCGAAATGCGACACTCAGTGGAAAATTGTTTACTTAAATTCGATTTTTTCTTGTTACAAATAGATATACACATTTTTTCTATTATTCAAACAGCCGTATGTTTTCTATGCAGGGTGGTGCGTGGACGGAGCGTTGCTCCTAGGCAGAAGTTTGAAAAAACTTTTTATTACATAAATAAAAACAATTGATATTCCAAAAAACACCTATATGAAAGTTGCATGATAAAAGTTATAATAAAAGATTAAAAATTAAAAAATAAGAATGTTATTACACAGATTTTTTGATATTCTCGACCACTGCCGTGTAAAATCTTAGCGTCTTTTGTTAACTACTCTTATCGTTTATATAAATTTGGCAAACCTTCTATGTTATTGCATGGTTTTCAGTATGAGTCTTTGGTTCGATCAAGTGTATCAATCTTTTAATAGTACGTATACTTTCATTTGTCCGATTATTTTGTGCAAAAAAATGCCTCATGTTTACGAAGGCAATGAACTAGAGTGCCAACGAGAAATCATCCGGATATTTGTAAATTTAGTTATTAGACTTCGTGATACAGGATATTTAAAGAACAACAAGTTGGTCACGCTTAAGACCTGCTCAACCTGATATGTTACAAATTGAAGAAGACATTTTAGAAATTGTCGGAAACGATCCAACAATGAGTAGGTACTAGAGCCGTACCAGCTCAAGTTGAAATTTCTCATAGTAAAGTATCCTATCATAATCAACGGGTACAAGCGTTACAACCTGTTCGGTAGAAATGAAAATTTTACTAAATTAATTTTGTGTACAGACGAGGCCACATTTACACGAAATGGAGTGCACAATTTCCACAACAATCATGTTTGGGCAGTAGAAAATCCGGAAGCTGTAATATGAACTTATTATCAACCCAGATTTTCATTGAATGTTTGGACTGGCGTGGTAAATGGCATGCTTTTTGGACCCCGCTTTTTTCCACCTCGAATGACCGGTGAAATGTATTTAGATTTTCGTCGACATAGTCTGCCACAATTATTAGAAGATGTTCCTCCAAATGTGAGACAGAATGTAATAAGTTTCCGAATAGATGGATAAGGCGCAATTTGCCCATTTCTTGGCCCGCTCGCTCCCCGGATTTAACGCCTTGCAATTTTTTTCTGGTGGACTATTTGAAAGAGTTAGTGTATGATGGAGCAGTAAATACTCTGGAAGACAGCGCTCTGAAAATTCTTGTGATTTAATTCGTGGACACCAGTATTTTATTTCCGAAGCTTGTAAAGAGTCGTGGATTCACCTAGTAAGATTTTGCGCTAATCGAACAAATGGGTTCAATTTCGAATAGTTTTTGTAAAAATGATTTTTTTTTAAATTTTTAATTTGACATAAGTTACATAATAACTCTCTTATTATGCAACTTTTATATAGGTAATTTTTGGTATGTTAGCTTCTTTTAAATATAATTAAATAAATGACCCAACTTTCAATTTTCAAGCACAGTATTATTGATGTATATGTATATCATATCTATAAAGACGCATTTTCAGGATATCATTATACAAGTGTTTTGATGCATAATCGAAGAGGCTCTTCCAAAAGGAGGTTGATATGATATCTCATTAGGTTTTGCTTATTAGTTTGTGGGTTATAAGCTACTGATTGTACAGAAATTCTCAACTTTGTCAGCTCGCCAGTTCGCCACTTTGAGAGATACTGAATCGCGTTTTGTGTCTCTTGTGTATCTTATACCTCGCTTTATTTTTAATAAATCCATAAGGAAAACATACTGTTTTCCAAAATTTCCAAAGGAACATCGTGAACTTACTTCAAGACTTTTCAACCTCACACAGATAGTGCTGTTCACAGGAATCGATTAAAAGATGTCATTTATTAACTCGACTTATTGAAAATCGATCTATTAAAAACAATTATTATCAAGAGAATCGATTTTAGCAAAATTGAATACTTATAAGAAAAAAAATCTATCATAAAGAATATCGATTATTTTTTAATTTCCCTACTGGAGATTCAATCTATGATTTCCTCAACTCACACACAGCTTGTATGCCGTTCTCCCTATTTCAATACGTCTTTATAATGCTCTTGATAACATACTGTATATATTAAAGCTCCTCTGTTTCACCCTATAAGACTTTTTTATGTTACAGGAGGTGAACCTCCCCACGACAAGATTCCCTTCAAACGACCTCCTAAGGTGGTGCTTATCTCTCACACAGCTTCATCGTTCTGCAAGACCATAGATGAATGTTCTAAAATCTTGAAACAGTTACAAGCTGATCATATGGCTAGAAACTGGAATGATATCGGGTAGGTCAAATAGACTTTACAGATTTTTGGCACGTAACACCCGTAATTAATTAATCTCTACAGAAATTCAATTGTATACAGGGTGGTAAAATGCATGATCAAAGAAAAAATAATATAACGATTAGTCCGGTAATGCTTCGTTTTCAAGATATTGGATCTCGAATTTATTTTGAAAAACTCGTTTTTTTTCAAATATCAGTAGGTACAGATGTCTCGTCCGAAAATTAGATAAAACTGAATGTAAAAAATGGCATCAAATAGATTGACTCTATACTTCCTACGCTTTCATTGGAGGTTTCAAAGAAAAGGGATGATTCAAATCATTTCAAATGGCGAAATCGAATCGTGATTAGGTAGGTTCACTCAGGCACGATGAATCTTCGACATCTGCAAATTAATCTGTATAAAACAACTCAATCATATTTCTGTTTGCATGGTAGATATAGGGAAAATAAGTGAGACTTAGTATGTCTAACAGGTGCGTAGTATCAGTGAGATCAGCAGCTTCTTAATAATACTGTCACTGTTCACTGTCATCAAATATACAACAATTTATAACCATTTACCGCATATAGCTTCCAACCAACAATGTCCACTCCCTCCAAACAATGTGCGAAAATGAGCAGCACTCTCTGAAACGTTGTAACACTATGTTCCAGCGATTTTATTTCCGCCTCCTCTGCATCAATTTTCAAAATCTACCACTACCTAAACAATGGTATTAAAGACGCGATAATATTAGATCTTCGGTTCACAAGTTTTATGTTGCTAAAAGATATCAGCACCACACAAGTCCGTGTTTCTCATTTATGTCGCTTTGTTAATGAGTCATAAGTACTGAGTCAATCTAATTGACGAAATATTCAGAAAACCATCACAAACGGATTACCGCAAATTAAAAGTTAGGAAAAATGGGTGGTACATTTAAGGATCATAAAATTCAAAGAAATATACAGTAGCGGACAAAAGTTTGGAAACAAATATTAACATTATTATGAACTATTTCATATACCTAAATTCAAATTGTGAAGGAACAGATAATATAAATATTAAAGTCTATCTTTATCTCAATATTCAAATTCTCTGAAAATAAAAACTCGCTTTTTAAGATACCACAGTTATTGTAACGACAAAAGTATGGAAACATTTCAGTTTTGCCGTATTTATTCGTTCTGCGATACTGATATTGCGTGCGGTAAATAGTAACATCAGTGAGAATGGCAAAAGTCACAGAATTTTCAAAAGATTCAAAATGAACAAAGGGACGATTTCGAAAATTATTAGTAAATATCAAGAATACAGATCCACAGCAACGCGGCCCAGATACGGTAGACCGAAAAAAAAACCGTTATGTTTGTCCGATGAAGATCCTCGAATGCCAGCTTTTCAAATGAATCGTAGAAGACGGTGCCAAGAATCTTTCTGTCAGAACAATGCAGACACGCTTGGTGGATTTTGGGCTTTTTGGTAGGCGTCCAGTGCAAAAGCCTCCCATTTCATAAAAAATCCTATTGATCGGCGTTTGCTAAAATTCATCTAACTTGTACAAAACAATAATGGAATGCAGTTTTATGGAGCGCTGAAAGCAAACTTAACTTGTTTGGACCTGACGGTATGGCATACATGAGACTTCCAATACGAAAAAGATTCAACAAAAAGTATCAGTTGCCAACAGTTAAGCACGGTGCATGCAACATCATGGTTTGGGGCTGTTTTTCTAGTTCTGGAACTGGTCCACTTGATAAAATTGTTGGGAAAACGGATCAAAAACATTACAAAGATATTCTTAATGAACCATTTTACTGAAGAATAAATGCCGTTTCGTTGGACATTCCAGCAAGATAATGACCGCAAGCATACCTCAAAACTCGAAAAGAACTGGTTAAGACAAAAAAATGTTAATGTTCTTACATGGCCTTCGCAATCCCCGGATCTAAACTCTATGGCACATCTCTGGGAGCATGTTAAAAGACAACTGACAAGAAAAACTCGGAACCATTTTTTTAATTATGTAAAAAATATTTGGCAAAATATCCTAAAAGACGTCTGTAAAAAAATTGGTGTCCTCTAAGAGCAGCAGATGTCAGGAAGTGTTGAATACTAAGGGCTATGCTAGCAAATATTAGCTAAACAGTATTTTATAAATATTTTCATAACTATTGTATTTAATTTTGTAATAAAAAACATGTTTCCACACTTTTGTAGTTTCATTTTTGGTCATAAAATAATATGAAGGTATTGTAGCGTTTTTTCTGGGTTCTTTTGGTTGTGGATTAAAACACTGGATTCCACAAAAAGAAATGCACTAATTTATTTAACTTGATAAAACATTTATATACACCACTATTTATGTCTGACTAATTCTTATGTCGCCATTGCCTGCACTATACTCCACTCTGCTCTGCTACTCTACCGTTCTCCGTACTCTGCTTCCATCTCCTGGCCGCCGAGTTATATAATCCGCATCGTTGAGTCTAGAAGAATCGGGAGCCACATAGTGGCTTTCCAGAATAGTCGAGGCTACTTCGCGTCGATCCAGAAGGCGGGACACTGCCACGGTCCTCACAGACGCCGCCAAGCGGCTTGTGCGGACATGGGCAGCGTAAAAGCAGAGATCGCTCATGAAGCTCTGGCGAGTAGGAGACTTTCCCAACAGATGGCGCCAACAGTACTATTTATCGTTACAGTATTTTAATGCTAGTCTGTAGTACCACAGTAAACACAAATTGTCATTTGTATCCACAAGACTGTAAGCAAACTATGTGAGAAAATATAGTCCTTAATAATAAATAATAAAAAATTAGCGCACTTTTTAAAAATTACTAAGAATGTTTCCAAACTTTTGTCCGCTACTGTATGTGTAGATATAAAAATAGTCAAGTCATCATACAAAAGCATCGCAGAACGCTGAAGCGGCCGTACTCCTAATAACCAAATATTGCTAAAATATATAAATATTTCTCCTGTAGCGGTGTGTCAGTGATGACACTACCGTAGATGAGTTGGTGTAACCCGTTGCTCAGTCGGCAGTGGCCTTCATGACGATGCAGCATCGCTCCATGGACGCAACATCAACGATTGCATATTAATTATGAGCACATTATACATCGGACTTTTATCATTTAATTTTACCGTTATTATTGGTATCAGAAGCTTCTGAATGATAGGGCGTCTTTGAATAATGCTAAAGACGTTACATGCCTACCACATCCCCCAAGTTTCAACTCCTAAAAAAAATCCGAAAATGATCAGGAGCCTCTGAAAAGTCAAAAAACGAAGTTTAGGCGATATTTATTTTTTTGTATTTTTGCCTCTAGCGCAGGCACTACCAGACCGATTTCCAAAAAATAAATACTTTTTTATCCTTGGCAGAGTAGTAACCTTGTTTGAAAATTCATCATCAAAATCCGACTGGTACTTATCAAGTTATAGGCTGTTATATAAAATTACCGGACGGTATTCAGAAACTTTCTCTAACTCCATTAAAAAACGGTTCTTACTTACAAAATGACCATCGTATTAAGCCATATGGCAGAGTCATTAAAAATTGAACCCATTTCAAAATCATTGGGCCTTTGTGAGTATTCGTGAAGGTTCATAATACAACATTTTCCAGATACAATTTCATGATCGGTGGTGATGGAGCCATATTCGTAGGGAGAGGGTGGAACTCCACAAGCTTCCACATGATGTCTGAATACAACGTAGGAATTTCCTTCATTGGAAACTTCAATGAAGACTTCTTGAATGAAGAGATGATTCAGGCAGCTAAATTGTTGATGGATAAAGGGCTCGATATGGACGCCATAGCGGTTGATTACCAAGTGGTTGGACAGAACCAGACTACCAAGTACCAGCCAACGAGTCCGGGTACCAACGTAGTTGAAGTTATAAAGAAATGGCCGAGATATAGCAGCATTATATTTTTCAAACATTAGGTGTGACTTCAAGTGATTTGAAATGGTAAGATTGACTACTTTGTACTTGTTGCTATGAAATTAGGGTAGGTATTGGATTAAGTGAGAGCTATTTTGAAGTTGAAAATCTATTTTTCACTTTCGGATGATTTTAGTTCCATTTGTTGTGCATAAGCGAGGGAAGTATTGTAATCACAAAAATTTTCGAAATCCAACTAGACCTTCTTAGTGCGTCTCATTGCGTCAATACCATGAAAATCCATGTTATTTTTGGCAATTGGCGCTGTAACCGCGGCATAATCAACAAAAAACAAAAACATTTCAGATCGTTTCCAAATTTTATTTTTCGTCAGAGTGACGATCCCAAAGACTTTATCCAATTTTATAGTTTAGTCACTTTAAATTTGAGAAACCTCATTTTTGACTATACTGTAACTATCTAAAACTGTAATGACTTATGCGCGTGATCAGAGCATGCCCACCGCCGGGCGACAGAACGGCTGTCGAGAGGCGTCAGGCCAGAACAGGGTATATTCTAGTAAGTAAGAAGTTTGCATTTTTGGGAGAAATATCTCATTTGCATTAATATTTTATATTTCACAACTTTTTGCAATTCAAGATGATTTTGTCGCCTTAAAAATTATAAGGTATTGTAATTTTTCCGCTGATGAGCTCGTCTACTTGTAATAAAACATTAAAACCAGTCAAAATCAACGAACATGCTAAGAGTAAGGAACACCCATGAATATTACCCTAATTAAACTGAAAGGAAGAATGAAAACTGATTCCGGTCCTGAGATAAGATGACGCCTCAACGGTTCCACGCTACAAGGCCATTGGCGTAGACTAGTAGTGTTTGGAACTGGAACTGCACGAAACAATTAAACATCACAAACCTGCGAACATTAGTTACGTGATTGATGAGATGGCCCGTCATCGCGATGTCACTGAGCTGCGTTTACCGCCCTACCATTGTGAACTGAACCCAATAGAGCTCATCTCGGCGCAAGTGAAGGGTTATACTGCGCGTAATAACACAACATTTAAATTACCAAACGTCAAGGCTTTGGAAGATAAATCCATACAGCTAGTAACGACTTAATCGTGGCAGAATGCTATCCGTCATGTTGTGAAGGAAGAACCAAAAATGTGGCAGCTTGACCACAATATCGACACCATCACGGAGCCAGTTATAGTCATTATTGGCGACGAAAGCGATAGCGACAACTTACTACTTTCAGATCTAAGTGGAAGAGACGACGAATGAAGAGAGGTAGACTCAATTAGGTCATGGATAATCAGAAAAAAAACTGATAAAGCTAATCTGAAAATTTCTGATTTATAACGTTTTCAAACCATTTCCTTTTTTATTAAACATATAAAAGAAATCAAGTTCACCCACATTAAAAATTCATACCCCGCCACTGAAAACCCGACTACCGGTGATTGAGTGATGTTCACGTGAACATCGATCAATCATTACAGCTTAAGATAGTTATGGGAGGTATATATATATATATATATAGTCGAAATCACGAAAGATGACGATTACGTCATCATTTTAGTCTATAGTAAAGACTAACGACATCAATTTGTGAATATTTTAGAATATGTTAGACAGAGACAAACAGGATTTTATTGTCTAAATAAACTGTATTGCTAAGTTGCATGTATCCAACAAAGATAGACGATGTTTTCATGTTGCATGATCGATCATATTTGAAAGATGAATAGGTTATGCTAAAGCAGGTTAGGTTGTTTTCAAATAATACTTTGGTCTTTGGTGTTCCTGTCTTAAGGTATTCTATACATCACTGTTTTTTCAAAACAAAAACTCCCCACTAAAATTATTATTAAGGTATCACTCAAAACCATGAAATAAAATGAAAATAAAAATAATCAGTGAAATAACCTAAACTTCGCAAAATCATAATATATAAATCAAATCCAAGCGAATAACCAAAATTTCTGAGTTATGTATCGCGGTTATAGTATGGTTCAAGATGACACACGGGTTGATGACGTCAGTTACTCGAATCGCTTGAACGCGTTGGTTTTAACCGCGGTTTTGTTGCAAGTTGTTTATTTTAGAAAAGCTCGTATATAATTTCTGATTATTTTTATTATCACTTAATAATCGGTGCTTTTTCGTCTACAACGGTATATGGAAAGTTTAAAAAAGAAACCTTTCATAATATTAATGGGAGAAATCTTTTTTTTCAGCTATGATAACTTTCAACTCTCTGAACTTTTCCGCATGTCAAAGAAAACATTTATTGATTTAGCAGCAATGGTAGGAAAAAGCGATGAAAAAAGAGATTCACAGATCCGCATACAGGTGGACATCATCCAGTGAGTTTATATGGCCATATTTTAATGTTCTTGTGGTATATGGCTACACAGGATACTTTGTTAAGCATAGAAACTAGATTTAAAATATCCCCAACAACAGTAATGATTATAACTAATAAGGTGCTCTACTTTATACTAAAACTGAACTAAGTTTCTAAAAAATGAAGCTGAAGTACAATAAAAATATCCAATACCCGGCAAAATTCTAACTTGTCACATTTCAATTAATAACCAGAAATATAAAACTACTCCTGAGTTGGCTAAATACGACAATTTTGCGGTGATAACTATGACATATAACAGCTGATTCATGACGTCACGGATCTTATAACCAAACTGGTTACCACACTCGCTTGAACGGATCGGTAAATACCAATCCAAAATGGTAAATACCGCTTTCATTTGGTTATTCGCTTGAATTTGATTATAAATTTGTGGTCATTACGTTCCTGACATAGTGATTTTATCATCGACGTACGTTCATTGATTACTTCAGTACAATTTATGGTATGACGTAATAGTCATCTTTCGTGATTTTGACTATATCAACTTAATGATAATCAAAGCTTGCATCTTGAGATTTGTTAATGTCTGTATGAACTGCTTGAGAATAAGTACCAAATCAATACAACACATTTTTTTCAGCTAATAACTTATTACAGAGATCTTTCCGTTCGAAGACCTCAGAAAATTCATGAAGAATCCGTATGGATGTGAAGTTTTCACGTTTTCGAATTCAACAAGGTCACACACCAAGAAATGATGCTGTCGTAATTCCACTGATTATAATAGAGTTTTGAGACATTAGAGAGTTTATAGGTAGTAATATTGCGGCATAGAGGTTAATCTTATTTGACGTTATTTTCTCACGTCACTTTCACTTATACGTCAAATCGGGTTAACGGTAACTATTCACGTATGTTATGATGTGATTAGTCATAGTTCTCTAATGTACGAGGTTTGTCGAAAAAATACGTATTAAAATTTCGATCTCTCTATACAATCCCCTCTATGCTCAGCCGGAGCGCTCTGCGAGCAAGAGGAATTTACGTGTGCTTGTTGAAAGTAATTCTTGCGACTTTTTCCTGTTCCCAAAATGCAAAACGGTACTTCGGGGGCCGCACTTGGGGAATGTGGAAGCCATCAAGGCAGAAACGACACGGCAAATGAAGAACCTCACAATTGAAGACTTTCACCGATCGTATCAACAGTGGAAACGGCGTTGGGAGAAGTGCATCTTGTCTCAGGGGGAGTACTTTGAAGGAGACCATATAGAAATACCTGAACAATTGTAAAATAAACTTTTATACGTATTTTCCGGACAAACCTCGTATTCTACTGTCCGAAAAATCTTATGCCGGGTCCACATCAAAGCAACAAAACAAAAACAAGGAACAAAACAGAAACGCATCAAATGAGCAACTTTTTGTAAACAAAACAAAATGAAAACTTATGTCCACATTGCCAAGAGACATAAAAGTTTTCAGTTGTTTTGTTTCGTGCAGTTCACACCAAAAATTTTCAGAGTGAAAGTATGTGGCGTTTTTATGCTGAAAGGCAGAAGCGCAAATATTTTATCATAATGTCTGCTGGTTATGTGTTTCTCCAGAATGGTGACCGGGAAAATAAAAAACGCTTCTGGGTGAAATCACCCTTACGTGGAAGAGATGATCGTGGTATTGAAAAATTATCGTCGATTTGCGTAAAGATGATATTGGATTGCGAGGAGAAATTCGTTCTAGTTTCGAGAACTTTGTAAGAATCTGCAGTGAAAACTTTGAAGAACTAATACAGCTGATCGGTCCTGAAATTTATAAAAAATAACAATTTCAGAAATGCCATTAACGTAGTTGAAGGTTTGGCCGTAACACTAAGATTTTTGGCAACCGGAGACTCTTATCATAGCTTGATGAATCAGTCAAAAATATCAAAACAAGCAATAGCGATAATAATATCGGTAACTTGTAATGCCCTAACTGAAGGCCTCAAAGAATATGATAAGGTAAGTTTGTTTCGCAGCAAAGTACACATCGCACCGACAATGTTGCCTGAAATGAAAACAAAACAGAAACCTTTTGATCTTTTCCGACTCGCGACGCTAACGCCAAAAGTTTCCAGAAACAGAAAGAAAACCCGAATTGTTGACGAAATGTTGCCGATTTGTTGCTTAATTGTTGGAGAACGTTGAGTTGCTGAGAACATCGAGTTGCTGTTTTGTTGGTTTGGTGTGGACCCGGCATTATAATGACATCATAGGGTAAAATCAGTATCATTTTCTCTACATGCTCGGATGATAAACAGAAATAGTAGGGGATTGACTGAAACGGGTGGGCTCGAACTGGTCCAATAAGAAATAAAACATGCTTTATTATTAACATACAGAGAAATCCATGTACCACTGAAGTCGAAATGTGTACGAGAGAGAAGCGCGAGAAGCGTACAATATGTATGTTAGAAAAAGAAAACCTTTGCCTAGCAACCCAAGTGACGAGGCCACAAACGCACCTGCGGCTTGTCGCGTTGCCATCGGCGCACTCTTTCTAACATTTAACGTATTACACCTCTCTCGTACATTACCTCGTCAGTGATATTTGGATTTCTCTGTATATGATGTATCGTGATACTTCTGCTCAAAATAAAGTTTTAACTGTGATCCAAATGCCTATATGTACTTGTAACTTAGTCTTAATAAATGCTTCTTAAACACATAATATTTTTTTTACTCCAGAACAATAAACTACACAAAGATCTGTACTTGAAATGAATATTTTCCATAGAAATGAAACTTGTAATATCCTGATACACAAACAGTAAAAACATCAACCGTTCTCTACAAATTTTACCACCTATCGGCGGGGAAGTATTGTAATCGTGAAAATATTCCAAAAAGATATATTATGTTTTTGGTATTATATGACAAAAACCATGTCACTCATTTCCGTCGGTCTTTCTGTCGATCTGTCCGCTAATCTTATAGACTTGAGAGTACCGCTAGGATTTCGATGAAATTTTTATATGTTAGTATTATGCCAAGGACGCAAAAGCTTTGCAGTTTTTGAAAATCGGTCCAGTGGCGGCGGAGGAAAAGGTCAAAAAAATTAAAATCGTCCAAACTTCATTTTCGGAAACATTTTTGTAGGGGTTAAAAATTGGGAGTTAGGGGTTACAGGGGGTGGGGGAGGGGATATCTCAATTTTTTTAAGGCTAATAGCGTCATTCACGTGGGATTGGGGAAGGAGGAAGGTCATTTAATTTTTTGTAGTACATATTCGTAGCTAACTTTTTTCTCAGAAGGCCTAACTAATACTGGCATTATATTTTCAATCATGTATTATTATTTTCGCAGAGATGTGTAAGGGAAAAACTGATGAAAAATGTATAACTCACCTCTCAGATAGTTGCTGCTCTGAATATAGGTGACCAAATCTTGGTTTTCTTCGATAGTCTCCATCTCTGCTAAGAAAGCTCCCATCTTTTTACATTGTTTGCTAGCCACTTTCCAGTCAAATTCTCGACCAGCCTCACTGTTGAAGTGGTAACAATTTCCACCCACTCTTGTGAAGTTTCCTTTGCAAGGTTCTAGAAAAAAGAACGGTATTTAGATTTACACAAGACATGATCAAAAAATCGTTTACTAGGCAAACACCGGTCCGAAATCTTTTTATCCTAATTCGCTTGCTTATTGATATTTTGTCCTCCTAAATGTAGAGGAAGACATCCATTTTTATGGGATGGACCTACGCTGCTGGAAACAATTGAATCGGTAATTCCAAAAACCACCTGAGTCGTATCCTCAGACGCTCCTATTTGCTTATTTAGAAATCATTTTTGAGTCCCTAGGCCAATCGTATTAGAGAATAGTCATATATTATCGGACCTAATGCTTTCCACTGACAGGAGTAGGGAGAAAATGAAAAATTCACACTTTTGACGAATCCTAAAACTTTTAGCGCCTTTCCATACCGAACCGCTCGACCCTGAAATTTTTACAAAGTTTCATGCCTCCACAGGTGCTCTCCAAGAAAAAATTGAGCTCGATCTGAAATATGACCAGCCAAGCCACGTCGTGGAATTTTAGTTTTGACCCACACATTTTTTATTGCCTATTATTAAAAACTACACCCAACTATTAACTTAACATGTCACACGTTTTAATTTTGTATTTTTTAAAATTTTAAAGTTGCATAGGGCAAAGCGAAGGGAAAATCGAATTTCCCATTTTATATCTAAATATTAATGGACAGTTAGTTATAAGTAAGTTAGTCTATTTGATCTAGCTACCAATCTGTGCATATAACAAAAAAATTAAATGGGTCAAGTCAGCCAAACAGTCCCATATACCTGCCCTAAGAATCGACCATCTGGCAACGCTGCTATATGATTAAGCATCCTTATTCGGTTTTAGGCCGGTATCGTCAGTCGTCCCTACAATTGTAGGGCGCGTTTATGGCCTCCTTGATTGTCATACCGCTTTCTCTCCTTCAAAAATTTCTAGATTACACTTGTCCCGTGTCAGCGTCAGCGCTCTCCTGTTGTGAAGATAAGTTTTCTTTTTAAATTGTAGGAAATTTCATGCTGATAAATCATGATATAACTCAAAAGCTAGCACAAATATGCAAATGCAAATAGATGACATAACCTCAAAATAGAGCGCTGACACGGAGAAATAGAAAACTATGACAATCAAGGAGGCCATAAAGGCGCCCTACAATTGTAGGGACGACTGACGATACGGGCCTAAGGTATCCATTCCCCTACTTTCTGAATTTAAAATAAAGAATTGCCTCTAGTGAATGGTGATATATCCCGTTTCTGGACAATCAGACAAATTATTAGAAAAAATTGGTCCCATATATAGTAAGTTCACAATCAATGAAAATAAAAATATCGAATTTTGTTAGTCCTATAAAATATAGAAGTTCTTATTTTGATTCGAAAACATCAAATGTCAATATCAAGTCTTCCAAGGAAGGTTATTTGATATTTAAATCTTTTAAAACTGATATACTATATTAGGCCCAAAAACGTCTTTAATTATCATTTGGGAGATGTTTTAAAAAATAGGAAACTTCCCCATCCATCAGACCACAGATACGTAGGGGCTTTTGAAAATTTTCTCGTAGGAAGCCTCAAAATAGAGGACTTGGCAAAATTCCCATTTCTGTCTGTAAACGAATAAAACTTGGTAAAGTTAAGTATTTGCGGTATTGAATATGGTTGTAACCACCAATGAATCGTGAAATGTTGAATTTGAGGTAAAAACTAGGTCGCTTGAGCAGGACTCATCTAAAAAGCTCAAATTCACAAGTTCCCGGTGAACTGTGACCTGCCTAGACTGATCCTAAAGGTTTGGTAATATGGGCACAATTTATATTCTACCCGTATTTATGGAGGAGAAATTTTTTGAGAAAATTTGTTTTACATACAATTGACATTTTGGAGCATTGAGGGGAATTAACAGGAATTGTGATCAATCATGGGGAATTGCGGCGACTTACGCGGGACACTGAAGGAATTTTTTACATTTCCGTAGTAAACATTCCTCAAAATGAGCTGTGGGTTGAACAAGATGGATGAAAGAGGATAGCACAGGCACTCAAAATAGCCCAGGAATATTATACTTTTCTTGTGAAAAAATGCAAGCTGTATTTTTGTAAAAGTGTAATATTTCTGAGTATTCCAAATTGGAGTTCAGACGACAAGCTAGGTAGAAAGCTTTACCTCGATGATTTATAAAAAAAATGTCAATTTCGGTAATCCTGTTACATTAAAAATCTTATCTAATAATAAACGATATATTGAATCGTTGAAGCTGAAGCATTTTACGTATGTTAAGTAAACAGAGTATATTCCTTTTGCTAATGTGCTAATATTTCAGGATGTGGTTGTTATTCAGGTCATTTCGCGAACTGCTCTGACATTTTCTTCTGAACGACTGCTGCGGGCTCGTCTCGTATGTTTCACATCATTAAGAGAACCAGTACTTTCAAAAATTTTGATTATTCTTTTCACAGTGGATGGGGTAGGAATATTATTCCGACCGAAGCTTAGCTGCCCTTTTCGAATCGTGGCAATTAAACTTTCACCACTTCGGAATTAACTTTGAACAATTAGGATACGCTGTTCTATTGTGTAATGATTCATTTTCATAAACTCCCGCCTGTCTATTATCGATCTGTCATGTAACAATCATTATGACATTATAACTGCCAAATTAGCGCTAAACTCAAATACTGCGTTCTTATTGATACCCCCGTTAATATTTTTATTATACAAGCGCTGAATGGATTAATTCACTTTCCACAATTTTCCGTAATAGTAGGAATTTCGAAGAATTTTTGGAAGCTACGTGCAATCAGGGGAATTAGGGAAACTATCGAGGCTTTTGATGCATACAAGGAATTACGGTATAAGGCTTAACGCGGAATTTTTGGAAAAGTATTTCCCGTTATTGTACAGATTACCGGCAGCGGTTAATTCCTCGATGTGCGACCTTGACCACGAGTAACATTTAATAATCAGTAAAACGCTATCTAGAGATTATGTATATATGCGTACAAATATAAACGATATCGGTAACCTCAAAACATTGAAAATAAACCACATTCAGCAAAGATTTGGCAAACTTTCACCTTTAATATTAGTCACAAAAAGAGAAATATGCGTATATTTAGTTTCGCTAAAGTTGACTTTCGTACTGTGTTTAATTACTCTAGGAGATTACTGTCAACAACAATATGTGTAAGTAACTTTAATTTAATGCAATCGCTATTTATTTATTGTCTTGGATCACTGGTTGAGTTGACGCGTTTCTTTTTTTGTTTTCTCAATACCTTAGGTGTAATCATAATAATAATACAGTGAATTTATCGGTAACCTTCCTTCGTTATGGCGATGTTCAGCTAGACTGCTAGACGGCTGCTGTTCCAAGTGCTAATACCTTACATCTTACAATATTATTCTCAACTAATTATACGAGGAAAAGTTTTTACAGGGTGGCTGATAAGTAAATGACTGGTTTGTATCTTGAATATTTGTGAAATGACCCCTCTTGTTTACATTTTCCATCACTTTTTAGTAGGTTTCCGGAGGAATACATTCAATCGCTTTTTTTAAAATAGTGCATAATGACGTGCGACGAATACCCAGTTCTTGAGAACGATGTCTGGTAGACGTCTCAGGGCGCTCCACTACAATTTCACCAACTCTCTCGATACTTTCCGGAGTATAAACAGTTCGAACACGACCCGACCTTGGTAAGTCTTTAACTTCACCTGTTTAATCAAATTTCCGCACCAACTGACGATTGGTGTTGACACTGGGCACATTATTTCGACCGAAATCTTGTAGTAGCTTCCGAATCGTTGCAACAATCGACTCATTATTTAAGTAAAACGTTTTAACAATACGGACGCGTGGTGCGATCGTGTAGCGCTCCACATGTACTTTAAACAACTACTACGGTGCCACCTACTGAAATGTGTAACAGTTATATATTGGCCACCCTGTATTAACATGGCAATGTCTTAAATTTATAACTATAGAGAAAATAAATATTTATATTTTAGATCTTTGGAAGTACTTTAGATATTATTTTTGGCATGTTGTAAGAAGATATAAAATGACATATTTTAGTATCAAAATTAATACTATTGCGCATACATATGACTTATGAAAAATGGTAAAATTTTGCGTGTCCATACACAGGGTGTCCCAGAAACCAACGTCACACCGGACACGGAGAATAGGCCAAGTCATAATAGTTATCAGAAAACTATAGATACAAAAATCTACGCCTAAAATATACACCCTGTGATAGTCTTTTATTTCCCATTATTACAAATTTCAATGCATCGAGGCAGCTTCTGTCGTGGTCAATATGGAGACGGGCATTCCTCTGAAGCTCGCATCGGTGTATGTGAGGTGTAATCCTCGGCTTCAAGAGGCGGACTTGGAAGTTCTTCTGGACAGCCCGGGTCCGTTAATTGCTGCGGGGGAATACAACTTCAAACTCTGATCATGGAATGCAAGGCTCAACACATCTAGCGGTGTTCGCTTGTATAATTATGTCATGCAATGCTTCATACACTCCACGAAGAAGCCGACACACCATCCTTACAACAGTCTGTTAACACCAGATGTGATTGATTTTGCTATATCCAGAAATTGCAAATTTAGTATGACATTCAGAGTGACCATCGTTCAGTCATCTTGGACGTAGGAACCGAAAACTATGCAGAATCTCCTCCGGCAAAGTGCATTGATTGGGAACACTATAAGTCTATACTTGCGATCTTTGCCAATATTCCAGTTATAGGTACTGAGAGTAAACTAGAGTCTGATTTGTCGGAGTGGACAAGATTCGTGCAAGAGGCGCTGACAAGAGCAGCTACCTCAAGAAGAAGGTCCCCTGATACTCCGTTTCTCCTTGCTGATATTCGAGAAAAGGTCAGGGATAAAAGGTCAGCCATTAAGATCGCTGAAGGTACTTGTTTTTGCAAAGATGATTTTGAATTGTGGAGAGCGGCGGGACTGTAAGGGCGTTCTGGTTCGGATATGATTAAAAGTAGGTAATCAAGTAATCGACACCCGAGCCAGAAAAAGACAATCTAGGATTGGGTGTTCCTGTCGCCTGGCCTGGAGGAGCTCCTCTCCCTTTACAGCTTCTTCTTAGGTTTACCACACTTGTCTCAGGAAATATATGAGTTCTGCATTGGTTTTAACAAAAATTATTGGTAGAGTACTAACAGACGACCGTTGCCTTTTCCGATTTTATCGAGTTGACTTCTTAAATGTTTCGTCTTCTTGTGCGCATGTTTGACTTGTATGCGCACGTGCCAAAAGGTTTGAATTTGTATGGCTTTTGACTTCAAATAAGGAAAGATATTTCAGAACTTGCAATAACAGTACTCGTCGCCTTGAAGGCATTGGAAGGGCCACGAATCTTGTCAATTCCGTTAGGGACGCTTTATTCGAATGCTGAAATGAAGAAAGGAATAGCTTCCTCGAAGGGATGGTAAACAACTCCATCCTTCTTTGGCGCGTTGCAAGGTCTCTAAGAAATGGTAAGAGGGAACAACTGCCACCAATCCACAGTCCTAATGGCATGATTTTTACCAGCGAGGAGAAAGCGGCAGTTTTTGTATACATCATGGAAAAACAGTTCTCTCCTAATTACGACTTGGATAACGACCTTGATGAAGAAGGACACAACCATAGATTGGTTAGAAGCTATTTCAGAACGGTGGCACACTTAGCAGCGTAGAACCCCTCCTAGATATTCCGCATTGCACTCCTGCGCAACTTCACGATCATATCAAAGACCTTAAGGTATGCAATGCACCGGGAGGGGATCAAATCACTAACAAGGCACTTAAACTTTTGTCTCCGAGGGCATTGACATATCTCCTAACAATAATTAATGCGATGCTTATTCTCCATTATTTCCCAAGATACTGGAAAATCGCTGAAGTTGTGATGATCCCGAAAAACGCATGATCAATTTTTTCACAGGACTATCGCCACATTAGTCTATTGTCTTCTCCGTCTAAATTGGCCGAAAAGGTTATTTATACTCATCCAGATAATTGCCGTTTTGAATGTGCAAGCAATTCCCGACGTACAATTTGCATTTCGCGCCGAGCACAGTACGGAGCAATAGGCAATGAGACTTGTGGAGACGATAGCCTCTGGATTCACTTAAAGTCAAAGTACTGGAATTCTTTTTTTTTCTGATATTTCAAAGGCTTTCGATAAGGTGTGGCATGCAGAGCTACTTTATAAATTAGTCAATAAGGCTGACAAAATTGCTTAAATCCTTCTTGGAAGGAAGTTCAGGATCAAAATTAAGGATACTAATTCTACGTATTATCCTATCAGAGTAGGCATCCCCCAGGGCTCGGTCTTGGGGCCTAGTCTCTATTCTTTATATACTCATGATATCCCTTGAGCCACCTACTGCGAGGTACTTTTTTAAGCGGATGACACGGCTCTGGTAGTCTCTTCACACTCGCTTGATCAGGTGGCTGAGAGACTGCAAGATGCCGTGGATGAATTATATGAGTGAAGCCTCCGGTGGCGCATCAAAATTAATGACTTCAAGACACAGGCCGTCTACTTTACAAAGAAAGGGCATTCTGCACTAAAGCAGATCTCGGTGAATGATGTTTCTGTCCCATGGGAAACAACTGCGAAATATTTGGGTGTCACATTAGATAAAACTATGATTTGGACAACTCATATTCAAAATTTCACCATAAATGCATTGAAAACTTTTCGGTACTCGTATCCGCTACTGAACCGAAATTCAAAATTAAATCTCGTAAATAAAATTCGTCTTTATACTACGATTGTCCGTCCTGCTTTGACCTACGCATGTGCGGCTTAGTGCTTTGCCTCCAAGTAATTTGCATGTCATGCAAAACAAAATTCTCCGCACTACAGCATGCAAATATCTACGATGTTTGTGCAGATCAAGTTACTGTTACGTACCGCAGTGGACTATACTCCGGCTCAAGTACCTAAACGTAAAAGACTGGCTCTCTAAATTATAAATCTTTTGGCAATACTCTAACCAAACTAAGCACCTTTAGATTCTATTTATCTTTTTTCTCCCCTTTCTCCTTTTCTTCGTTTCTTTCGTCTTCCTCTATTTTCTACTTAAGAAAAAATCTTCCCTGGCTGGGCTCAGTAAGATTTTGAAGAAAATATAATTCTGCCAGACAAAAGCGAAGATCCTACCAACCGCTCAAATAATAAACGACGAGACGAGACAAATTTCAATTTTTTCTTAGACGAGGTAATGGACAGTGTCATTCTACGTAGTGACAGCAAGACAGATTGTAACGCCACTTTCATTAAATGATGTCAAACTTGCATTGCTGCTGAAGGAAGGCATTTTGAACATTCATTGTGAATTTAGTAAATACATTATAAAATACAATATAAGTGGCGTTACTATCTGTCTTACTGTCACTACGTGGAATGACACTTTCCAAGGAAAAATTGACATTTTTAGTAATGGGAACTAAAAGATCATCAGAGGGTGTAGATTTTTCCAATTTTTATTCTAAAGTCGATAATTTGAAACATACACGACTTCGATTTTTTTATATTATGCTGGTAACTATTATGACTGTCTAAACACCGTAGCAGAATGAATGGAATTTGTGTGGCGGGATCTTGGACACGATCACTGAGAGGTTGGTGACAGCTGTACGATATGAGCAATGAAACAAACTTTATCGGACAGAAGAATGGAATTTCAATATCTACTGAAGCGACATCCTGTTTCCTCTTTTTAGAAGCACTACAATGACAACTACAGGCCTATAGCTCTGCATTCTGTTATAAATAAGGGCATGGAGAGGTGCATAAATCTGGAGTACCTTGAACGTCACACTTGATTAGCGACAGTATGGTTTCCGGTACCACAGCGATCCTCGGGGGACCTCCTAGCTTACGCTACGCAACTGTGGAGTGAACTCATCCAGTCCTATGGTGAGGCTAATTTTGCTCTTGATATCACGAAAGCGTTCAATCACCTGTGGCATATATGGCCTCCCAGAGAAGTTTTGCAGATTGGTGGCTGACTTCCTCTCAGGCCGCAAGATATCCAGTGTTCTCCAAGGATCGGTCTTGGCTCCGACAATTATGCCTCTCATATATCAATGACCTCCTTTCCTATACGATCAATCCAATCCACATCTTTGCTGAAGACCACACCGTACATGCAGGAATTTAGAGTGACCAGTCTATCTCTGTCGGTGAGCTGGAGAAGAGAAGACTAGAGCGACTTCCTCTCTGACGAGAGACCGGCAGATTATCACTGCTTGGGACCCAGCAATCTGGTACAGTTTAATCTTCCAAAACACAGTACTGTACCTTGATTAACAAAAAGCACCCTAGCGCTCATCCGATTTCGATGAATGAGATAGATCTTGCACGAACACATCTCGCCAAAAGCGACAGCTGCTTGGAAAAAGCTAGGGTATTTGTTTAGGTTTAAGAAGTACTTTTCTCCACATAACTCCTCACTCTGTAAAAGGCCCAGATGAGATCTAGCCTCGAGTACTTCCGTCCCGACTACATTATCCATGCTCGATGCTGTTCTCTAACGGACAGTCTTAGGACCATTTCGCACTGACAGGCTTTCATCCTCAGAGCTCTCCTCTATGATGGCGCCGCGCGATGTGCCTGTCAAACAGACCCGTCTGACTTCGGCGTCCGATCCTAACCGGGTCGAACTTCGTACATCCGAGTATCGAAATTATGGAACCATCTACCTGTGGAGGCTTTTCCCACCTTAGATAGTTCAAAAGTCCTGGTATTCAGGCCTACGCGACTGCTTCGGTATGATGATAAAAAATGTATAAATCAAACCATTTTTAATCCCATTTATTTAAATCGTTCCAGGAACGAAAAGTGATGGTGAAAGGACAAAACATAAACGTTGTGAAAGCAGGTGATGGACCACATAAGCTCATTTGTTGTCCGGGAGCATTGGGCACCATATGGACCGATTTCAAACCACAAATAGAGGGCCTCGATAGAAATATATTCACAGTTATAGTTTGGGATCCTCCAGGATATGGAAAAAGCAGGCCGCCAGAGAGAATTTTCGATTTCACTATGTATGAGAGTGATGCTGATGCAACTCATGATTTAATGCAGGTAAAGATGAGGTCTCTTAATTTTTTTTTCAAACGTATTATCAACAAAGAGCGTGTTGTACCGATCAAGACGATCTCCCTCCAGAATATGGAAATAGCAGGCCATCAGAGAGAATTTTCGATTTTACTATCTATTTGAGAGATGCTAATGCAACTCATGACAATGTAGGTAAAGCTAAGATTTCTGGATTTTTTTTCAAAAGTATTAACAACAAAGAACTTGTCAACCAGAACTAAGATCTCTAGTCTTTTTTTAATTACTAACAACAAACAACTTGTACCTAACAAGATGATATAGAAAAGATGAAATGAGATAACGGCTTGCATTTCAAGGGCAGAGTCGCGGGTGTCCGCTAGGGAGGCGAGACCTCCCTGAGAGTCCGGTTTTGGACCTTAAAATTTGCATATTTATCATGATTTTGTGTACAATCTTAAGGGTTTTACTGAACTGGCTCGCCCCCTGAGAAAATTTGCTACCCCCGCTTTTCAAAAAGTTTTGGCGGGCACCCATGAGTAGAGTCCGATGGAAGATTTTTATCCCTGAACCTAAAGAGAGGATACAAAATCAACACTTTTTGAGGCTAGAGAGGGATGTTTCTATTGTGATTTTTATCTGCGTATCTCTCTTGAGATGGGATCATCTCCCTGCATTATGATCGTGTATGTAGCGATGACGAAGACACAGACCAGGCTGGGATTCAACGTCTTGGAACTCAGAAGGTCTGAGACTAAAGGGGCAGAAGTCAGGATCATCTCACAGTTCACTGGCGTATCGAGAAAAACACCTGGAGGGAGCTCAGATTTCATAAAAGATAGAATCCCATAATACAAAAGTACTATGAGTTTGATGGTTTGTACGTAATGGCAAATAGAATATCAGAACACAAAATATTGCCTCAAAAATTCATTTAAAAATCGCTGTCAATGATCTAAATACATGCTCCGATTAAGCGCCGATTTAGTCTAATCATAATTAGCAAATTTCTCCGAAATAATTGTAAAGTCTGGAATGGAACAACAACTATCAACTTTATTTGTTCAGAATGTAGTTTCATATTTGACGAAAATACCCCTGGTTTGCGAAATAATTATAAAGTCTTGTTTTATTGCTGCAAGTTGTTGAAGGGGGTATTCAAAACAAGGACACATAAAATGGGTACACCAATTTTTGTAAGAAAACTTTTTATTCGACAACACAGAATGAGAAAACGTGTTTTTTTGGGATTCAATTGAAAGTGTTGGCAGATACGACAAAACTCTTTAAATAAGACTTTTAGATATTTATGAGACCTACAGACTGAGACCTCGCGTAAAAAGATCCGACTAATAGTAAAAAAAGGTTATTGCCAAAAACCGAGGCAAAATGCAGGTTTTGGCATTTATTGCTGATGCGACGATAATTGCACGCAGCTACTTGAAAATCTCCAAATCCGTAGGCTTGATACTTCTAAATAACCACAACAAAATCTGAGTCGATTGGTCAAGTAGTTTTTGAGAAATATACGAGTTTACCGATATGAATCACAAACCATTCCGAAAGATAACTGTTCGTTTTTTTCTTCTAAATAAATCGAAACATTTCGTATTTGTAAGTAATTCGGATCATACTTTATTATACACATTGTAAAACAAATCGGATGAATCTATCACTTTTTCTTCCGAAGAAAACAATTTTTTTCAAGATTTCTTCATAGTCTTCTATACTAAGTGACATATAAATCCGAACATCCAGTTTAAATGGTTTTATTTTAATAAAATTTGTATAAGTACTTAATGAAGCATAATAAGTAAATGATAAAAATTTCAAAATGATTGCACTGCTTTAAAGCCCTTTGACCTTTAATAATGTGTGGATGCACCCTGATGTGCTACGCATTCTCCAACGCGCCTAGGCATACTTCTGATCAGGTGGTCAATGTCCTCATGTGGTATCTCATTCCAGGCAACCACCAACTCCTCTCGAAGTGCTTCTAGAGTCTGAGGAGGACGTTGCAAATTGAGCAATCTCCTACCCATCATATCCCACACGTGTTCAATTGGGGATAAATCGGGAGATCTTGGTGGCCATGGTAACAATGTGACATCATTATGTTGAAAGAAGTCTATTGTGACTCTTGCAACATGTGGTCGGCCATTATCTTGTTGGAAAGTTGGATCTGCCAGGGTGTCAAGATAGGATAAAAGATGGGGTTCTAGAACTTCGTGGATATAACGCTGCGCGTTCATGTTACCTCTGATGAAGATTAAAGGTGACCTGGAACCATAAGCTATAGCACCCCAAACCATAACTCCAACAGTGTGATGAACATGTCTTTCAACAAAAAACTGTGGATTCCTCCTTTCACCACGTCGCCTTCTAACCCTAGCACGACCATCGTGCATGCCTAAACAAAATCGAGACTCGTCACTAAAGACAATACTGTACCATTCCTGATCCTAGAGTGACCGTTGTCTGCACCACTCAAGGCGATTACGTCGGTGTTCTCGAGTTAAAGGGAGGACCCAGTGTGGCCGGTATGAAAACAAGCCAAAACTTCTCATTCGTCGGAAAACACTTCGCATGCTAATAGGTCTTCCGTGTTCTGCAAACCATTCATTTGCAATGGACCTGGTAGTGGAGAAACGGTCCCTTAAGGCCAATAATCTTAGGCAGCGATCTTCACGGTCTGTTGTTCTACGGCGGTGTCCAGTGCCCCTTGCTCTTTGCCTACGGCCTTCTCGTCTGCACCACTCAAGGCGATTACGTCGGTGTTCTCGAGTTAAAGGTAGGACCCAGTGTGGCCGGTATGAAAACAAGCCAAAACTTCTCATTCGTCGGTAAACACTTCGCATGCCAATAGGTCTTCCGTGTTCTGCAAACCATTCATTTGCAATGGACCTGGTAGTGGAGAAACGGTCCCTTAAGGCCAATAATCTTAGGCAGCGATCTTCACGGTCTGTTGTTCTACGGCGGCGTCCAGTGCCCCTTGCTCTTTGCGTACGGCCTTCTCGTCTGCACCACTCAAGGCGATTACGTCGGTGTTCTCGAGTTAAAGGTAGGACCCAGTGTGGCCGGTATGAAAACAAGCCAAAACTTCTCATTCGTCGGTAAACACTTCGCATGCCAATAGGTCTTCCGTGTTCTGCAAACCATTCATTTGCAATGGACCTGGTAGTGGAGAAAAGGTCCCTTAAGGCCAATAATCTTAGGCAGCGATCTTCACGGTCTGTTGTTCTACGGCGGCGTCCAGTGCCCCTTGCTCTTTGCGTACGGCCTTCTCGAAGCCATGCCTGACAACACCTAACCACAGTGTCTACACTTCTTTGCACTCTAACTGCAATTGCCCGAAAATAAAGTCCAGCTTCCCGAAGTCCCACTATACGGCCTCTATCAAACTCACTAAGTTGACGAAATCGTACAGGTCTCCGTACTCTAGGCATCGTAACCGATCGTAAAGGATGTCAAGAACCAAAATCCGCCAACGTTGATTCTTTACTGCGGCTGAAATATTCAATTTAGTGCGTTAGTGAATTAAAAAAAAAGCAGTATAAAAACCGGAATGTCCAACTGATAAGGCTGAAAATTTTTTCACTTGTTATTTACAGTAAGATAAATACATTCACCAACTTTTATTAAAATAAAACCATTTAAACTGGGTGTTCGGATTTATATGTCACTAAGTATATTTACGAGTACATATTTAGAGCTGAAATTTTTAGACGGTCACAGATACGCCTTAAAGTTTATAAAAAAATATTTCATACTGAAATGGGTTGAAGTTAGCATGCAAACTGAAGACCCAAATATGTTTCAAAATGTCTTAGACGAATTGAAGAATGAAGGCTTTCACGGCTAATTCTAATGTAATTTAGGTTTTTCGGGCTGTTGAGCCGTGGTCGGATTGGATTTGGTCCAGAGAGTTCGGCTACATCTGCGGTAGCCATCTTCAGTGGTGCTGTCGGCGAGAGCGAAGTGCTCGGTTTGGCGGGTCGACTGAAACTGATCGGTTAACTGGATGAGCGTGCGATTTTATAGGCGATCGGCGGATGAGGACTGAGTTGTCAGGTGGGGGTACTCTGGGCCTCTTGAGTGACGTGGCTATTGCGCTGTGTTTTTTAGAATTGGGAACCACGTTTTGTTTAAAGCAAGGCTTTCTTCTTTTCTATTGAAATTATCATTGTGTTTGTAGATTTCAATTGCTTCTCTGTACATCCGGGCTGAGTAGTGGGTGGATGTTGATAGGACTTCAGTTTAGACGAACAGAACATTGTGACCGTCTTGGAGTGCGTGTTCGGCCACCGCTGATTTATCAGTTTGCCCCAGTCGACAGTTTCTTTCATGCTCCTTGATGCGTGTTTAGAAGCTACGTTTAAAATTTCCAATGGAACCATGGAAGAAAATGATGCCTCAATAAAAATACTATTGATGTTTTATATAAAGAGAAACGCCCAATAGCTGTGGGGCTATGCGCTTGAGCCCCAAAGCTCCTCTCCTGAATACGCCCTTATTACAATAATTAGCTTTTGCGAGATATACAGGGTGTTTCAGTTTATTGTTGCATAACTTTAAGATTCGATAGAACTTTTAAAATTAATGCATAAAGTCTATATAAACATGGGTCGAAAAATGCATGGCTTCCGAAATACAGGGTGTTTAAATTTACTTCCTAAAATAGCTTTTTTTAAATATTTCGAACAATATTTGATGTATAACAGTGAAAATTGGTATACAAGGGTTTTTTGGTACGACAAAACGAACCATGATATTTCGATTTTTAAGGTTCGATGCATTTTTAATTATTTATGATAAAATAACGTTAAAAAGTCAGTATCTCGATAATTTTTAGAAGTAGGCTGTGCCTGCAAATATTTTTGAAATTGAAAGCAGAATAAGGTTAAACGTCAATTAGTTGACAGTTAGTTTTTGTTGTCTGTTGAAACCTGAAACGTTTTTTTGCAATTGTGAATGCACGAAATTTAGTTTCTTTTACCTGTTTTTTTTTGTAAGTTTTAAAAATGCCATTTTTATTCTCCAATCAAGAGTTAGCGGATATTCATTTTGTGTATGGCTTTGTAAATGGAAACGCAGCAGAAGCAGCCAGAGAATACGCACGAAGATTTCCAAACAGACGACATCCAACTCGCTCAGTATTTGTAAGAGTGCATCGCCAAATAATTGAAAATGGTTTTGGAAATCTCCAAAGGGATCAAAACATAAATGTTCGTCAGCGCAGATTTACCCGTATGATTCTGCGTGAATTTGATAGAGATCTGACCACAAGTGTTAGGAGAGTTTCTGGTGCCTTGGGAATTTCAGCAAGCCATGTTCACCGTGTTCTTAGAAATGACCATAGACGTCCTTACCATTTGCAACCTGTGCAAGGACTACAGCCAGGGGACGGAGAACGAAGAATCACATTTTGTCAGTGGATTCTTGATAGAACTGATAAAAATAGGGAGTTTTTAAGTAACGTTTTATGGACCGATGAGTCATGCTTAACTAGACGTGGAGTGGTAAATTTTCATAATCAACATATTTGGTCGCATGAAAATCCGCATGCAGTACGGGAAAGAAATTTTCAGCATGAATTTAGTGTGAACGTGTGGATTGGTATCTACCGTAATCGACTATTTGGACCCTACCTTTTGCCTGCAAGGTTAAATGCTGCGACCTTCTTGGAATTTTTAAAGGCTGAACATGCAAATATGTGGGATGATGTTATGTTAGATGTAAGAAGATTGGCCTGGTTCTAGCTTGATGGTTGTCCAGCTCATTATTCGAGAATAGTTAGAACTGGCTGGATGAAAATTATCCAGAAAGATGGATCGGCCGTGGAGGACCAGTCGCCTGGCCTCCACGATCCCCTGACCTAAATCCATTAGATTTCTTTGTGTGGGGATTTCTAAAAGAAAAAGTGTACCAGACTCCCGTAACCACAAGAGATATGCTAATAGACAGAATCAGGAATGCATGTGTTGAAATAAGGCCGTATTTGAATAATGCTATACCACGTTCGATCATTCGTAGATGTGAATTGTGTATTGAACAATTGGGTTTACATTTCGAGCAACTACTTTAGATTTTGTATGTTTGTCCTAACTATCCAATAGCATTTTAGTTGTAAATAATTAATTTAATTTGTTAAAAATAATATTGGAAAATTAAACAAATTAATATTCTGTTTTTTTGTGTTTATTTGGAGTTAGGAATTATTGCTGTGTTTAAAAACACAATCTAAACGATCATCTTAATTACTTGTAACGCTCAAATCGTAAATGTAAAAAAAAAAATATTATTTTCCCATAAATAATTAAAAATGCATCGAACCTTAAAAATCGAAATATTTCAAAAACGGCTAACTATAACGAAAACTCACAGGAGAGCGTTTTTATGTTGAAAAATGCGAAGAATCAGTTTTTTTATTCAAAAAGCAAAAAATTGCACTAAGAAAAATTTTTCGGTCATTTTAATACACCACAGGTACAGTAGAGAGTGCCCTCTAGCGGCTACAGTAAAACTATGGTACGTTTTGTCGTACCAAAAAACCCTTGTATACCGATTTTCACTGTTATACATCCAATATTGTTCGAAATATTTAAAAAAAAACTATTATAGAAAGTAAATTTAAACACCCGGTATTTCAGAGGCCACACATTTTTCGACCATTGTTTATATAGACTTTATGCATTAATTTGAAAATTTCTATCGAATCTTAAAGTTATGCAACAATAAGCTGAAACACCCTGTATCAATAATAACATTTTCAGGCGCTCGAATATGATAAGTATTCGGTTCTTGGGTGGAGTGACGGGGGTCATTCAGGAATGATCACAGCTGCCAAATATCCAGATCATGTTGAAAAACTAGTTGTGTGGGCCACCAATGCTTTTATCACAGAACAGGAGAAGGAGGTCTTCCGAAGTAAGCCACATGAGGGAATCTGTTTACAATATATGTAGATAGCTCCACCCATTTTTTCAACGATAATGGGATTATCATAGTTTTTTAATCATATATCGAAAAAAACGCATTTGAAATAATTATCAAAATCCTCTATCCTGTATATTCCGCCGAAGAAGTCAGTCAATAAGAATCTTATTTTATATTTATTAAATATTTCGTGTCAAATAAGTTTAACTTCCTCCCAATAATACTATAAAAATTGAATATATATGTAGTACTTTCAGTTCATGATGAAATATAATTTGCTTATTTTCTCCAGAAATGATTGACATTAGTGCTTGGTCCGAACAGATGAAAGCACCATTCATAGAAGTATATACCGAAGAAATTTTCCAAGATATGTGGCGTAAATGGTGCAATAACTTAATAGAAGTGGAGAAAAATGGTGGAAATATATGCACACATTTATTGCCTCATATAAAATGTCCCACTTTCATTCTACACGGTGATAAAGATCCAATGATATTACCAGAACATGCATCGCATTTAGCCTCTAAGATAAAAATATCAAAGTAGGTATTGAGGATGATGGGTTTTCCCAAAATGACCACGTAATATTTTACGCAGAATTGTCGCAAACCATACTGTTTAACGTATTTAAATTCTTGTTAATTGTCTCATATCAAAAACTAGCCACATTGACCGTTTTTGTAAAATATTAATAGCAAAATTTAACTTTTTTTTAGGGTACTTAGGTTTCCGGAAGGGAAGCACAATCTTCATTTGAAATACTCAGACGAATTCAATGGACTAGTTACGGAGTTTCTACTGCAGGAATATAAGTAGATCAGATCAGAACATATTACATACTATAAAATTTCAACTAGGTGTAGTGTATTCAAATTCCATTTACACCATGTTAAAACAAACATGAGCAGCCGATCGCCGCTTTCGTTCGCTTGCGCTATCACGCCGAGGCATTTATGACTCACTGGTCAATATGAGCGCGCTAATTTGAACGTTGGGCGCTGACATTTGTTTTGACAGGGCGTTAATGCGATTTGAATACATATAGTTGTAATTATTATAAAAATACCCAACCATAACGTGTTTCTGAAAATCAAGAGGAGACTGTTAGTCGATATAGTAATACGAAAATGTATAAATTATGTGATATAGTAATAAATCTTTTTAATTTTATATAGATTGTAACTTGATCAAACAGCAGCCCTTAAATATACTTTTGTCATTCTTTTAAAGGGTATAATTATAATGTTAGATAACCTATTCCTGTTTAGCCTGTTTACCTGACCGTTGACCTAGCCCAATCGTAGCAACTGCCACACCAATTTTGTTTTTAATATGTAACCAACAGTTTCAAAACCTATCTGGCTTTAGTTAAAAAAAATGGAGCCGATGTGAATGTATCTAGAAAAATAGTACAAGCCCATCTGATAACTAGAGTGACGTGACATCAAGATGGTCGGCTAACGCAGAAGTGTTGACCTTATTATAGTTCGTATAATTTGCACTATAGGAATGTCTTTTATCAGGTAGACCGCAGGTAGACCGAATCTACCGATTTTTCGGTATTTCTACCGAAATCAGACCTACAGGTAATTTACCAAAATACCAAAAACGTCCTCATTTTCCATGATTTTTTTAAATAATTCAGTTATTTTCAGATTGTTTACCGAAAAAGAACTACAACCAAAAACAAACTAATAAAATTAATTATATGTAGTATATGAAGTTTTACGGTCCAAACCAATCATGCATAAGCGTACACTTGGGCAGTCGGGCACACGAGAGGTAGAATCTGGGTTGCCTACTAAAGGTACAGACTGATAGATCAAGCAATAAGATAACCAGAGCTCGTCTGTATTTAATTGAATATTAATTTACATTGTAATGAGGCTTAAAGTTCAGGGGTAAAACAGAAAAATATTCAGTATATTATAAACAAGAAAGGCAAAAGGAGTTCCAATAATGGTTACAAAGGAGTTTGAGAGCAACCAGTATGCTCATTATACAAATTGTAATAAGGGACTTTTTTTTCAGGAGCATAGACACCTGTGTTGTATATGCGTGCGCAATGCAAAAACATACTTTTTACTTTACACAGAGGGCGCTGCAAGACGCCAGAGTCACTTGATCAATCGCTGATCCTGTGAGGGCCCTGTTTTTTTTCTCCTATCGATTTTGTCCGAATTTCGGCACTTCCGATTTCGTCTGTTTCGGTTCGCCAACACTGGTAGACCGCGACGCTAAATGCCCGACTCATTTAGACTGTTACCTTGGTTTAACATACTTGGAAGTGCCATTTCCGAAGTTACGACTTACCTGTATCTATCCGGTTACCAGCCACTGCATAGTAAAGCATCTCTTCCACCCTTCTCAGTCTCTTCTCTATGAAATCAACTTTATACACCAGCTTCTCAATAGCACCCAGTAGATAAAGGTCTGTTTCAGACACTTGCCTTCCTGGAGGCTTTTTGTTGTAGTTATTGTAATTATTATTGTTGTAGTTGCCGCCAATTCCACTTAAGCCGCTTGTTACGATTTTGTTCCCTGGACTTATCTTGCCTTCTCCTTTCTCGGTTGAATCAACTTTGTCCTCCATAACGTACATAGACGGTGTCAATGGAATCATCATGACTTTTCCTTGCCTTCAAACAAGAAAGGCAATATTTATAAAGGTTATTACAGACACAAACGCTATTTATAAAGGGGTATAATATATCAGCCGAAGCCAACGCACGCACACATTCAGGCAAGGTGTCAAGTGTACAGTCTGCGAAAATCAAAAGTTTGCCATTTGTTAACCTACCAAACAAGGTTAAAAAATGCTTCAAAATAAACTAAAAATACTTTCCGAAGTCTTGTGGGAGAAGGTTTGAACTTCGATTTAAACACTTGGCAACCTCAAAAATAAGAATTTACAACCTTATTGTTAACCATTGAAAATACCCGTTTTTAGTGGCATTTTCCCAACATTAAACCTCTTATAACTCGAAAACGGTCAACTTTAGAAAAAAGTTACACTGACTTTTTTTGTTCAGGATCATCCGGAAAGTCTAAGAAAACTGCGAATATGGCGAAAAAACTAGTTTTTTGTAATTTGTTCAAGAAATTATTTAATTCATGTCGTGGCTCTTAATAGCTTGATATCTCTTGGCTGCAAAATATCCGTCGTTATTGACGGGTTCTCCTCTTCATCTCACAACGTCAACGCGGGTGTTCCCCATGGATCGGTCTTGGCTCCGGCATTGTTCCTCTTACATATCAACATATCTTGTACAATCAATCCAATCCACAGCTTTGCTCATGACAGCACTCTAAATGCAGGAATTCAGAGTGACAAGCCGATGTCTGTCGGTAATCTGGAGAAAAAACTAGCAGCGACTTCCGCTCTGACGAGAGTCCTGGGGGTTATCACCAAACCCGGATCCTGCATCACGTCTTGGGGGCAAGCAGTGTGGGTTGTCTACTTTCAAGGGGTATTGTCAAGATGTTTGCGCTCATATGAGATGACACAACTTCATTATCCTCTTCCCTCTCTCTACACTTTTTATCTCACTTCCCTCCCCTTTCTTTCCTTGTATCCTATCCTTTTTCCTTTTAAATTTTCTAATTTTTTTCCTGCGGGCTTAAAGGTGAGGGCAATAGCATTGTTCCCCTCCTGAATCCGCGCCTGGTTATCACTGCGTGAGGACGCAACCAGTGCCGGATGCTCCGCTGTTCGATTTTCGTCCGACGGCGCGCATGACGTCACGCGGAGAGTGATTATCATTTTGGTTGATATGGATAACGTGCATATTTTCACCTACAGGCCAAACGGCTGGACGGATTTTCACATATGTTATGAAGTATCGTTGGATTCAACGCGGTGCGAGTGACACTAGATACATTAAAATTATTATTTTTGAGGTTTCCAAGTGTCTAAATTAAATTTTAAACCAAGTCCTACAAGACCCCGAAGAGTATTTTGAGTTTAGCTTATTTCAAAGCAATTTTTTACCAAGCTTGGTAGTCTAACAAATAGGAAACATCTGATTTTGGCAGACCGTACGTCTAAAATTTCTTCTAGGCTGCAGATTTTTGCCAAAAGTTTGTCTGATGTACATATTCAAGCTTGGAGTATAAAAATCTTGAAAATGAACCACCTGAAAGGGATACACTAAGATGATGCATTGATACAAAAAAGTGATATGTCAAAGATTTTTTGACATTTTTACTTCCGACATCTACTGGCCGTATATAGTAAATTTCGAAAATAAGGCATTATAATTTCTGGATGTTATATGACATGTACATCACGATAAAACCATGCCACTCATTTCCGTCTCTGTACTGCTCGGATTTAGATGAACTTTTCACACAAAGTTATTATTATACATGCTATTATGCCAAGAATGAAGAAGCTTTATATATTTTGAAAACGGGTCCAGTGCGCTACCGGCAGAAAATGAAAAAAATATAAATCGCTCAAACTTCGTTTTTTTTTAATTTCAGATGTTCCTGATCATTTTCGCAAAAATGTTTGTAGTGGTTAAACATTGGGGTTTGCAGTTGTAGGGGCTGGAGAAGAGCATATCTCAATGTTTTGTTGGTAGTAAATTCATACGCTTCCAACCCTGCTAAGTCTACGCACCTATTAGTACATAATATCATACAACATCATTGATAAGTTTCTAGATAACAGTTTTATCAAATGGATTGGCCTATGAACTAATTATATAGACCTATGGCTTACTAGATCCACTGAATTCTTATTTTATTATACATATTCGTAGTTAACTTTTTTCTTATATCTAACAATAATCCTTTATGAAAGATGAAGTGCAGAGGTGACCTACTTGACGCCATTTTTTTGTTGACACCAAAGGATTGCAATAGAAAACTTTGGAGCAACGCCTCAACCAAAAGTTTTATTATCGCCTTATTAGAATACTCAAAACTGTAAATATTTTTGATGTTGACATTCATTACCATAAGCTAGACATCTCGTGGTATGTACATCATATACAGGGTGGCGCAACGAAAACGAAACAGACGCATTTACTGGCAGCTCAGTTTTTTTTTGGAAAAACGCTCAGACCCGTCGATTTTGTTTTCGAGGGGGACACAAGTTTGGCAAAAAATCACGTTAACTCGTGCAGCCCCCTGGGCGGGGGTGACACCAACCCTAAAATCTTAAATGGAAAGGGTGGTCGAGTGATACCTTATTTTAAAGGTCTTTCAGTTCAGTAGTTTTGAAGATTTATTGATTTAAAGTTTAAAGTAGACTTTAATAAGTACAGCAGATTAGTTTGTACTACTTTCAGAAGAAATTTGACTAAAAGAATTTCCTTAATAAGTAAATGCTTTTCTTCACTACGCCTATGGTTTGTTTATCAGGTTGTTGTTGAAAATAACTATTGGAGCGTTTTTTTGGGGCAAAAAAGTTATTTCTTGAAGAAAGATAAGGAAATATCTCGTACTTATTTTAAATAGGAATTTAATACATAGCGATTGATTTGACCAAACTTTGTTCCTAAAATAACTTGTAACGCTTTATTACATAAATTAACCATGGTATATTCCACAGTAGAAAGAGGTCAAATTATCGAAATATTTTTCGGAAGTAATGAGTGCGCTAATAGACCAGCAGAAATATTTAATGAGCGACATGAGAATAGTAACGTGCATTGAAAATATGTTCTAGAACTTGTAGGTAAATTTCTGGAAACTGGGTCAGTCGCCAATAAAAAACGCAACATTGAAAATCCCATAAGGAACGAAGCAATAGAAGTGGGGGTTTTAGGGCAAGTTTATGTAGATCCTACGTTAAGTACCCGCAAATTGGAGACTGTGTGTGGTGTTAGTCGACGTACTGTCCAACGGATTCAAAAGGCCCATAGTTTTCATCCGTATAAAATTCACCTGGTACAAGAACTTAATGAAGACGATTTTGATCGGCGATTACAATTTTGTGAAGATATGAGTGAACGAATTATAAACGATGAACATCTTCTATTCAACACTTGCTTTTCCGACGAATTTTCCTTTTTCTTAAATGGCGTAGTAAATCGTCATAACTACCGATATTGGTCCGATTCTAATCCCAGAATTTATCATGAGGTTCATACACAGCAGCCACAAAAATTAAATGTTTGGGCTGGTATTTTTGGCGATCATTTAATTGGTCATTTTTTCTTACCTGGAAATTTGACCGGTGAAATGTATTTGGAATTACTGGAAGACGCCATAGATCCTGCATTAACAGCCATAATTGAAAATCAGAATGATCGGCGGTACATTGCGAATAGGTTGATGTTCCAACAGGATGGTTCTCCACCACATTACGCATTACGTGTTCGACAATATTTAGATCAGACGTTTCCAGATCGATGGATTGGTAGAAGAGGTGCCATTGAATGGTCCCCAAGATCGCCAGATTTATCACCTTTGGATTTCTTTATGTGGGACCATTTAAAAAGCAAAATCTATGCTACTCGGCCAACATCATTAGAAGACCTGCGACAAAGTATTGTGAATGAGTGCCTTCAAATTACTCCTCAAATATTGCAAAATGTGCGGCAACGTTTTGAGCAAAAGCTGTATTATTGCATGGAGAGTCATGGTGGCCATTTTCCACATTTAGTTGCCTAACGGGGCAGTTCATTCTTCATTTTTAAATTACTTTGTTGCCAAATGTATTAATCTCCACTAATGATGATGTATTAGTTTTATTTAAGCTTTAAATCAATAAATCTTCAAAACTACTGAACTGAAGTACATTAATTTTACATCATTATAAAGGGAATTGAAAGACCTTTAAAATAAGTATCACTCGACCCCCTTTCCATTTAAGATTTCGGGGGTGGTGTCACCCCCGCTTAGGGGGCTGCTCGTGCTAACGTGATTTTTGCCAAACTTGTGTCCCCCACGAAAACAAAATCGACGTATCTGAGCGTTTTTCAAAAAAAAACTGAGCTGCCAGTAAATGCGTCAGTTTCGGTTTCGATGCGCCACTCTGTATATCTCGGACTTCCCTAAATTCTTGGGAATACATTTATTTCAAAAATATCCTTACTTTGCAGACTTTAACTGTTTTAAATAATTTTTCATCTGGGCTCTATTGAAGAAAGATTGTTATTATTGATACCGTTCCAGCTCAAGACCCCGCTATGAACCCAGGAAATTATTTTAGTCTGAAAATTATAGTCTTTCTGAACCAATTATTATTTGATTAGATTAAAAAATTGAGAGAAGTAGATAGACTCAGCTCCTCCCACGTAAAAGAAGCTGTTTAAAAATACGGGTACGCGAAACATCTTTCGACTTGTTTTTTTTCTCTTCGTATTTTTGCCCCTAGCTCTGGCAACAGTAGACCAATTGTCAAAAACTACAAAGCTTTTTCATCCTTGGCATATCAGTAACCTTGTGTCAAAATTTTATCAAAATCCGAACGGTACTTCTCAAGCTATAGGCGACTGACACACATACAGACTGACGGAAATGAGTGACATGCTAAAGTGGCCAGAAGGTTGAAAAATTTCGAGATACAAGTTTCGATTTCTCTGAAATTTTACACCCCTTAAACGCCCAAAAAATATCGGAAACTTGAAGAACCAAGTTTGGGGACACTTCGAAATTTTTAATTCGTCTCGTAACTCCACCGTCAGTAGATCGATTTTCAAAACTTACAAAACTTTTTCGTACTTGGAGTGGTAGTAATAATACTGCGTCAGAATTTCGTTAAAATCCGAAATGAACTTTCCTAGTTACGCATGAAAAATATGTACCTATAGAAGGGTTTGATAGAATATGTAAGTGTGCTTCGAGAAAAAATTATTTCGCGCAACAGTAAAAATTTTCTGAAAAAAAAATACAAAAACGTTGTCTTGCAAAAATATAAATTAATAGTTTCGTTTGGAGTAAACTTCCAAAATCGGAAGTAAATTGTCATTCTTACCGATGATTAGTAAGCGCCCACTCTTCAAGTAACGGCCCCCATATCCCTTGGTCTTGAACCTCCCCTGTCACACCTCCACTATCACTATCATTATCACAATTGGCGAAACCAAAACAAAAGAAGACGTAAAGTAGGACGATCATTACTGCGACACCTTGCGACAAGATTTCTTTGCGGATGAATGAAGTCAAAAGGTGCTCGATGAAAGTTTTGGGACAACTCACTCTCTCCTTCTAGATCGTATTGTAAAAACCGGTGACGAACTGTATACAGAGCGATTCAGTTTAGAATCCATAAAACTACTTTCACTTCTTGCGCGACAGATATATAAGCAGTTAATGGGGTTTCTAAACCAAAAAGCTTATAACGGGTAACTGGCCAACTTAGACGCCCTTGTATGTCGGATACTACTTATGGAAAACTTTGGGCTCATAAGAACTTTTGTTCTACGTGTTGAGATCAACAACGTACTAAATTTATTTTTGAAATTAGCCAAAAGCGTAAGGTTTCTGTGAGGTCTTTGACTTTGATTTCAACTTTTCTCGAATATTTTGTGAATTATGTCGCTTCAAAAATACTGAAAAACACGAAAGTATTTTCTACCACAAGAATAAAATTTACGTATCTATTCGAAAAAGCACGCTTGTGTTGTACCAAGCTATTAAGGCAGTAATCAACGTTATCTACACTATTTTTCTAAACCTACCAATTCTCGAGAGGTCTAAAAAGATCCACAAAAGTTGTATATTGTTTCCACTCGAGAAGTTGAAAATACTATTTAAATTTCCTCAAAAAAGTGCGCAAAAGCTAGTTACTTGATGCTCGGACAAAATAGCTTTCCATTCAATATTTTCTGTGGTCCGCCATTCCAAAATCCTAGAAAAAACTCATCATCCTCCGAAACACTGTCTAATAAATCTAACGGATTCATGGCGTACATACCGGCAGAGGTACGTATCTTGAAAAGTGACATTGTCGGTTTTTTTATATTATATAGATTTTTTGTGATATTATGTAGGTTTTTCTACAAGATGTCAACTTAGAACTAGCTGTTGTTCACTTGATGTGCACTCGTCGCAGTCGTTCTGTAGCGTACGTGTGGACTAAACGTCATGACGATTCAGCTATCAATGTTTGGCTGTGATGTGATGTAACATCTGCTTCAGAAATGGCATTATTGGAGGTCTAAGCTGTGTAAGTTGTATACTATAGCTGGAAAGAAATGGCAGTGCATGCGGATTTGTGTGCTAATAATCTGTGTTGATGATAATTCCATAGGTTCCGTGCCTCAAATACACTTACTTGAGATGCATGCAAAACTAGAAATTAGTTGCGCATCCACTTTTTCTTATTCATCTTGGAAAGAAATAACATATGCAAGTTTGCTGAATTTGAAAACGTGAAAATGTGATTAAATTTTACATTATTCTTTATTTCCAGTCATTTGGATTTTATAGAAATTTATTTTGCGATGTCAAGTGGAAAATACAAATCAGTGCTTAGATGTGGGGCAGTGCGAAAATGTTTTGTGTATGATGCGTCATTCCACACAGCGCGGACGCGGTGATGATTTTGAAAACGCAAAAAAAACGGATAAAATCGTAATTTATAACTTTGAACATAACCTCTCTTCCGAAAAGACAACACAAATAACCCATCTGGTACAACTAATATACTTCTTGGGCAGCATTACTCAGTAATAATTTTCTCACATAGCAAATATCTATAATTCTATAAACATGCAGACCAATACACACAATGATCCAGATGCGATCTTGCTACTCTACTATATACCTACTCAACCGATATTCTTTGTCACATCTTCTCAGAGATATACAGACTCTCTCGGCATTCTGCAACCAACAAAGCATGCTGGGGAAGTGAGTTGCAGCTGGCCATTGAGCGTGTCGCTGAGTCATTCCTCCACAGATTACGCTTTTGGTGACGCTCACAGCTAGTATATCTAGTCAGAAAGTTGACATTTTGTCGTTTTTTGGCATTATATAGGACTTTTACGTATTAACCCTACGGACTTCAACAGAGGAGCATATAGATGACGCACAGGCCTCCTACTCTGCAACGAACGAAACACACAAAGTTTTTGTACTTTTTCCGTCAGCCAGTTCAGTGTTGATTCTCCGCGAGCATCACAATAACGCGCTAACAAATATCGTTAATTTGATTTATATTTATTTAGTGTGTTGAATTATCCGTTGTTGCTGGACCGCCCACCTTCTTCCACGTTCACAACCAAACCAACTCACTAAAGATTTTTGATACATTGATTATAGCCACAAAAAATCCTTATAAATATCGTTAGCCATATAAAACTGATGATAGAGAATCATAATCTATGCACCGATTTGTCCAAGAAGTGAGATTTTTGAGTGGGCTATAGTCATTGCAGATATGCTATATTATACAGGGTGACTTTGAAGTTGAGTCATTAATTTTCAGATAATGATTGTAGAAGGAAGATAAACCAAAATATGTGTGTAAAAATAAAAAAAAAAATAAAAAAAAAATTTTACCTTGTTTTATAAAGTATCCTCCCGACAAGTATTTCAGTGCGGACCTGTATTTGATCGTGAGGTCCCCTGTGAGGTCTTAAGTCAGCTGATTCACGAGCCCGTTGTACTACATTAACAAAGGCACGAGGGGTTGGTTGCACTCGATTGGGAAACCGATCCGCATAAACATGTGCCATTTTTTATTTCGTTTGAGCCACGCAACAGACACTATTCACACGCGACTGACACTGACTGTATGTATAACTGTACTGAATAAAATAAACATCGTTCCAAATTCTTTCGCTTTTTTGTTTCCGATGCGATGAACCGATAAGGTGGATTATATCCGTTGTTGCCAAACACGAGTACCTACATGATATTATTGAGACAGGGCGGTACTCAAACTTCCAAAGGGCTATAACTTTGTTACTTTAATTTTACCAGAAAAATGGTAAAGGAAAAAAACATTTCTTTTGATCAGATCTACTCACTGTTAAAATAAATGACTCAACTTCGAAGTCACCCTGTATACTTCTAAATAAAAAATATCCATCGTCCCTCGTAGTCAAAAGCCGACGAAAGCCCGTGGTACACCGGAGTAGATCTGATCACAGATTCGTTTCTCCTGTCAATTACCATTCGGCTGATTGGTTAATTTGATTTTGTTTCCTAACCCAATTTTTCTGACTGGCCTTTGGCATGTGTTTGTGTTAAATAAACGGTTAAATATGAAGAAATAGAAAATCTTTTATTTGTGAAACGCTTCAAGCTAAAATACAATAGGACATTGGTTTTAAATAATTTATATTTTTCTCTTATTTTATTTAATAGTTCAAAATGCTTGGTTATACAAGGAATTGTAGAAAAGCATTTCATACGCTTCATCGATATTACTCAAACAGAAATATTTTGAAATTAAAAGAAAGAGGCATGTTTCAAGATATATTTCCTGAGGCAGCAGCGTGAGTAAAATTTAGTTTTATATTTACACAAATCTTCATTGAGACAATGTTTTACATAGACCTGCTACGTGCAAACTAGTTATAGGTACAGGTACTTTGGTTGTGAAAGGCTCAACAATAATTTCTTTGACCTTTTGAGTATCACGTTTATATTTTAGCCAATTTAACTTTTGAATGTTTTTCATCACATTTATTTTGTGGGCATGTTAGATGTTTTAATGACTGATCAGATTAAGCACAGGTTCGCATTCAGCGGGGTTATTTTGGACGTGTGTTTTTGTGTCCAATATATAAACCTATTTTGAATAAGGCTACAGAGGTAGCTAGTTAGTTAATGTTTTAAAATATTTAGAGCTTGATGCAAATAGTGACTTCTTACATGATGAATTTTGTTATAACATCACTGAGAAATAACAATATGGTTTTGCTTATCTGAACTGATCTATCAGCATAATGTGTGTTATTTACCAACTGCCTACTTTATCAAAGCATATACTGCTGTATGAGCAGCACTAAGACTACCAAGATAATCATTTGTGCTTATAATACATGAATTATGTATTTGATTAATTATATATTGATTTTGGTAACATACAGTACATATTTGTATTCATTGGGAACAATAATGTTATAATGTAATTTCATCTTAGGAATACTGTAACTGACCTGATGAACAGTTCACCCAAAACAGTGTATGGTGGATTTGATCCAACAGCAGATAGTTTACATGTTGGAAACTTGTTAGTTCTAGTCAATTTACTACACTGGCAAAGAGGTGGTCATAAAGCAATAGCTTTGGTAAGTTTTATCAGATCTATTTAGTCATTTAGGGTTCAGTGAACAAAATAAGTATATTGTAAGGTAAAAAAGTCATTTAACAGCTATATATTAGTTCCAAATACTATTGTACTCAAATTAGGGATGCACCAAGTACTTGATTTTTACCGATTTCACCAATTATTAGGTTTTGCCAAGTATTAAATTACTTATCTTGGTAATTACTTGGTTTAAATTCAAGACACAGAACTTGTCATGTCAAAGTAATGCAGAAGTAATGTGAAACCTCATTGTAGTGTTATCTTCTTGCATGTATATTTACTCTTTCATCTTTCTTATAAATACTTGAACAACCATAGAAACCGCAAAACAAAGTAAACAAAATGAGAGAAGTCGGAAAGTCATGAGTAGTTTTTCACATTTCTTTACTCATACATAAGGAAGTTGGTCCTTCTCAATTCTGAAATGACCCTGCCATAAAATCAAGCAGTTGTAATTAGTTTCTTTTGCAACCTCCCAAACATATATCAAAAACTTACAGAAACATACAGAATTTAACTTCAGTGTTTGTGATGACCATAAGATAACAGTGTTTCATTGCCTTACCTACAACAAAAATTTAGGTTATAAAAATATAATGCTAAAATATGGTTTCAATTGTAACTCAATATTGTAGCTTCTACAGTGAAAAATATATTCAAAGTAGTTGCAAGACTTGAATTATAAATACTGCAAAACACTAACCTACTGTACATCACTCACAAAATAAATCATCTTGTTGCACAACTGTTAGTTTATCAATTTTGGGTCTTTTCAAAAATGCAAATACAACCTAAATTCTAACATTAGCTGAAATAACCAAGCGCAAAATAAGTCACTCCACCGAGAACCCGTTACTCGGTATTTAAATCTGGCCAAATACCCGGTAACCCTTTTTCAATATCAGATATCAGTATAAATAATTGGCATCCTTGAAATAGAAATATTATTTGGAGGCTTTTTTGGAGCAAATTTTCCTTGCTTTGGGGGTTCCCAGCAAATCCTAACCTGACCAGACCTGAGAGACTTAACTATGCTGCTGTACATGTAATCATTATCTTATAATATTTGAATTCCAAATTTCTTATTAGAACTAAGTTTAATATTTTTTAGGTTGGAGGGGCAACTGCCAAAATTGGGGACCCAAGTGGTAAGAATACAGAGAGGGAAGAAATGGCAACAAATATCATTGACTGTAACATAGAAGGTTTATATTCAAATATTAAGCAAATCTTTGAAAACCATGAAAAGTACATATGGAAGGACAAGGATAAGCTCAAGAGTGTGAAGTATGTATTCACCCTGAAATATTTATGATTCTCATCTGAAATGTGAGAATGTTCTCATATACATAAAGCTCTACAAGAATCAATGTTATTTCATGTTTCATGAACATGATTGTGTCATTTGACTGGTCTTAAATTAACCTGTTGATGATTTTGAACCTTTAGTAGTTTTATCTGAAGGCACACATCTTGAATAAAGATTTATTGATAATCACTTTTGCTTTTAGAATACTCATACTAATTGTTCAATAGGATTTATTTTCTAGAATAGTCAATAATGATGAGTGGTACAGTCAAATAAAAGCTGTGGATCTAATAGGAGGTATTGGTAGACATTTAAGAATGGGGACACTCCTTTCTAGAACTAGTGTTCAAAGCAGATTGCAGTCACCTACAGGGATGAGTTACACAGAGTTTAGTTATCAGCTGTTTCAAGCATATGACTGGTTACATTTATACAGAGCACATAATTGCATTTTCCAAGTGAGTTATTTAAAAATTATAGTTATTTTTACTTTCAGCATAATATGTTTATTTATTATCGACCCAGTAAGAGAATGCAAGGCAAAGTATGCGGGCGGGAAATAGCGATGTTGTCATTGTGCATTGAGCAGCAGTTTGGAATATATCCATTGAAAACATTACTAAACACATGTAAATCATTGACAGATACTTATGCAATTATTGCTCACTATTTTCCCAATTGTATTCTTTTGTTGGGCAGGTAATAACATTAATTCAGATCACATAACCTTGAAGATATTTGATTGTAAATGCTGTTTTAGGTTGGTGGTAATGATCAAATGGGCAACATAATGTCAGGACATGAACTGATAAGCAGAGTTTGTGACAAGCCTGTTTATGGTAAGGATTGATCGTACATTTGGTTTAATGAATGCTTCCATAGAAGTTTCAGAGGTTGACAAATAACATAATATTAACATTAGGCTGAATCTGACCGAACTTTCTGTTTCGGCCAGATTCGGTCCAAAATCGGAGTTTCGGTTTCGGCAGACAATCCGCCGAACCTGCAGCCCAAACTACGATCATGTTTTTTCTCACTTACAAATCATTGAGGAATTCCACTTCAGGCTCAGTGTCAGACAGAATATTCAAAACAGTTTGTACAAACTAGATTTCCTAAAAATGTCATGTCTCTTGGAAATAGTTCTTGTTTTGGTTTTTGAATAATTCTAGAAAAGCCCTATGTATTTATTAGTTTAAGGATACACAAATTATCGTTTACAATATCATCATGTCCAGTAAAATCCAGTTTTGAAGACTAAAAACGAATCAGACGATCTTTAAACTCCAAAAATTGATTTTTTAAGTTAAACACAGTTTACAAATATTTAAAAGGGGGTTTTAGTACTTGTAAAATAAAAATCTTCAAATTAAACTAGGTTTCTGTCTAAACTAAGTTTAAATAGTATTGGTGCAAGGGGCAATAAGTTGTTATTTTTATTTTTTTTACTAAATGTTGGAAACAAAAAGACATTATTTTGTTGTCTTTTAAGAGACAAATGTGGTATTGTTTTAGTTTTCTTTACTAGATCTTAATAATATTCGAAAACCTGATTATTACATATTATATGGAGTTTGTTTTTTCTTTAATCATACAATACTATTATTATCACTAATAATAACTGAAAAACACTGAGTTTGTGTTTTCTTGGAGATCCCTTACTATCTTACCTCCCATATCATACTCCTCATTTAAAAGTTTCTGTTTCGGCCGAAACTAATATGAGACCGAAATTTCGGTTTCGTCTGAAATACTAGTTTCTGTCGAGAATGTTATTAAGCGCCCCAGCTCACCAAGATTGACTTAAATATCACCCAAAATGAATTATGAATGTAGGTAGCTGATAATTCTCTGTCAGTATCTGACATGATACCCAATCAATTCAAAAATGGAGTGACAGTGTAATTTTTTTTTTTTTGAGTGACCGTGAAAGCATTTTTACGAAACATGAAAGTACATGTAAGAGTTAATTCCGTTTATTTTCTTTAGGCCTGACTGTCCCTTTAATAACATCTGAAATGGGAAACAAATTTGGCAAAACAGCAGGAAATGCAGTATGGCTATCGCCTGAGAAGACGTCGCCTTTCACATTCTATCAATTTTGGATGCGGCAGCCAGATTCTGAAGTAGAAAAACTCTTAAAATTATTTACTTTTGATCCTATGGGTGCTATTTCTGATCTCATGAGACGTCATAGAGAGGAACCAGAGCTCAGGATTCCACAGAGGAGGTTAGCAGAACAGGTTACCCTTTTAGGTAGGAAACTGAAACACTGATTTGATACACTATTAGAATTTATTTCTAATAACCACACATCATCGTCAAATATCACTCGAAATGGTCAGAGGCATAATCGAAAATTTGAATTCCAGAATGGACTCACATTGACTGCCATCAATTGAAAGAAACCATCTTCTTAACCCTTAAGGCTTTTTTTTGAAGAAAACGGTTGTCTTGCAAGCTCTCAATTTAGATTTCGTAAAAATAACAACAGTTTTGGTTATACTAGATTTCGTGAATAGAATACTGAAGTGTTTAGAGTCCTTAAAATACACTGCAGTTACTTTTTGTGATCGCAGTGAAGCTCTTGATTGTGTGGAACACAAGCTCCTAATCCAACAAATTAAATACTACGATTTTACCGATATTGCTATTGCCCTCTTTACATCATATTTGGCAAATAGAACCCAGGCAGACAGGGAGGGAGAAGTGGCCTCTCAGGAAAGGGAACTGTCCATCGGAGTTCCACAGGCCTCAGTATTGTGTCCTATATTGCTCCTGTTGTATATTAATGACTTACCTTTGGCGAGCATAGATGTTGCTTTCACGCTTTTCGCGGACGACACCATTCTCTCCCTTACTGCAGGCTCTCTGGATGAAGCAACATAGGGTATGGAAGCCATACATTCCGATATAGCTTAGTTGGATGCGAGTAAATTTCTGCGAAATCATAGCAAAACCCTACAGGTGGTGTTCTCACTATGAAAGATAGGCGATGAATACACCATCTGCAAAATCCTGAGGGTGCATGTCAATGGACCCGCCTTTTAAAAGGGATGTCCAGAGAAACCAAGTGACGAAAACACTTGGGTCTGGACTGTATGCGTTACGGAAATCTGTGTTGAGAACAGATTATTATGTATTATTTCATTCTATCATGACATACGCTTTACTAATCTGGGGTTGCGCGGCGCAGCCATATCGTATCTTTGGCATTTAGAGGAAGGCCACCCAGATAATTAAGGGATTTGATTTTAAGACTGATTGTAGGCAGACTTTTAGAGATCTAGAAATCTTAGCATTGCCTCCCAATACATCATGAATTGCCTGTTCCATATAAAAAACAACCTTGCTATCTAAAGAATGAACAGTGATGATCACAAAACCATATCCAACCATAAAACTGTTGTACATATCATATATCACAAATTAAATCATTACCTCGCGTGGTCACCCTACTCTCCTTCATTTGACGTATAAACCAAAATTGACATAAACATTAAGATGAGCTTTACATAGGTAGAAAAATGTAGTAGTTTAATGAACAAACACAATAGTTTAGCTAGCATACGATTTTGACTTCAAATATAATTTAAGAGAGTGTACATTACTAACCTGTGAAACACGTTCCAAATTCCGCAGCTTTTTGACGTTTTGTTCGGTATGTGCGTAACCCGCATAGTACTCGAGTATCTTTGCTAAACCCTCTCAACCTCGCATCTTTCTTCATTTATTAACGGATTATTAGGATATGTATTAAAACAACTTCGTTATTAATGACCCCCGTGTTGAAATGTAAACAAGGCGCTCCCAGCGCCTCTATCGGTAATTAATGTAATTGTTTTAGGATTTTATCAAACATGCTTGACCATTTCATGAAGTAGTTGCGAGTTCAGTTGATCATATCGTTAATCGCTTTGTTATCATTGATCTGGTCAATGCACATCATGATTCGGCCAACAGATTGAAATGGTCGCATTTTCATTCCATGTATTTTACGATATGACCGCGACAACAATACCAGATTGAAGAGTAATCTAATGCCAGAGGGTTTCCGGCTATCAAGGTGTCAGAAGTCTCCAGAGTACCGGGGCATACATTTTTTTTAACATCTGCCGAAAAGCATTACAGTATATTCAGATAAGAGATAGACCGGACATAAACAAGACCGCGTGATCATCGAACGCTGTAACATTCGGCAGGGACGTATTAAGAGTCACGCAGTACATATTTTAGATAGTAGATGCTGCTTTGCGTAACTTTGTGGTAAATTAGCACAATTCGATGTGTATACGATTGGTGATGGATATAGGATCATGTGTGGTTGGGGTAAGAAATATATAATGATGTAAATATACATAAGGGTTTCAAAATTTTCGCTTCGATTTCCAGCTTCGGATGCCGTCTGATGTTTGGTGAAATACAGTCGAATATAATCTCAAAATGGCGTTTAAATTAGCCTATAATTATAACAAGGTATAACAATAACAACGACAAACTCAACAACTTAATAAGATAACAAACGAAAACGTCCAAAGAAATATCAAATTGCAATGATGCACACGACATACGTAACACGTCTGAACCTGAATGTGACTCTGCCTTGATACGACTGCTCTGCAGCTCGGCATAGGCATTTAATTGCGAATTGACCAATGAGGGCTCCTGTTTTACGTCGAGACGGCGGCGTTAGCGTGAAAATCACCCGAACCTTTTGTTTACATCCGGTCTATCTCTTATCTGAATATACTGTAGGCAGACATGCCTGTTAACAGATTTAAAGAAAATATGAAAAGCATCTTAATATCTTCGGTCACAAAGCTACCCTGGTAAAGTTAATTGCTTATATATTTCTACTCGATTGCCCCTTAGCTGTATTTTATCAAGTTTTTTTTTAACTGCAGTTCACGGTGAAAAAGGGTTGAAGATTGCTCAGCGCGCAAGTGACGCTTTGTACGAAGGTAGCGTTGAAGCTATTGGACAAATGAAAAGTAATGAAATGATACACTTGTTCTCAGGAGCAACTGTTATTGAAATGCTTCCTGAAGCTGGTCAAACTATACTAGATATAGCAATGAAAGCAGGGTGCTTTGCTACAAAAAGTAAGTAATTTTATTGTGTACAAGTTGCTTAGTATCTTATTTCGGAAGCTGTTTGATTCTAAATTTATAAAGTTTCAAGCATGAAATTTATAAAAATGTAACGTGACAAAAAAGAGGCAGTTGATTACTTCGGATGTATATTTTTGGTTCTATACAATGACATGAAATTCGTTGGGAGTGCGATGGTAGCGTCATGTTGTGGATCTTGGAGAGAATATAAACGGATTGAAAATAACAGAATTTAATCAATTCGATGTTAGGAACAATTTGACAAATGATGACAGCCCAATATTAGCGGCTTTGCGAGGCTCCGGTTAACCAACACGTGGACAGATTCTACCATAAAGACCGCCATGGGTATCATGTAAAAAACCTATAAAACGTCAAAAAAGCTATAAGATGTCATCTTGCAAACTAGGTAGTTTTTAGGGCGCAAACACTCATTCCACGTTTGCTCACTAGGATCGTTGTGAACGTCCATCTAAGAAGGAATCACTCAACTAAACTACACGCATTATTAGTTGCATATGTTTTTTAAGGCCAAATGGTCCTTGTCTGGAGTTTTTATCTCTGAGAAGAAAGTTGGTTGAATAGCAAGATCGCATCTGGATGATTATGTGTATTGGTCGGCATGTGTATAAAATCAGTGATATTTGCTGTGTGAGAAAATCATTACTGAATATGCTGCCAATAAAGTATCTATTGGCTGTGCCCGACGGGTTATTTTTATGTTGTGCCTTCTGAAGGAGAATTACGGGAAATCACCGCGCCCGCGTTGTGTGTAATTACTAAAGACCGGATTTATAAGCACAAAATTATCAAAAAAAGTGCTTAAAAAAGCTTCATATTTTAAAAAAAAAGCATCACATTTTGTAAAAAAAGCAAATATAAGTGGATCTTAAAATAATGCAAAATATATTTTTGTATGTATTTAATTCACAAATAAAACAAAATAAACACTTCAAAACAGTAGAAATAAAACTTTAAACACTTTTTAACAGCTTAAGATAAATATAAGATAAATAAATATAAATATAATTTAATCGTTCTGAAAACAGCTTATTATTAAATACTGTTCCAAATGCTCCACTGTCAAATTATGCCTTTTATCGTCTAAGATATATTTATACTTTGAAAAGCTCCTTTCCACGTCTACACTTGTAATAGGAGCGTATTTAAACTTTGAAATAATATCTGGATACATATTTAATTCTGGAACATTTTCGCCACCTAAAACTGACGATATTTGAACCAGTTTCTGAAATCCAATATTTTTTTCAAAAATCTCTCTCATTCTATTTTTAATTAAGCCGCCAATTTTTCCTGGAACAGTATTAATAGTGTTTTTGAAATCCTCTATTAAAGCAACTGAATCAACCAAAGGAACTTGTTGCTTTTCCAATGATTTAATAGTTTTGCTAATGCAACTGAAGTTGGTTTTGATAAAAGCCAAATTGTTTTGGAGCTCTCTATTGTTAAGAACGATCTGACACTCTTGTACTGATTTACTTGTGCTTTCGGAAAATTCAAAAATCAAATTTTTAAAATTTTGGAAATGGTCTGCATAATATATAGCGGCGTCAAGCCATGTTCCCCATCTGGTTAACACTGGTTCTGGAGGCAGTGGAATATTTGGACAATGTTCTCTAAACATTTGTACTCTCAAAGGCGCTTTAACAAATATTTTTTTGCCATTGCTGATCAACTTATTTACTAACGGAAATTGTAAGCGTATGGTTTCGGCAATACGATTGATCCCATGAGCTAAACAGGTGCAGTGAATTAAGTTGCCGTAAAAAACTTTCAAGTTTGTGGACGCCTTAACCATGTAAGAAGCTGCATCTGAGAGCATAAGTAGTACTTTTTCACTTGGTACAGCTTCTGGCAAAAAGAAGTTTGCTAACCCTTCATGTACAAATTTTGATACAGTGTTACTGTTTGTTGTGCTCAATTCTTTTGAACTAATTAAATATCCCTTTGTAGGAACCTCGTGGCACAAAACGCCTATCATTAAGTTTGCAATATACCGCCCACAACTGTCTGTAGTTTCATCAACAGTAAACCATATATAATTGCTTCCAATTATTGTTCTAATTTGTTGAATTGTATCGCGATATACAGGATAAATATAGTTTTTGCGTAAAGTAATTCATCTGGTATATTTCGTTTGCAGTGTTTTTCCAAAAATTCTTTAAAGTGAGTGTTTTTCAACTTGTTTAAAGGAATATTTGATTTTAACGTGGCATTGCAGAGATCCTGATTAAATTCTTGTTGTTCACTACGGCCCGAAGCAGATGCCATGGAAGAACCAATTGTTAGTTGTTTAAGCTTATCAACTTTATACTTCTTCATTTGTTCCGAGTGTACTTTCGTTTTCAGGTGTTGAACTACGTCGTACTTTTTAACACACACAATCTACAATAAATGAAGTAGTTTTTACTTGATGCCTGAATAAAAATTAATGGCTGATGCATCGTCCTAGGACATACAGGAAATCTCATCTCATGAAATTTTTTAAAGTATTGGATTATTTATTTTGTTAGATTAGAATACCTGCCAAACTGATTAGTGATTTGATTACATGGGCTCATTCATATTTTTTTTTAAAATCAATTTTGACCTACCTAAAATAAAGTCTAAATAGAAAAAACATGATTGTACAAATGCACAAATATGCACAAATAAATAAAAAGTGTGCATGAGTTCAGCTATTTTTGTACTATTCGCAAAATGTGGCTGAACTGCAATTATTTTTTTAATTGAGTATCATTAATTTATGAATGCAGCTACTAGTAACTATCGAAATCAATGACAGCTTACCTTTGACATTGGTTAGATTAACAATATATTTTTTACAAAAACAGCTTAGCAGAATTAGTGTTGCGAGCAATGGAACATTCCCATTTATTCTCAGAGATCGTTCGCGACTTTATTTGTGACATTTATTTTCAAGAGCATAAATCCGAACCCCAAGAATTTTAACGTTCCCATAGCATTAGCGTTAACATTAGGTATGAACGGTCCTTTAGCAACGAGACGTTGCAACACCGGATCGCCTCGCATTAGGTTGGCTGTCGTCGATCGTTGACACCAATGACATCTGACAGTGTTGGTTTTCGGGGATTTACAGATCGGTTTATTTTATGCTTTGAATTTTAAGAGATTGCATAAGTGTTTTAAGAGATAAGTGGATTGATATTATTTTTAACTTAATAAATAGAGCACAATTAGAGCGCAGACTTTTTTGATTTCAGATATTTTCCTAATATGTTTCCTTTGTTTTATTTTTCTTCATTTATACTCGTATGTACTGAAAATTTTCGTTTGTGCTCGAGGAACGTTCTCGAAAAAAAATTCTCGAACATTTTACAACACTAACCAGAATGCATTCAAGTTTGGTAGGTAGGATTAATATGGGATTTTCTATGTGCTCTAGGACTAATCATAATCAATAATCATCCGGTATACCTAATGTTATGAAAAACTTACCGTTTTTATGCAAGCTTGACAAAATACTTTTGCATTTTCAATTTTTAATTCGGGTTATCCTTGATCCAGACCTTGAGGTTAGTATAATTTACTTTTGACATCTTTGATTATTTACGCACAGTATTAGGTCACCACAAAAAATTATTTAATTATTCACTCGTACTTGGAGGATCGGTGACACGGTATACGATCTGTTATTTATTTAAAATATCTTAACCATGAGCACCCTACTAGCAGCCTAGAATTGCGTATCGCACATCTATTTTTAGAATTGCACGAACACACAAACACTGATCGGGGTTTCACCAGAGAAATGGAGAAGGGAGAATGAGTTTCGAAGAGTGTGCATCATTTCAAGGGACCGCCATTTTCTAGGCAACTCTGTTCTTAATGAAATTTTTAACAATGTGAAGTGATAAAACTTTGTGTACTTTAGTGACTTCGGTTCGAATCAACGAGACATTCTGTAAATTCCTACATGTATTTCTACTAAAACCAGCATTAAAGAACTAAAAAGATACTTTTTGACGCTCTTCCGTAAGCTCACAGTAAACAAATTTTCTATACAAAACGACTACTTTTTAACACTCCCAGACAAGTTTTTACTAGAAAATGGCGAAATTTATGATTAGTTCGTTCGCGCATCGAAATAGTTATTCTCCCCCACTCCATATCTCTGACGTGTCGCGTCGCGTCCGTCCCAGTTTGAGGAGCACTTTTGGTTAAGCCTTTGAATAGGTAGAAAAAAATAAGATATTTAAAGAAAAAAGTTCAAAATAAGCGCAAATTTAGAAAATAAGCTTGAAATTAAGAAAAAAAGCAAAAAAAGCACTTTTTTTTGAAAAACTAATAGTTTTTTTTATTTACTTTGTACTTAAAACGGCATTACTTATATACTGCTTACAAATTGGCGTATAAGCAAAATTGCTTAAAATCCGGTCTTTAGTAATCACTGTTAGCATGTATGTATATGGCTTGTAATTCGACAGTGTACAGTGAATATAAATATTTCTTATCTCACTCAGTTTTCAAAAAAATTAACTGAACCTATTTACTCCGTGACTCAAAGTCGCCCATATTGTTGTGATCTTGGCAACACGAAAGGGGATAAGAAGTCGATTGGATTGGAGCAACGTTCAGCAGTATTATGAGCCAGAAAAGCGACAACATGGTAACAGCAATTTGATTCGTATTTACTTGTTGTTTACTAAAAATGTATAATTCAGCATGGCCACCAATAGTGTGTATAGACTAAGCTCCACGCAGATTTTTTTATACTGGTAAATGCTTCGAAAAGTTACTTGCCATTCCGAATTTCATTAAGCCCATATACAGGTCATCTTTCTAACTAAAAGACATGATTTTTAAGCATTTCTAGTAAATACAAAGTATTTTCAGTTTTTAGGCTCATATGGGTCCTATGACACCCTATCCCAGTTTGAAGATGCGATGTTTGTATTAAACACGTCAGGTTTGAATAAACTTTTCTTGAGAAATTAACAAGTTTTAAGGTAGTCTATTTTCTTACAAGATTCGGTTTCATTGAAGTTGTTCAAATTCGACATTAATTACACGTCGCCAAAGCGTTATACTCATATTACTCATAGTAATCAAAGTAACGACTACAATAATTGATTTGTAGAAGAGTAATGAATAGTAACGAATACTTGCAAGTAACGAGAATCAACGCACGGAGATAAATGAACTAGTGTTGCGCCACCTCTTAGCACGGAGTGGTGCTAACGCACAGAATAGCAGAATCATGTGATTAGCAACCCACGGTGTAGACATGTCCAATGTCTAATAGAAATTACACTCGACACACATGTCACATGTGTTCAGGCTTGCTTACTTACCAAGGCACGAGTATGCTACTACCATTATAACATTAGCACATATAGTGTATTGCCTCTACTGGGAAATCCTAACTGTAGCAATATTACCCATGCAAGTTAATTCTAATAAGAACTATTTTTTCACAATTATACAGCTACCGAAATAATATCCTTTTAGAGCTAAAATGCTATCAGAATTTGAAAAAGAGTGAGGATACGGATGAGATATGAATGCATGGATAGAGATAGCTATATCCCGTTCTGTTATTCGACGATTCATCGAAAAAAAATATATTTTTTATTGTGGATATCTTTGGAATTTGCATTTATTGTTCACACCATTATGTTTACAATTCACAACGCAACATGTATCATGACACATGTCTAATTCTAGTTGCTTTAATACACCATAAAGACTACGGATGTATTCTATTATCAGTCCCTTTTTGTCCATGTCGTGCGCAGCGAGAACTATAGTTCCCCCCACGTGCACTTCACTCTCAGCGAATACAGAAATGGCATTTAGTCGATAGACTCGCTAAAACGCGACGCGATTCATGTCCGTATAAAGTGTCCCTAACAAGTCTTTTTGTTTCAGGTGATGCAATTAGAATAATTACAGCAGGTGGTTTTTACATAAACCAACAAAGAACAAACAATCCTAATGAAGTTTTCAATTTCAACATACACAGATTATCAAATAACATTTCTTTAATTAGAGTAGGCAAAAAGAACTATTATATTATAAAATGGTCATAGGAAAATACAATTTAGTTCCTACCTAGTTCGCATTTTCACTTACATTTTATCCGAATAAATGTCATCAATCAGATAAATAAGGGCATTGAAATGATCTGTATGAATTACACACTTCTCTGACATATCTTTAAGGATTTTGTCAACATACAGACAATGTTGATAATTTGTTTTTCTGATGACAAAGATCAGGATGCTGATTGGGATGTTTCATCAGTTTTTCAAATACTCTGCAAGCCTCTTCATTGATGAAATATCTTTCTTTCAGCCTAAAAAGTTGAAACTCCAAATTGTATGAATTCCTCGTAAAATGGCGAGTTAAAATACAATATGATTATGGAATTTATGCATAGTGTTTACTAATTGAATGTAAATATTTTAGAGTGATTTTTGGGTCGATTTTAAGGCAGCAGCGGTGGCCGCAGTAGTAGACTCTTCGGTCTCCTGATCAGTCGCCGTGCGCTGTGCGGGTTCGAGTCCCGTCCCAGGAGAAATTTTTCTCTTGGCTATGGATGTTGTGATTGTCCGTAGGTGGTAGATGGTCTCTGACTGTCGAACGCGGAGGTACCACCCGGCGGTTCTCGTAGGCGGAGCCAGAATGTATGCATGTTGCATGCACACGTGTTCCCTCGCCAGAGTCCGTGTGGCGTCCCCCCTTTCCCATGTATCCCCCATAGCCCCACGGTACCCAATGGGTGCTTAGGCCTTAGGCCTTCGTGGTAGTTGGAATAAAAAAAAAAAAAGAAGAAAACTACATATTCTATTTTTTTAAGTGAAATCACATCAAGAACATTTTTTATTTTATGAGAAATCAGTGGTATACCATAAATGGTTACCAGAATAGCCAGGTAAAATTCTGTATTAATGAATGGATGTAACTTTCGTTTCGATACATACCGGGTGTTAATAAAGTATGTAGACAAACTTTAACCATCAAATCCTTGGTCAATTTGAGGACTAAATGTTCATATGAATATGGGTCCGTAATGGCTTTATTTTCAAGCTACAGCACTATCACTAAAGAAATATGAGTAATGTTCCAAATATTTCTATGAATAATGAAACGTATTTATTGAACAGTTGGTATAACTTATGAAAAATTTTGCATGTTTTTCAAGTTGCTGAGGCTCAATATGAGCGTGGATGAAAATAGTATTATCATGTAATTTTTGGGAAAAAAAATATTTAGAAGATCAATAGTTTTGAACAGTAACATTCGAATAGAACGACAACAATAGAAAATATCGAATAGTTGACCAGACAAGGAAACAAATATTTAACAGATGTCCAATTATTTGAGAAAATAAATTAATTCAATTGTTTTCAGGTATGTCATAGGTGTCTAGATAAGCACATTGCTTAAATATTAAAAGTATTGCGATCAAAACAAATCAATGTCATGCTATTATTTCAAAAAAACTGGATAAGATTATCCGTATCTATGTATATGGAGGGTCTGAAAACAACTGTAAATCATGTGATATTCACCACAGGGCATACTTTATTAATATAAAATATGTTCCATTTTTTATAATTTTTTAGAACAATATCATTTCTTTTATTATATGCTCTAGCTTGAAAACAAAGCTATTGTGGACCCACGTTCATCAAATTTGGTCTTCAAATTGACCAAGGATTCGATGGTTAAAGTTTGTCTACATACTTCATTAACACTCTGTATATAGTACATATATGCCAAATTTCCTTAAAATATCTAAAGTGCAATTTACAGATACTAATAATTATAAACTTTACCATCTGTATAACTATGAATCTCAATAGTTAAGATATATTAAATTAGGCAACACCCTGTATAATGTTGGTATTTAAAAATTGCAGGATATATACCTGTAAAACCACAGTTGTCTTGTAAAATATAGCATTTCCATAACATCCAAGCAGATGGGCATTACATCAGCTCGAATTCTTGTATCCTTATAAATCTTATAAACAAATGTCGTTAAATCATCCACTTTGTTGCTCACTGAAACACTCTTTTTAAAAGATGAAAACAAATCTACTTCGCATGATACAGCTTCATCATACTTGTACGTTTTTCTAGTCACTGTTCGCAAAATGGATGTGTCTTATTTTCAGATCTTGGAGGCCAGTAAATTTAATGGCTATAAGAACTGATCACACTGCTACTAATGCTGGATAATTGATTTGATCTCCACAATTTACGCGAATATACTCCTCAAGAATCTCTACAGCTGATACAAAAACTCTAATATCTTGTTTAAGGGCTCGTGAGATGACCTTTAGAAAATTCAAAGTACTTGCACCAAGTATTGGCTCTTTATACTCGTCTTGCTTTTCCTTAGTGGTACTCAGCCAATCTGATAACATGTCTGATCCATAGTCATGTGAACGTGAACTCATCCTTTTTTTGCTATACTGCTCGCGTATAAAAGCAAACATTGGGTAAATCTTGAATTTATCCTAACTTTAAAATGATTTTAAATCACAAAACAGAAAGATTGAGAATGGTACAGAAGCAAACAAGTGATAACAACCTTTTAGGTATAAATCAAATTCAAGCGGATAACCAAATGGAAATGGTATTTACCATTTTGGCTTGGTATTTACCAATCCGTTCAAGCGATTGTAGTTATCAATTTGGTTATAAGATCCGTGACGTCACGAATCAGCTGTTATATGTCATAGTTATCACGCAAAATTGTGGTATTTACCCAAATCAAGAGTAGTTTTATATTTCTGGTTATTATTTGAAATGTGACAAGTTAGAATTTTGCCGGGTATTGGATATTGTTATTGTACTTCAGCTTCATTTTTGAGAAAATTGATACAGGCTGACTTCAGTTTTACCATAATGTGGAGCACCTTATTAGTTATACTCATTACGGTTGTTGCGGACACTTTAAATGTAGTTCCTATGCTTAACAAAGTATCCTGTGTAGCCATATACCACAAGAATATTAAAATATGGCCATATAAACTCACTAGATGATATCCACCTGTATACGGTTTTGCTAATTTCTTTTTTCATAATTTCTGCTGAATCAATAAATGTTTTCTTTGACATGCGGAAAAATTTAGAGAATTGAAAGTTATCATAGCTACAAAGCCATGGTTCCATCATTAAAAAAAAAATCTGAAAAAAACATTTCTCCCATGAATATTATGAGCAGCTTTGTTTTGACAGTCTTATCTGACGTTCCAACTGTGGTTGCCATTCTGTAAATCAAATTCCTCCAAATAGAACGAAGGGCCGCCATTTTAATTCTAGTAGTATCGTTTCAAGCGGTCAAACCTTTTTTGGTCGGATAGCCCTAACATAATAAACATTAGCATATTTGTCTGTAATCTGTAACCTTGTAACTTCAATGGTTGTTGAGATTACCATTTTGTATCACTTATAAAACTGTATTAAAAGAAAGGAAAAGCTTGTAAAACGATAGTTGCTTCTAGTTCAGAAGAATTGATCATGTGACCACCTTATGATAGGTATTTTTTAAAGTTAAGGTGGATTCTTTAATTCACCGGTTGATTCCACCACTGATGGATGCGGTGCTTTATAGTTGACACTGTTGACAGCTTTGTATGGTGATGGCAGCAACCGGTTGAATTAAAAGGACAGATGTCTGGTCCACCGGTGGCACCGGTTGCTCAACCGGTGAATTAAAAAATACACCATAAGGTTATGAAGGAAATGGCGTATATGAATACTTCCTAACCAACCTGAAAATGTCAGCCCAACTCTTATGTGTTGATTCATTCCTACTTCTGTCAAACCACACGTCAAGTCAATGTAAAAGGTTAGAAAATTGGCGCTATTTTCAGTTTTTAATGTGTACTTGTTATGTTTTGTCTATAATATTCAAGAAATGAAAAATTAATTTAATTTAGTTCCTATACAGTTCTCTGCGATACAAAATGGAATATGAAAAATACGTGAATGACTCCAGGATACCCTGCAAATATGGTTCTAAGTGTTATCAAAAAAATCCATTGCATCATGAAAAATACAAGCACCCTCCTCAAAAAGCAAATCCTAGAAAGGTTTTTCAAGTTGAATCATTATTCGTATTCTTATTTAGTTGTTTGTTATTTTGTAGGATAGGCAACATACACAGCCTAGGAAGAAAAGAAAGGTGGAAGAAACAAACACTAAGGAACAAAGCAACAAAAAGGATTTGCCAGTTGAAGATGATGCAGATACAAGCACTGAAACGGTTGATAATTGCATTTCCGGAAGCGAGTCATCTGAAAGCAACGAAGATACAGTTTGTTCGGATCAAATGTCTGATGCTACTTCCACTGAAAGTATATCTGACAATAATACGGAATCAAAAGATACTAGAGTATCGCCACATGAAAAACCTGATTTGAAATGGCAGGGAATAAAAACAAATACAGATGCTAAGGAAGATGAACAAACAGGAAAATACAAAAAATTCATTAAGGAAAAGTTTTTTATTGAACTGCCTCAAGACTTTTATGCCTTTTGGGAATTTTGTAAGAAATTAAACTCTAAAAACCCACTAGATGCCTTGAATGGTATACATTTAAAACTTGTTGGTCCCTTCGATGCACTGGCAGGAAAATTTGATAACATTAAAAAGTCTGATGATGATTATTTGATTCATTGGAGGTATTTTAGAGATCCTCCTGAATTTTTAACAATATTGAAAGGAAATGATAAAACAGGACATCACATGGGATATTTTCGTGATTCATCTGATGAAGTTCCAGTCGTTTTGGCTAGTAATGAGTCAGAAAAAGATGGTGTATTCACAATAATGGGCGGTAATATTTTTGCAGCTGTAAGGTAAATAAATTCACATTTAATTATTTAATTAAAGTAATACATTCTGTATAATCGTGCTTCTAACTGTGCAATATCTGTACTGTATTATCTAGCCAGCAACATATGGCAATATTTTTAGTATGGCCTAGCTATACAGGGAAAGCCTGTACCAAGGTGAAAGCCATTTTGAAGCAGGATGACACTACCCTATGAGCGCTGGATGCGTACCTCTCAAAATCGCTTAACTATGATTATGTAGGTGGAAACCCTGCTTTGGAATGTACAAGATGTGTTGTTATCAAACAAACCAATGAATCAATGTTGTAGGATTTGTGAAGAATCCTGATCTTTCATTTTGACCTAAAATGGAGCGCAGTTACTCGTAGAACCGATCCGGAATCGATCCTAAACAGATTCGACACAATTCGAAAATGTGTATGCTCAAAATAAAGCCACTATTTGGGCGTAGAGAATACACTAACGCATATTTTCAACATTGCCGTGTCAGTGTTGCTAGGCAGCGCGGTGATGAGCTTCGCTATCCAGCCAGCTTCCATCTCTTTCTAACATATGTGTCTATACACAGTTCTCTCTCATACACATTGAACTCAGCCATCAGACCGATTTGCTTCTCAGTCTATAAGCTAGACATATTTGACATTTGCAACATATTTTTGTATATTGCTGTCACATTGCCTAACAATTAAAATCCTACCTATACCCTATTTCATGAGTATCCATCATGGCAGATTGACAGCTGATTATCTAGTAATATCTCAAAATTTTGTTACAGATCCGTCAACGTGAGGTAGTCAGAGAAGTATTTTGCTTGGTTTTTGTACATTACAAATTTATTTTAAACTTGCTAACAAATGTTTTATTTAGAAAAGTTCATCTGCATGCGTAAAACAAAATGCTACAAACACGTTTTACTAGATTTACACCCGATTCTTTATTGCCAACGTCGCAGACTAACACAAAAATGTCACTTGCTGATCAGCTGTTCACCTCAGATTACATCAAAGCGTGATGGATACTCGTGAAATAGGGTATGATGTACATATATGTAATGTAGGCTGCTGTGATGCTACAATTTTATCACCTATTTTCACCCAGTTTTGTGGCCCATTGATGACAAATTCTCTCAAGTACATGTGTCGACACATTGCAGACAATATTGCCAAGATACACAGATATATAGCCAGGCCATATGTTGCAATATATTCTTGATGATGAAGCTAGCCAATAATCGCAACAAAAATACAGGATCTTCTGAAAGTTGGGACTTTCCTTTTCAAACTGTACCCAACAGCTTCGTGTAATGCAGCCTCTTGTGTGGTGGTGACAGTTTTTTTGTTTTTTTTTATATTCTTTAACAATGCTGAAAATTGTCTAAGGACATAAGCTTTTATTGTTCGCCACACGTCTTTCAATATCATGGATTTTCATTTCTGGTTGCTGTAAAATTTCGCTGTTATGAACATCAAGGACAATTTCTTTTGCCTGAATATTCAAATGTCCCTTGGTGTCACGTTTTTGGGGAGGAATCATCACTGAAGAGGAAGCATGGCTAAAGGAAGCATTGGGAGAAATATTCTCAGTTTCATCTGCTGTATCCGTAGACGACATGCTAACGTATAAACATACGCTATGTATGCACCGATCATGAACAGCAACTGCCGGCGTCGGCGTGTCGGCGATACCCCGAGCCTGAGTTCTATCCAGTCGAATCGTGCACTTGTTCGTAGTTTTATGGCCGAACGGCTGCCGCTTTGCATCTTTATTGTGACGGGGCATAAACGGACTACGAATAGGGTATAAGTATAATTATTGTCCTTAGGAATGTACCAACTTCAGTTTTTCAAATTATAAACAAGGTTAATTTATACACCATGCGGCGCCTAATGTACATACTGAATCATGTAGTACCACAAAACCTCATACCTTTTCAGGCAGGAGGAGAAAGGGATGGAAGCAGGGTAGGACTGGCCCATTTAGTTTTAGGTTTTTGGATCTTAATATTTCAGTTATCTTAAGGCTTTGGTATGTGTGTTACTAGGAAAACTTACGTATTATTGCCTGACCTATACGTTCTGCAAAGTCCCGACTTTGAGTACACCCTGTATTGCTCAGTGAGAGGATCGCTCAAATGTAAAATGTATGATAAACTATAATTAAATTAAAAACTTAAACTTAAATTAAAAACTAAAATAAAATTAAATAATTAAACTTGGATTGATCCCAATAAACAAGCATTTTGTCTGTTATTCTCTAGATTTTACATAGAAAACTTGAAGAAGATTGCAGATCCATTTATGAAAATGAATATTCCAAAGATCGAAGCACAAATAAATAAAGAAGCAGAAAAACTGTCATTAGACATGAGCAAAAAAACTAAAGCTATTGCTGCTAGAGAAAGAAAAATTGTTTCCAGGACAATGAATAAGATTGGACTTGTGGTACCATATGATAAAAAGTAAGTTTCTTGAAAACTATTTCATGTTTCAATTGCTAATACTTTTAATATTTAAAAACAATATTCATTCAGTTGAAAAAAAAATTTAAAAATTAACTGCTGCACGATGATTTTACAGTTAGTCATTTATGTAGCTGGTGTACAGGAGTTTTTGTCACATTGGATGGTTTTGGGTATCGAATGGGGTGAAGCAACAAATTTGACTCAACTAAAATGCAGGGTGTCTAAAAAGTATGGATACATCAAAATATACTCAGTGACATTAGAAGTGTTACACCCAGAAAAACTAATTTCTTCAACTTGATTTTTTGGCAATGAGGTGGTCCTACATCAAGAATGAAACGATACGAAATTTTATTGACAAGTAATAAGAAAAAAGTTAATAATGTGCTGGGCGACCCCGCAGCTGAATACACACCTGTATACGTCTAGGCATCGACAAAATGAGATGATCGATGTCTGCTTGTGGCACCTCATTTCAAGCAGCTCGGAACTTTGTGGATTAGCTGTGGCAGAGTCTGTGGCGGATGTTGCAAAGTGAATACTCTGCTCCCATCATATCCCACACATGTTTGATGGGATTTAAATCCGATGAACGGGATGGCCACGGCAAAACATTAACGCCTGCTTCTTGAATAAAGTCCGTAGTACGACGAGCCATATGGGGACGTGCGTTTTCATGCTGAAAAAGGACGTAAGGACGGCAGTAAAGTGGTTTGTAGTACATCATCAATATTCTGCCTCCCAATGTTGCCGTTCTCTGCTCCAGTCAAACATTGACGACAGTGGTCCACAGTCAGAGGAAGCACTAACCGTGGAAGGTATGAAAAAAGTCCTAAGGCTCGAATGAGGCGATAGAGTGCGCTCGGTGGACCAGTTGACCTTCTTCGTGTTCCTCTACCTCCTCCTATCCACACACGCATTACCGTCATTGCGGTACAATTAACTGGGCAGCCAATTTCGCGATAGGGCAAACCAACATATCGATAGGCAATAATTCTACCTCAAAGCCGCTAACATGGTGATAATTTGGACGTCTTCGAACTCGAGATACTCAACACTAGTAGATGAAAGGGCAATAACTAAAAATATCTGTACTACTCGGTTCTCAGGAACTGATTTCTTCACAAAAACTACATTTTAACAAAAGTAAACAAAGACAAAGAGAAAATATTGACATTGTTGCCACAGCATGCCTTAAATATAGTGATTATGTTGCCAAAAAACAAGTTGAAGGAATTCTTTTTTCTGGATGTAACACTTCTAATGTCACTGAAAAATACGTTTCCTAGAGAAAAATATTGTAGTACGAAGTTGTAGGGTTTGGAAAGGTTCATCTAATGGAGAGCTTGAACGTGACCTTAACTATGACCTTCAAGGTCGTTTGAAGGTCATTACAGTTTTCTCAAATATTCTTATCACCGGAAGTGTAAAGAGAGGGGAATTTTTCTTTCAAGTTCTTGTCCATGATCTCAGCTATGACTTTCAACGTCATTTTAATGCGTCAAAAGGTATGGAGAGAATCAAATGTCTCAAAAACTATCCTACCTAAAGAAAAATGTTGCAAGGTTTAAAAAGGGTCATCTAATGGTGATCTTGATTACGACCTCGAGTTTTACCATGATTGTGGATTTAGCGGGACGTGAAATGACTTTTCTGGAAACAAGTGTAGTAGTGCCCCGTTAAAAGTATCATTTGACCTTCAAGATCATCGTGAAGGTGACGGTCAAGTGCATTATAGTAACTTTGACCATCAAATGTTTTTTCGCTTTTTATATCCCAGACATGATATGTAAGGAGTTTATTTAAAATGCCATCTAAGCTTAAATTACAATACTTACAGGTAAGACATTTTCGAACAATTTCCTACTCTTTACATTTCTAGTGACAAAAATAGGGGTTTCCATTCAAGAAAACTGTCTTGACCTTTAAATGACCTTAAAGGTCAATAGAAAATGACATTTTGTTAAGAACGAATCGAACCAGTATTCAAACCCTCAAACAAAAGAATACAAATGAAAACCAAGGAAAATAGACGACAAGATGAAAATAGCCCTCAGCTGCGACATGGACAGTAGTGACACAGACAAGTCGGAACAAACTTTTGTTACATTCCAGCCATCATCTCGGGTGTGAAGCCTCCGTGTTTAAAGCACATGCGCTTCAAAGCCAATTGCGTTAAAGGCAAGCAGGAAAGCAGCTCACAATTTTGATAACGTTATATATACATATTGTCGTTCAGTGTACCTCATCATTTTTTGTTGTTTTAGAACTCAGTTGGGATACAGAGAGCTAGCAATGAACAACAAAGAGCTGAAAAATGTTTTGGACAAACTTCAAGACTGTCTTCCTGAACAAAGAGAAAAATACCTGTCTGATTTACAGCCAGTCTTAACATATGCCAGCATCGCAGCTGATGAATGTGATTTTGGAACAGGTATCGAACTTGGGTGGAACCTCATCTGCCATGGTATAGACAGCCTGAATTCCACTGCACTGCAGTACTTAACCTCAAATTACAGGCTGTTAAATAGAGAAGCATTTGCCAAAATTGCAGAGGCACATATGAAAAATAGGAGAAAGGGATGTAAATTGAGTGTGCTGTGATTTTGCATGATGCTTTTATTAAAACTTCTAAAATTTTAATTCTGATTATTGGAAACCATATAACACCCTGCTGATTATGGATCAAATTGGTTCAACCATTGTAATATTTGGCTGTTGGACATGGATAGCTGAGAATGTAAAACATTTGAATTTTGTTTGCAATTCAACTATTTTTTTATTGAAGCAGTCGCGAAAGTAAAAACTTATGTGATCCGCCTTCAGTACAAGTTTGAACTCACTTAGTTGTCTGTAGCATTTTTTTTAAACAGTTTTTTCGGTAGTATTCTAAAAATGAGTGACACCAATTTAAAGCTTTGGGCTTGGGCACAGTGCAATGGAAACTATTGCTAAACAGGCTTAACGAGATAGTGTTTTGTCAAGAGACCAGGTTTTTCGGTGGTTGAATGCATTTTCAGAAGAGAGAGAGTCGATTTAAGATGAACCACGCAGCGCAAGGCCTTCATCTACAAGAACCGATAAAAATATCGACAGAATCCGGGATGTACGTTCAGATCGTCAGTTGACAATTAGAATGATCGGGGGAAAAGTTAAATTTAACTCACACCACTGTTCATCATATCAAGACCAACTGGGTGTTGGATCACAATAATGCTCCTTGTCACACAGCAATGTCAATAAACGAGTTTTTGGCCAGTAAAATCATTCCTGAGGGTCCTCAGCCTCCTTATTCGCCTGACTTGGAGGCGTCATCATGGAAGAATGCTCAGAGAAGTTTTTTTTTAGAACGATATATTAAAGATCAGATTCTAATTTTTTACATTAAGGTAAATATCAAATCTCCCATCCATCAACCAAAGAGTAGTTATATCAAGACAGTCGGCCCCGTTGACCTTGGGAGTCATCTGCATTATACTAGGAAAGTCAAAAAGATAAAAGGTTTTTGTTGCATCATCGCGTACTGATGATACGATAAAAACTAGTCATATCTTATGTTTTTTATGCTAGCAGCAATTTTGCTGAGTTTGCTGTTTAACATCAACATTCCACATCAGTACGCGATGAAATCAAAGCTTTGCGGTCGTATCTTGGACTATTACAGGTTTACAAATAAAAACAGCGATCTTTGTCCTTGGTTATCGGGTGTTACCAAGCTACCATAACATATTTATAAAACGCTACTTTTATACTAAGTAGAACGGAGTTCATCCATTTTCTCGATTTTTGGTGGTTACGACAAAAAGTCATACGAAATAAACATACCATCTTAAGGCCTGGCCGACGATTGGTCAAATAATAAATTTGAGATTATAAAACATTTGAATTTCAAGCTGACGTACTTCTTTTGTTACTAAACTAAATCGTGTAGTATTCCGCGTAGGGCCCTAAAAGTTAAATAGTTATGTGATGAATCAGCTTCTGTCGCGAAAGGTGTGATTTAAAGGAAATTAAATGAAGGGTTCAGGCAAAGAATAGGGAATGTCAAATTTTTTTTTCTTTAGTTTCCTATTGGAAGCAAATCCTTAAAATAAGTAAACATATGGCGCCAAAAAGACATTTTTGTTTATGGCCGAAACGAAAAGGACTAGGAATGTTGTCATATCGGCAAAGAAGAAGCATTGTTCAAAATGAGGTTAATATAAAGTTTGAGGTATAATAATTTGAAGTTGAATATGGTTTCTGATTCAGATAATGATGAAAATAATCAGAGTATTATTAGCAAATCGAAAAAAAAAAAGAAGTAAGAGCGGTAGAACCGAAGATGTAATGAAAAATGAACAACGGGCACCGTGTAATTGTTCGAGGTTCAAGAAATATTATTATAAATGTTTATAATAGGTGTATGAAACGAAGAAGACTCAGGAAGTCTGAAGATGAGACTAATTTTCATACAGCTGCATACAGCTATAAAGTGAGGGTAAAAGATGAAGATATCAACAATAAAACAATAATGTAAAGATGTGCCTATATGTTTTAAAGCATTTATTGCACTCCATACGGTTACCAAAGGAAAGGTTGAATAATTACAAAAAAATTGCAGGGAAAGCTCCAGTAGATCAAAGAGGAAAGTATGAAAAACATAAAAAATTGGATCAAAGATTGAAGAAAAAGTTTTTAATCGGATTAAACTCATTTAAAGGAAGATTGAGTCATTACAATTCGAAGAGATAGTAGGAAACTAAAATATGATGCAAAAACCAAAGATTCTTATAACCGTTCCTTGTTTTTTCATTGTTTCAAAATGTTTAATTTGGTTTTTGTTCAATTTAACTAAACTGAATCCAAATTCAAGATGAGATGTAAATAATAACAGCGCGTGATCTCTCGGTAACAGGTGGGGGACAACGCCTCTTATTAGTCAATTCGCCATTAAATTTCAAGCGGGGCAGGGGCAGGGCAGGCAGAGTTGCATTCAGGCCACCGACCGTCGCTTGTATCACTGCGTGCTCGTGTTTTCGTATTCACCTTGCTTGGTTGTTGCTGTTGTTGTTGTTAAGTGTATTTGAGTGGTTTGTTAAGTTTTTGTTTGTTATTGTTATTCCTCGTTATTATTTGTTTTGAACCAATCCTGAACCAGGGCGTTTCACATTTTTGCTGACCGCAATAAGTTACACTGTTGCCAAGTTATTCAAGTTTAAAAAGGGAAAATTTATTCCTGGACTCCTTGTATAAATATAATACATTATTTTTGCATCGTAGATTACATCATGCTTATATCAGTATTCAATAGTGACTCATAAATCTGTTTTTAATAATAATTTTCTTTTTTCTAATATATTTTGGTAAGTTATGATATAAAAGATTTCAACATTATTTCCTTTTTTGGTGTTGCAATAATAATTATTTGTATATTTTTATTTCTAGCATCATATTCATAATTTTTATAAATGGTCGAAAGTTTGTTTTTATGGAATTCTAGCACTATACCAAAATTGTTTTTTATATTTAAAAGTATAAAAGATTTCAACATTATTTCCTTTTTTGGTGTTGCAATAATAATTATTTGTTTATTTTTATTTCTAGCATCATATTCATAATTTTTATAAATGGTCGTAAGTTTGTTTTTATGGAATTCTAGCACTATACCAAAATAGTTTTTTATATTTAAAAGTTTTGATCCTATGAACAGCAATGTTCGATATAAAAATTTTGAGTTTCATTGAAAATTTGTCTGTAACATGAAGTCCCAGAAGTCGACGTCAAGCCGAAACCGGGTGATAGGCAAAGTCATAACAGCTATCAGAAAAATATTTAAAAAAAAATTATGTATGTGTTTTGAAAATTATAGGTCTTTGAAAAAGATATAGAAATTTCACACCCTACGGCAGTCTGTCAACTCCTGTTACTACAAATATTAACTTTTTTTGGATTTTATTTTTACAATGTAATGATGAATAATGCATCTTCAAACTGGTATCTCAACCTTACTGCCAACTTTTCTCGTCCAGAAAAAATTGCCACTTATTTCCTAACCAAGTATTCCAAAGTAAAACTTTGCTCAACATTAACTGGCTGTACTGGAAAAAAATTTACTACGAGAGTTTGGCAAGTAACCTTAAAAGTTGGCGCATTTAATAACGATTCCAAAATGATATAACACTTAGAAGATTACTCGTTAACTTATGCACAATTTTTATTTGAAAAAAAACTGATGAAAATTTTTCAAAATTTCCTAATTAAACAGCGATTATGAAAACGCACAAGGACCCTTAAGGATAACTGCTTGCACAACAGTGGGCGTCAAAATGCTGCTGATGATGATTTACCTTTACAGCAAATGCTCAAACTGTGTTCCTTCAGCCGCAATACACCCTCGACATCTTGTTAAAAAAGATCGGGTTATTAAACGAGCGAATTCACGGTTATTAACAAACTCAGCTGCCGTAGCTCAGATACATTTTGAATCGGCTTGAAATACACTTTTTCTTTTACAGTTCCCCAGTAAAAAAAGGTTTATTGGTGGACGTGCCACTGAGTATTTACAGGGACATGTGGTTTCAGCATGATGGCTGCCCAGCGCACTATGCACTCTCAGTGAGAGGGTATCTCGATCAAAACTTTCCAGGCAGATGGATAGGGCGGTCTGATACAATACCGTAGCCAGCCCGGTCACCAGATTTGAATCCGTTAGATTTTTTTTACTGGGGAACTGTAAAAGAAAAAGTGTATTTCAAGCCGATTCAAAATGTAGCTGAGCTATGTCTTGCGGCTGAAGGAAAACAGTTTGAGCATTTGCTGTAAAGGTAAATCATCATCAGCAGCATTTTGACGCCCACTGTTGTGCAAACAGTTATCCTTAAGGGTCCTTGTGCGTTTTCATAATCACTGTTTAATTAGGAAATTTTGAAAAATTTTCATCAGTTTTTCTTCAAATAAAAATTGTGCATAAGTTAACGAGTAATCTTCTAAGTGTTATACCGTTTTGGAATCGTTATTAAATGCGCCAACTTTTAAGGTTACTTGCCAAACTCTCGTAGTACATTTTTTTCCAGTACAGCCAGTTAAAGTTGAGCAAAGTTTTACTTTGGAATACTTGGTTGTGAAATAAGTGGCAATTTTTCCTGAACGAGAAAAGTTGGCAGTAAGGTTGAGACACCAGTTTGAAGATTCATTATTCATCATTACATTGTAAAAATAAAATCCAAAAAAAGTTAATATTTGTAGTAACAGGAGTTGACAGACTGCCGTAGGGTGTGAAATTTCTATATTATTTTCAAAGACCCATAATTTTCAAAACACATAATTTTTTTTTAAATATTTTTCTGATAGCTGTTATGACTTTGCCTATCACCAGGTTTCGGCTTGACGTCGACTTCTCGGACACCCTGTATAACAGATATCTAAGTTTCTTTTTAATATATTGGGTAATATGTTCAACCAACGAAGATAGAAATAATTAGATACTTATTATTTAACTTAACGTGATATATACGCATTTTGGAGATTTGTTTTCTTTATATTTAGCCGATTATATACCGGTAATTTATTCGTGTAAGAGGTGAAGGTAACAAAATAGGATTTTTTTATAATTAAGAGTTAATAATTGATTATCGACCAGTCTGTTATCTGTACTAAATCTTCCCCTCAATTTCTTCTTTTAATTTTGTCCAAGTTCTGGCTTAATGGATGATGGTGGTGTCATCTGCAAATCCTATTTTTTCACATTTTGTTGATAGATTATAAAAGTCGTTGCTATATATTAAAAAAAGGGACGCAAGTATTGTTTCTTGTGGACTCCATACATTACAGTCATTTCTTTACTAGTTGTATTTTCAATTTTAATCTTGTTTTTTGTTATACAAATAATTTTGAAATAATTTAACTAATTACAATGTGTTCTAATTTACTCCATAGTTTCTCGTGATCTATAGTCAAATGCTTTTTGTAAGTCGATGAATACAGCCATTATTGGATTGTTCAATATTTTTAGTTAAGTCACCTACTAATAATTTCATGGCATCTTTGGTAGATACACCTTTCCTAAACAAATTGTGACTCAGATATTCATTTGAATGTATCAATGGATTGATGTAGTCATATTTTCAGGATCTTTCCAAATATCTGTGCCAAGTTTATTATAACAGAAATTGGTAAATATAATAATGTAATAACCATATTTTTTGTATGTGTATTGATGTAAGGATTACAAAAACAATGATTGATGTTTCAATTAAATCTATTCATAAAATCTCACAACCAAATGCAGCCTGACATATCAATTCAGAATTTCATAAGTTTTATCATAATGTGGGACCTGCTTGATATCCAGAGCACAGGTATTCAATTTTGCTCATTCACCAACATATATTAGTACATCTGCATTAAATGGAGTTCAGTCATCATTTCTGTATGGATATAATTGGAACTCAGTAACCTTTTTGCCATCCAAAAATAAATACGATTCACAGCATACGGTGCACAAAAACACCTTTTCATGGGGAAATCTGTCACATTTTACTACCATCCACCTAGCTGGCAAATTGGAGCATAAGAAACATTGCATGTTATACTTTGTACAGAATGATGAGATTCTTGGATAACGCCTAAAAAAATAAGATAATATAAGGTGTACATGTAAGTTATAGCATTGATTAACATATTAACAAGATGTTAACATTACTCTAAAGCCCGATTTTACTATTGATCCGCGGGATCAAAATTCTTAGTCCGGATCAAAATGAGAGGACGTCTTTGTAGTAGCGAAGCACATAATGGATCAAAGAATATAGTCGATTTCTTCTAAAATATCTGTCAAACTTTCAAACATATACGAGTTGTGTAAGAAGGACCTCTAATCCCCAAATTAAATCAAGAAATTATTTATAAATCACTAGGTTTAGCTACAAAAACATATTTTCCAATTGATCCGGAAATCAAAACCTATGATCCGGAGATCAAAACCTATGATCCGGATCAACATTGACCAATTCGAAAGCGTTATCGTAAAACTGCAGGGAACCTTAGCCAATCGGAAACAAGTATCATAAACTGACCTTGTAGATGATAGAACCAAATTCAAAACATACATAAACACCCGAAAAAATTATATATCGGTTGTCAATTAGGTGAAAATGTCAGCAAACTCCTTAATTATCTTCCATTATCACATGTTTTTGTTGCTGTACCTAACGCGCATGTCGTTAGCCAAGGTAAATAGATATGTTTCTGGGTTACAATTATTTTAAACACCTTTATCTGGTTCAGTCGAACGTCTACTGTTGCATGAGCTTTATACAATTTTAGAAAAAATTGTTGAAATGGGATAAGAAATTATACAACAAAATAAAGTATGCAAAATGTAAAATGGAAATGTGCCTCTTTGTCGGCTAGAGATGTGTGTGTATTCAAATTCCGATAATAAAGATATTGTTTGTTTGTTTCAGATTTATTTAGCATTAATGCTACAATATCCATAATATCCATATTATACGGTATATCGCAAAATATATTATGTCTTCAAGACTACATATTTTTATACAAAATTTCACGACTATGAATTCCGGTTTTCCATATCATTACTTAATTTATTAAATTCGTACAATCCCTTTTGAAATACTCACTTGCTCGTTATATTGCTACTGCAGTTTTGTAAATGAAAGTCTATACTTCCTCTAGTAGAATAATTGTGGCACTCATTGTTCACTATAATAAAATTTTCTAAGTGATTTGGTAGAAGATGATTTTTAACTTGAATATGAAAATGAAAACCAAGTAGGCTATGAAATTTTTGATATATAACCATTGTAGTTCTTTCAGCATAAATTTAAATAATATATAAATTTACATTTATTCTAGTATATTTATTTTTATTCAAGATGATTCTCATAGGTTTATTTTGTAATATTTGTAATTTTGAAAATACAGTTTCATTTGCAGTGAACAAAGTAGTCGAACAATATAACAAATGAGGAAGAATGATACTGTTGTACACAATTTTTTTAGAATAAACGCTTAGGCTATGCGAAATTCTATAAAAGTAATTTATTTTATTTATAGTACGCATTTCAAGCTTTTACTATTTTGTGATACAAGAACTGTACCCAGTCCCATCTCTAGTATTCGTTTTCCCCTCTACTATTTACAGTTGATACTTTTGTAGTGCTGCCAAGCTAATAACAGTAAACATAAACAATATGTATTCAGACACGTGTGTTATTTTTGTGTTTTTCTTGAATTCGTCTTCGTTTAAAACCGTTTCAAGGTCTACCAGCCCGCATCAGCACCGTTAAAAAGTTGAGAATTTATAGTTTTCGAAAGGATGCGATTTCATTCAAAAAATCTGTCAGTAGCTCGAATACCAGCTCAAAAGCGTCGACGTATATACAGCAGACAAAACAAAAGGTGCGAAGCTTATTTATAAGAAAATAAAAGATCACTCGTTAATATTGAAGAACGCGATCGATCTCGAGTCGATATTTTTAGAAATGACGGAACGTCGGCGGAAATCGTTCGGGCAATACGCGAAAATCTACATTTTTTCAACTTTAACCGCCGTTTTTGATCGCTTTTCGTCTTCGTACTCGTTGCTGAGTTTCTAGTTTCCGAAACGGTATCGTTTTCTGATACAACCTTTCGCGAACCCGGAAAAAACTGGAAAAATCGCGCCAACGTCGAAACGCTCCGATCCAGACTCGAGAGGGGAGGGAAAAAACAAAAGATCACCGCTTAATATAGTCGACGTTTAATATATAGTCGATGAAGAATATGCCTAACCCTATGATGTATTTGTTTACATAGAATTTACATCACCTCAGGCTTGAATCGCAGTAATTCCCTTAGAAGTAATAAAAATATACGCCATTTGTGTTTATTCTCTACGCCCAAATGATGGTTTTATTTCGAACGTACACATCGATTCTAGATCGGGCCTAACTGCGATATATTTTAGTTCGAAATGAAAGGCCAGGATCGCCACAAATTCTACAACATTGTATCATTGGAATTGACAACACCGCATCTCGTACATTTCATAGATTCATGATAGTCCAGTGGTATTAGCTGCATTTCATATTTTCGTTCATGCCAATGATGATGCGTTGATGTTGAAATATGTGTATGATGTATTAACAAGTCTTTTTTACTTGAAATTTTATTGTATAGGAGTTGGTATGGAATATGGAAGATAGCATAAGTGATCTGTCCACCGTGGGCTTACATAATGAAAAAATTCGTGGCTGTCAAGTTTTCGGGTTGCTCGTGTATTTAATAGACACCCTATTTGTATTTTTCTTGTTGAGGGCAAAAGTATGGGGAAATCTATGATATGTAAAATATGTCTTTATAGGTGGGTAGAACTTCAGGGGATACACGGTAATATATTAACATCAAGCAAAAAATGAGATTTAACTTTCCTCACACCCTCAACCCCGCTGATCATATCAGGAGAATGGAGTTTTCGGACGAATCCAGTTTTTTTCTCCATGAACATCATAATCCCCAAAATCTTAGGTATTGGTCAAGGGAAAACAAACATTCAAGTATACCATTAAGGACGCAGTGTCCCCAAAAACCTGACTCCTACCATGCTAGAAAATGTTCGCACAGGCACAATTACTATTCTTTTTTCATTTTGATTAGAATTACTTATACATCTCATTTTTTATGCAATTTATATTTTAATTTCTTTTACAATTAACTTTGATTTCGACCGATGGTTATAAAATCAAAACATCCTGAGTTGTTACATTTTCCGACAGTGAACGGCCGGAAAATAAAACAAATAACATTACGCAATACAAATTATCACCGCCTACGTGTACGCAGGTGAAAACCATTTCGAAGCAGGGAGACGACTCGCCTATGAGAGTGAGAGTTAGATGGGTACTGACCACAATCGCCATCTATGGAGGTGGAAACCTTGCCTTGGAATGTATGAAATGCGGTGTTGTCAAGCAGACCAATTATGCAATGGTGCAGAATTTGTGGCGATCCTTTCAACGCGACCTTCCGTGCCGCGTTCCTAAGCAACGTGGTGATAAGCTTCGCTGGCCGGCCGGTTTTCTGACATATGTGTTTGTACACGTCGCGCTTCTCTCTCTCGTACACACTGAACTCAAACCGTCAAGAAAATTCGAATCTCATTGTATATCCATACACGTATGGAATCGGCCCCCCATACGCAGACTTTTGTATTAAGCTCATAGATACCCTTTTTTTTTCTCACCGCATTGAACATTTTAGGCGAAGTTTTTTCGCATACAGTTCTAGTTCTGGTTGACTTAGAAATGACAATGGTCGTTAACGGCAGGGTTATTACTTGACAAACCAATATAATGTCAAAAAAAAGCGTATAAAATGTCAACTGACTAAGTAGGCTAGTGTGCAAATAGTTCATTCCGCACTCGCTACAAGTGACCCAAGTGAACGACAGCTAGTTACAAGTTGCAGTCTTGTAGGAAAACCTACATAATATCATAAAAACCCTACATACTGTCAAAAACATCGACATAATGTCACTTTTCAAGTTACGTAATACCCCTGCGGTTCTGATAATGACGAAATTAATCACGTTATTGCGACTTGCAATTTAATGTGCATGTTCTCAGATTGGTTTGGGCTGAAACTTTGATTGCTATATATTGTTTCTGCTGCAAATTTTGAACTTTTCAAGTTTTGCTTGAGGTTTTTAGACTTTCAAAACATGAACGTGAAAAGTAAACAGTACATATGATTCCTCCATAATTGCAATTCACTCAATACTGCAAATCCATGATACATAAGACAGACCAGCTTCCCTGGCTGGTTCTAAAAACTCAGAACCAGATCTTAACCAAGGCGTAGTTATGAATACTCGTAGAATAATTTTAGTTATAAATTGGTCGACATTGAATTTGAACGACTGTCAAAAAACTTTGCTTCTACTCTTCAACGTATAAGTCTTCCACATTTATGGTTGTCATTGTCAGTGTGACAACTTGCATAGCATGAGCGTGCGAGTTTACTTCTTTTTGTTCTTCGTTATACAACAGCAATGCCTGAATTTATAACTACACGGTCGTCAGTCTGCATTCAATTTATTGTACTGGAGTGGTTTGGGAAAGAGAATGAAAACAACGGTCTTATATCACCCAATTCTTGCGTGTGTGCAAGTGCGAGTAGCTGCTGCGTTAAGGATTGGCTTATGCAATGTGCATTTTCTCTTGGGGCTTGTCAAATGGTACATACAGTTGGTCAATCTGATTACTTATTTCGTATACATAAATGATATCTCTGACATTTAAGAACACTCCAAAATTCAAATATTTGCGGACGATGCATTGATATATTATATATAACACATAAACATTTGGGCACTGCTTCAGAACTGTTAAAATACTGATATTAAAAAAATATATATTGTTTAAATGTTAATAAATGCAAATTAAACACTAATAAAATAGAATGTATATCAATAGGGAAACATTTAGGTGACAATACAATTAGGCTCATTATTAATGATGAAAAAATTGAAGTGGTTGAATAATTCAAATATCTGGGTATATACATGGATGGTAAACTACTGTTTCAAGAGCATTATGAATACATTATTTCAAAGATATCAAAAAAGATAAATTACTTATATAATCTTGCCCATAATCTCGGTACGTATTCCAAAAAAAAATTGTGCATAACACTACATTCTTCATTTTTATATTGTTCAACCAGTTTGCTTACAGCAAATGAAAACATATTTTCAAAATTACAAATTCTACAAAATAAAGCTATGAAACTCATTTTGAATAAAATAAATAAGCTAAGATTAGGTCTATGTTAGAAGAACAACTACAGTGGTTGGTGTGAAAAAAATTATATATTATTTAGTTCTCATTTTCATATTCAAATTAAAAAATCATTCATTACCACCACATTTAGAAAATTTCACAAAATTATATGTCATTATAAGTACGAAACCAGAGGCAGTTTGGATTTCCATCTAAGAAATTTTAATAGTAGCATAACTCGCAAATCTGGAATTTCAAAAGCGAGTGTTTAAATTTAATAATAATATGAATACCCAAAATACATAGTGGTGTAATTCTAATACATAAGAATGTCCAATTACAATTGACATTGTTGTCATGCTAAATAAATCTTCAACAAACAAAAAACATGGTAACTTAATCGCCAAAAGCCGTGAAAAGAAATATATGGTTATTTTCGCAAGGCATGGCTTTCAATTGGGTATCCTGGATGTAGTAGTCGAGTGCAAAACGCGGATCGAGCAATACATATGTTTTCATTGTACAAACAATTCCTTATCAAATAATTGAATACCTGGAATATGAAGGTTCTGTGATAAGTCTTGCATCGGAAAAAGATATAATGTGTTCACAGTTCCCTTGATGTATGTAAACATAAGGATATCCCAGTTTGGGTTTTAAATCTCTCAGATGAACCTGAAGTAAAAATAGAAACCTAAATATGACATTTGAAGAGTTCATGCATATAGTTTGTGTCCCGTAACAATGTGTAATTTAATCATTGGCAAGTGACACTGTTGCACGCATAACTGCTAACTAAAACAGAAACTAAATCCTATAGGTTTCGTTATATAAGATACCTACATCTTCCATAGATTGTGAGACAAACGACCCAATATCCTTTTGTTTTGCCCACTCAGTCACTTCTTTGCTTAAATCAACAGAGTCTGGAGATCTATAGTCATTGTAAAATACGCCTTCTATAAATACAGTTCGAGATGGGTATGCTTGCTAAAAAGAGAAACACACGAATGCTTTATTACATTCTGAAATTAATCTAACACACATAAACTCGCGAGCTATAACACACTCAAGATACGTGTAACCCTGCTTATTGTTACTTAAGGCACCCATGCTTATGCCAATCCAGCAATTTATATTTTGATGCATGAATTCACTTATGTAACAATGATTTTTTACAGATTTGCTGTCACACAATCTAACATATTTACAGTTGTTACAGTTTCTTTTTAACTATATCTTGATAAAGTAAATTATTACAACGTTTTTCTTATTTAGAATAATATTAATAATAACAGTTCTTAAATATATCGAATTTTATTTTTACAACAAAACACTTCTCTTGATGTAATAATTATATGGTAGAAAATCGTATTCTACTCTCCATCTCGTTATGCTTTATAATTTCCGTCGATATAAACACAAGCGATATAAATACGAGAAGTGTGCTCTCGTGTAGCAGTTCAACGTCCACAACCCGATTTGTGAAATAATTTCACACCCAGTTCTGGGTTTTTCCGGGTTGTGGAGACTTTATAAATCGGCCTCCTTTGGTGAATTTTGTTGTCGGGGCTCTTTTCTCACCCTCCTGGGGATTTAGCGGTATACTAAACCATCGAGCTGGTATGTGACTGACCATTTTCTCCAAGCCCAGTGTTCATTTTCTCGTATTATGTCGACGGAAATTATAAAAAATGACCTTCAACGAGATGGAGAGTAGAGTACGATTTTCTACCTTAGAATTATTAAACCAAGAGAAGTGTTTTGTTATAAAAATAAAATTCGATATTTTTAAGAACTGTTATAAAACTGTTATTCTAAATAATAAAAACGTTGTAATAATTTACTTCAACAAGATATAGTTAATTTTTAGTAGACCATAAAAAGAAACTGTAACACAGTTTTGGTTATAGGCTAAACAGAGTGTTTGCTTTCCATCTCTGTAACCATGACCAACGGAATACAACGCTGCTTCATGCTTTTACTTCCCACGCCTTCTGCCGGAGGAAGGACGGTAATGGCGAAAAATTTATAAAATGAGATGTCATGTTTTTTGAATGTTATATGACTTGTACATCACGAAAAACCATGTGTGCTGAAGATGTATCAAGCTTTGTCGATTTATTTGTAGGTGGCAGTTGTCAGTGTTGTAATCTGTTTCAGGTACGTTCTAATTTATTATATTACCCTTGCGTTAAACATTTCGCTGCTTAGGTCCACCTTGGTGTCTGGGACTTCTAAAAAGAGGCAATCATCACTGAAACATTTAATGGAGTCCACCACTTCAGTCAAGGTGTTTGAACCCACGGCTTCAATTTCATATGCAAATCTCATCTTCTCATTTCCAAATCTGTTCGCATGTTCCAATGCAAATGGTTTGTATATCAAAATAGAAAATATATAATCATGTCCAGGCTCGATATCATTCACTTTTGAAGGGGCAACAGATTTCTGAAAAATGTTTTTGTAAATGTTACCTAAAATTATATTTTAAAGCACTATTCTTATAACTGAAAAGCAAAACAAAACAAAGTTGTAACTATAGTGTCACGCTAAAAGAATGTTATGGTTAACATTCTTTATAACATTTCTATTTATGCGATAATTAAAATGAATTTGTGCTTCGACTATTTCTATATTCTAGATGTCTAGATGCCTAATACTTGAGCATCCCACATAGTGGTTACTTACCACAATAGGCTTGAGATACCTCCTATTAGTGGTCATCATTTCCTTGAAAGACAATTGTGAGTCAAAATACTCTTTACACTGCACCACATTCAGTTCTCTTGCAATATCATTAATTGGATAAGAATTCAGTTTTGTTTTACTATAGATATTATCTGGAATTTCTGATGGTACATCTTCGGGTTCTCCAGGACACGTTAGTTTGTCAATGCTTAAAATTAATACAGACTCAAAATAAGCTGAAGCTCTCCAGTACCGTTGTAAACTCCTATGTAAACCATAGTCCCATCATACTTCATTTACTTTTGAGATAGATACAAGAGATTGGGGCGTATGAAAGATATGGGCTCAATGGAGATAAACATTTTGGGTTTCTTTTTAAAAAAATCATGTTGGTAAGAAATGTAACATGTTTTATGGAAAAATATGCAGTTCCGTGATAACTGATGTGATTTTCAGATATGCACAAAAATTTTGGAGCAATGATAGTGAGTGGATTAGTCTGTTCTAGTGTGTCTTTGAATACGGCGGGATCCGCCGATTCAAAGGCAGACCGCGTTAGAAGTGGTGCACAATATGTTATGTCACTTTTCAGCTTTGGTATCCAAGTATAGTGCAGAAAATATAGTATTCGAAAATTGTACATAATTCTTTTGTAAAAAATATTCTTACTGTCAATTGATAATGTTTCACAGAAAAATAGTCTTCGTCATAAACCCCTACCCTAACATATTCCAAAAAACAAAGTATTGAATTGCATTTTTTCCATAAAACATTAACTTTTAATGCAAAATTTTTTTTGAAGAAAATGCACTTACACATATATGTGAGATTTATATTATACACCACTCAACAGTACTAGGCATTTTAACACATTTTAACAAAACAGAGTGGGGTATTAACGAGCAAAAAAAACTTAAGGGACAATAAGTATTGATTATCATTTCCTCCCATCAAAAATAAAAAAGAACATACATATAAAAGGTAAACACAATTATGGCTGTACACAGTTGAATATCATTAGTGATCATTATCATGGAACTACAGATGTATGTTTACATAAAGCCGCGTACACACCGAGATTCCAACGCAAGCCAATTTACATGCAGATTTGTAGATGTTCGAATCGGTGTCGCTAGCCAACATAAACCAACGGTTTCCAAGGCCCGCGTTGGCGTTCGATTGCGTTCGCTCCTTGATCGATACATCAAAGGGAGGTTTGATTTGGTCTAGACAGGATTTGTTGCGCTTTTAGTATATAGTCGTTTGTCTGCATTCGATAAGAGGAGACTCGACGCTCGGTATTAGCACCGAACTTAACCCAACGCGATCCAACTAAACTAAACTAAATTTAGGTATAGACGAGCGCTTTCCAATACCTTCCAACAAAAAAACGGCAACGTCACATGTGATTCATTCGTTTGCTCGGCATTGGATTTTCGGTCAGTACGCGGCTTAAGAATAGTACAGGGTACCCATAGAGCCTAAATGTGCACACATTACATTTCTCATTTTCAGATGTCAAGCATAACACATCACTTCCCTTTGCATTGCTCAAGTGTGTGAGCTTTTATTTGGTTAGGTGTAATAGAACTCAGTGGAAGAATTTTGTTGCCATTCCTTTCAATGAGTATGCACCTTGAAACTTATCAAATAAAATATACAAAGCATATTACATATGCAGATTTTTTACAATTATTAACCCCCTTCTTACCCCCTTGTCAGCAAAAGTAAGCAAATCTCTAACGCCGCCCCTCTCCTATGCTTATGTAAACATTTTGGAACATTTTACAATTTGAAGGAAGTATTTTCCTTCACGCACATCTGAAAATACTATTTATTGTCTGAAAGATCTGGCTCGCCCGACTCAACATACTTTACTGTAACATGTTAACCATCAATTTCCATTGCACTACATACCTGCCCTAAAACATTTCTGGAAAACTCAAAATTGGATCTTTCTAAAAAGTTCATTAATTGTATTACCATAGTCATCCAAATGAGACCTAAAATGGTCATAAGAAGCCATTCTGTCCTCTACTATGCACATTTATACAAGGAGCATTTATAGCTAAGGTTTTAAGTGAGGAAGCATATCCATATTTGGGGAATCCTTGAAGATGCATTTCGCTTTAGATTATAGACAAGCAGGGTTGCCATATGTGTTCAAATCAAAATCAACTGAATTTTGTAGAAAATCCGAAAACTTAGAAAAATACATAATACATAACTGGTCCCTAGAAAGTATTCTACTTATTACCTTTTCCAACAGGTTTTGATATTTATCTAGTAAATTTGTTAATTCATCTTTGGAAAACTAGTGTTTCTAGGTTATTCATGCCATTAAACGTTTTATCACAATATTGACTTTTTATAAAGGAGACTGATAGATGACATCCTGACTTCTACACTTTTCCTCCCGAAAATCACTGGTTACAATTATTCTAGATGATGTTTTGCCCAGTCTTAATCCAACAACTATTTTATTAAAACAATGTTTTTTAGTTGATATCTCTGTTAAAAGTCTATGGAATTCTGGCTATGTCAACAGTTGTACAATTCCTGAATGTATGGAGATAGCTTTTAGGGTCGTATCGTCGTCAGTGGTCGTCAGTCATTCCTACAATTGAATACCCCAGAATGACAAGTCGGTAAAAACCACTTTTTACGAAAATCTGGTTTTTGCGCGATTCGAATCATGTAGACCTAATACGCGTATTAGAGTGAGAATTGAACATATCCGCTTAGTAGTTTTACCAGTAGATGGCGCAAATATATATCCATTTTTGTCATTGAGAATGAAAACTCGGTATATCCTGTTTTTACCCAGTTTTCATTCTAAGTGAAGTCTCTAGAGTGTTTGTTACTGCGTTGTTGTTTTTCACTGGTTGACTATTATTTGCTAGCATTTTCATGATGTCTAGTGACAGTGATACCGAGGTAATGAGGGATGATTTAGACCCAGATTATAGTGATAGTGCTAATAGTAATAATGAAGTTGAGGAGAATAAAACAAGAAATAGAAAAAAAAATAAAAATCTCTGGAAAAGTGTTCAAAGGAAATCTAACCTCAATAAAGGACTAGCGTACACATCTAAATCCGGAAAAAATATGCCTGCAAGGCGGGGTTATGAATGTGACTGCAAAAATAGATGTACAAGTAAAATCTCAGTCGAAGAAAAAGCAAACATTCTTGATAAATTTAACAACTTGGCTGATAAAAATGTGCAAGATTCCTATCTTTTTGGATTAATAACAGTGAGGCCTGTTGCAAGGTACGTGAATATAAGTAACAAAAGAAACAAATAGGTAGTTTTTTAATTTTTTTTTATTTATTTAGAAGGCGACCAGATATTATGAAAAAGCGACTTTATGGAAAGGGCCATCCGATTGAAGATATTTTAACTGATGCTGAGTTAATTCAAACATCAAAACGAAACTCATCCTTTCATTATAAGGTTAGTTGTTATGCAAATACTTATTTACTGATAGTAGGTATTTAACAATATTTTGTATTGTAGATCATATTGACAGCTGGACGAGAACTAATGGTTTGCAAAAAAGCTTTAGCGGGGCTTTATGGTATAAAGTTTGGTAGGATTGATCGAATTGGGCAAGCTAAAAAAAGTAACCCGGCTCCTGCGACCGACAAAAGGGGTTTATCTGAACGATCCAGGGTACTTAAAAAACCAGAAGCTCTAATCCGACAAATTGAATCACATATAAATTCATTTCCTATTCGCATCTCGCACTACACCAGAAATAGCAGTCAAAGAAAGTTTATTTCGCCCGACTTAAGTGTGATGAAAATGCATCAGCTGTACGTGGAAAAGTACGAACCGGAGAAATATCAACAGTGGAAGGCTGATAACAAAACAAAATTTAAAATCAACTATGATTTTTATCTACACATATTTAACACCAAATTTAATCTTTCATTTGGAAAACCTAAAACGGACGTCTGCAACGCATGTGACAGATTCAAGAATCAAATAGATGCGGCGGAAAATCCAGAAGAAAAATCTCGGTTGAATCAAGAATACTCTCTACATCAAGCCAAAGCGCAGAAATTTTACGACGACCTTAAGCGGTTCAGTGAACAAGCTAAAACGGACGAAAAAATGGATGTTATTAGCTTTGACTATCAACAAAATTTGCCAGTACCTGTACTTCCAATAGGTGATATTTTTTATAAAAGGCAGCTTTGGGTTTATAACCAGTGTTTTTACTCGGCAAAAACGGGCCATTCTTATATGTACATGTACAATGAAGTCGAAGGAAAAAAGGTGCAAATGAGACAGTATCATTTTTGAAACATTATGTAGACAATGCTGTTGATCCTTCAGTTGAGACCTTGTACTTATTCACTGATAACTGTGTTGGGCAAAATAAAAACATGGTTGTTGTTCAGATGTTATCTTCGTTGGTCGCCATTGGAAGATTTAAAATGATCTACCATCGATTTCCTGAAAGAGGTCATTCGTTTCTACCCTGCGATCGCAAATTTGCTCTCATTGAAAAGGAAAAACGCAAAGTGACATACCTTTACTTTCCGGAAGAATGGTATTCAAAAGTTGCAAGAACCTCTAAAACCTTTACTGTTGTCAATGTACTGCCAAGGATGATAGGGGACTTTCGTTCATATTTCCAATCTTTTTTTAAAAAAGCATAAAAAACTTTACCGTCTCAAAATACAAAAGTTTTAAATATGAGATAAAAAAATCACCATTTCTGTATGCCACAATATTGAAAGTCTAAACCAAACTTTCATTGCATTTAAATCTAACGCAGATTTACTTGCTTTAAAGGAATGGAATGTAGCTCAACTCTACACTACAACCCTTCAGGTTAACCCAAAAAAACTTCAAAACTTAAAGGAACTTCAAGATTTCATTCATGCAATATATCATGGATTTTATTACTCTTTGCAAACATCAGAGCAACAGCAGGAGGAAAGTGAAACCGAGTGATCCGAGAGTAGTGATGAATAAAAAAAGTTATTGTTAATCTAATTTGATATTTTGTGAATACAGAATGACAACTAGGTATATCCGTCTTTTATTTATTATTTTTTTCTAATATAAGTAATATTAAACAAAAATATGAGCTCAAAAAACGTTTCAAAACACTTTCAATAAGCATTTAAATAATAATTTGCAGGTAAAAGTACAACTAGTTTTATTAAACATGTTATTTTCATCTCCTGTAAAATTACCTTTTTGGTTTTTACCGAATTATCATTCTAAGGCACTCAATTGTACGACGCCTTTATGGCGCTGTATTTTGAGGTTATGCTACAAATATCTATTTGCATCAAATTGTTCATGACTTTGATGTATATCATCTGTTATATCAGCCTGAAATTTCCTACACTTCAAAAAGAAAACATAGTTTCAGAATAAATAAGCCCAACGCGGACACGGAACAGTAGAAATTAGAAATAGCCCAGCCTTTTTGAAGGTGAGAAAATACTATGAAAATCAAGGAAGCCATAAATGCGTCGTATAATTATTGTAAGAACTACGGACGATTCGGCCCTAAATGAATAGTAATAATGTTGTCTCAATAAAGTGGAGGATACTCTTACCTGGTTTGTTTTGTTAATAAAACATCTTGGTGTCTATTTTTTGTCTCGGAATCTTCAACAAAAGTCAAAGCTTGTTTGTAAAGTTGGTTATATTTATTAAAATAGTCCTTTAAATCCATCTGTTCAGATGTACGAAAATAATCAGGACAGTAAAATGATTCCATTTTGGGCGTTAAACAGAGCAAGTTTAAAAAATTGTTGCTGGCTTGTTTTTGTTTATGCGGTTTATTTTAATTTGTTTTGCTTTTCTAATCTGTCAGTTTGAGTTTGACATTCGTTTGTCATTTACGAGAAGGCACTGCACCTAGAACTGGACTGTTAATTATTGAGTGCGTATTCGTAGATGGATTTATGTAACGTTGATCGTTTTTTTCAATGGTATTTACGGACCCCAGACTTTTTTTACATTGATGTTTAATTGTTATATGTGTGTGTAATTGTATAATAAACGGATTGTATCGGGAGAGGAAAATGGTAAATTACTTTCATTGAATTGCCATTCTGTAATTCTCGCTTTTTGATCAAACTGGCATTCCATGATCTTATATTTCTGTGACAAGGCGAAGAGACGTGGAAAGAAAAAAATCACTGTTGCCGAACCTACCAATTTTTCGGTATTTCTACCAAAATGAGACCGAAATACGGAAAATGACCTCATTTTCTAAGACCTTTTAATAATTTAGATATGATAAGCTTTTTTAGCGAAAAGGGCAAGAATTAAAAATAAGGCTGAAATAGTGATTACTAGGCAGTCTGAACCGTCGGGATGTATATTTATGTTTTTGTGCGTATAACGCCGGGAATACACTTGAGCCGAGGCAAGCCGCGCACCGAACGAGGCAGCCTCGGCGCGCCGTGATGCGCTAGTGTGTACGACGCGCCAACACAGCTGCGAACAGGCTCGGTTTGCCTCATGCGGTGCGCGAGCTGAGCCATCGGCTGTCGGTCCATCAAAGTGAGCACTGACCGAGTCGTGCTTTGTTCGTACGCACTGCACGGACCTTTCGATCAGAATTTGTCTCAGAGCGAATATAGAGTCTATTTTTGGTAATTTACAAATTATGGCACTAACTTCTGTACTTAAATCTAGGCATGTTTCATTGCTCTACTCAGATCTGAAAGATAAATTATTAATTTGAGTTTTATTTCAATAACCTCACTCCACGTGTGCAAATTAAATGAAATTAATCAAGCTTACGTAGTTTTCGTCGACAATTAAACAAAAAGAAAAGGAAATCATAATGAACCGCTCCACTAAATAAGTAATCACTGAACAGGTGCTCCTGCACGGATCAGCTGTGAGCATGCTGTGGCTCGCGTCAACACGTTGTTTCGGATATCGCATTTCGTTTGCGGCTGCCTCGTTCGGTGCGCGGCTTGCCTCAACTCAAGTCTATTCCCGACGTAATAGGGACAAACTATTTATAGATCACCGAACAATCAATAAGGAAACCGAAGCTCGTCTGTTTTTAATCGAATATTAAATTAAAATGACAGGTGATGAGGTTTCAAGTTTATGATGGGTTAAAACGGAAAAATGTTCCCTATCTTATTAATAAGACTAGGTACATGAGTTTCCAGAATGTTTGAACAGGTGCTTTTGAAGAGACTATATAGTAACTACGGTCATTCTACAAGTTGCTCTAAAAAGAGTTGTGTGTGTACTCTGTGTACGCCCAATTTAAAAATACCCTTTTTTCATAGACGCTTCATGACGCAAGAGTCCTTGATCACCACCGATTTTGCGACGGCTCAGATATTTTCCTCGTACCGTTTTGTCCTTGAATCTACCGAATTTCGACACTAGCTACCGATGTCGTCACCTTCGGTTCGGCAACACTGGAAAGGACAAAAGACGCCAAACCATCCACCATCTTGTTTTAATTCATCTTCGTTGAAAGTCGCCTGTGTTTTATTCGTAGTACATTTCATTATTTACATTCGTAAATCCAACTATTTAAAGACATTTTGCAGGTATGGATGAACTTTCATTTGTATTATCTAATTCTGTAGCTCCATTTTTATTGTAAAAGTTTATTTATACCTAGAAATGAATCTATATCGTAGTATTATTTGCCGGTATTTCTAGCACCACCCCTCGATCTTTTTTTTCGTTAAATCTCATATTTAGTTACATTTCTTATACAATCTGTCATACTTACATTAGTTAATCTGTATTATTTCTTGAAATGCATATTGTTGACTTGTAAAATCCAGTTGTCCGCCCTATTATCTTTCATTTAGATTTGGAATACCTACCATGCTTACTAGGGGTGTCATGTAGCAGGGATTACCCTTTTGGGACGATCGATTGTTTCTTCTCTTTGCTAAATCGATGTCTTAGGGTCATATATATCTACTTTTTGTGAAATCATTACTGTTGAATTCACCATACACCTCAAAAAATTGTATCTCACTCCTAATCCTTGATTCAAGAAATAAAATCAAGATACAGTTGAAGAGTGTAAGTTCTAAAGGTTCTAAGTTCCAAAAACAAATATTTTCAATTATTCATGTGAAAAGAGTCTATGTGCCATGGCTAATAATATTGCAAAGGTAGTAAGTGCCAGCGATTCATTTAGGTGTTTATTTTCTGTCGAATAGATGATGGTATGTGTAAGTGCCAACATACATTTTATAAATTAAGGGTCTATGTGCCAAAGCTACGAAGCAGATTTGGTTTCCTGACAGTGGTGTTCTGTTGTGTCATTTCCATGTTTTAACAAAAAATGTAATGAAAAAGAAGGGCAAAAGGTTCAGAAAGTGTGAAAAAGGAACAAAATGTCTGAGGACAAGTGGTTTAGAGTACAACACTTATTGAGGTGATATAAAACTTACAAAAAAGCACATAGACCCTTTTCAGAATTGCATAATGATGCACTTAGATCTTTTTACGAGTTTGTTTTTAAAATTTTTTGTCAAGGGTCTTACTTAAAGTAACCTGATTTGTCTTAAAAAAATATATTTAGAGCTACTTAAAATATTGTTTACTTCTTACTCAGATAGTTTTATTTGATTATCTTGGTTGCATGTTTTTGACACTTAGATCCTTTAGAACTTACACTCTTCAGTCCTTTGGTAGAATAAAAAAAATGTTTTTGAACACCAAATTGTGTCTGATGGTGAATTTAATCATAGTGATATCCATATTTCATTCATTGTGAGGCTGAGTAATTATTACATTTATATATGGAACAACTGAAGTCAGCAGTTTCATGTATTTTCACATATTAATTTAATTGGGAAAGATACTAATAAAACTTGAACCAAATGTTCTATTGAGTTTAACCTTAGTCTAAAACTTTATAGGGTGTTTTGAGTTATCAGAACTTAATTACAACATCATATTTTTTTATGTTTAATCTATAATTTCTTGCAACAATTATAATAGTAGAATTGGCCACACATTCCACACTGCCTCATCTATAAAAAAGATGTAAAGCCAGCTCTGGGTATCATTTTTATAAGGCTCATTCATATTTTCAGTGATAGAAGAAAAAATTCAATTGTTATGATTTTGGTTTCATTACTAATTCTTGAAAAATATTTTAAATATTCATTAGCTAAAGGTCACTAGCATATCAGCACTGGTTCTATGGCTGTGACTCCTTTGGTTGTAACTATTTCACCCATCACTTATCCAACTTCAAATCTGTTCGGTATATTGTTGGTTAATTTACACAATTTTCACAAATCTAACAACTAATACAAATAATTACTGTCAATATTGTAATGACAGTTTTGGTGTGAATGCTTAACCAAATCCATCAAATGCACAAACAAGCAAGGTTCACAAAATCACTATGTGCATCATCTTGGTACACCATTTTACATCAAGTACCATTACTAGAAATACAATTACAAACAAATGTTAGTGATGCCAAAGTCACATAAAATGTACTATTTTCTTAGCAATGTTGTGACAGAAGAAAGAAAGTCACACCTTTCAAAGGAAATAACACACATTGTTTAAAAATAAGAGTATTTATTAACATTCATAGTTTTATATATATATATATATATATAACTTGAGACGTGGTCATTGTCGTCTAGACCAGTTAGGTGAAAAATTAAAGCTTCCGCCTTTTGTTGGGTACTTCGACAAGACTATATATATATAAAAAAACTATATATATATATATAACTATATATATATATACAGGGCATCTGCTAAAGGTTGAGAAATCTCGAAGCTGGAGATACTATGTGAATTGACCTAAACATACCTCAGTCCAAAAGTTGATTGCTTGAGAGGTATTTCAGATTTTGGCATAAAACTTGGTATAGGAAGGTTTTCTAGTATGTTAAACAAAAAACCGTTATTTTTTATGGCCAAACTTCAAGAGGGCGCCACTTGCAGCACTATTTCGGTAAATAGCTTATCATAAACTTTTTTATGCTACCCTGTATACAACAACTGACCGAAAAATCTTATTTTCTCGAATTTCCACAACATAAAAAGTTTACTTGTTAGAAGTGTCTGAAGCTAACAGTTTTCAAGATATTTGGTACCTATAAAAGCTGTCGAAATCAAAATATCTGATCCTGTCAAATATGCATCACATATCATATACTCTTGTGAAATAATGAATCTAAGAATAAACTAAGCTATTTTTTTTAGTTGACACTGAAAACCCAAATACCATTATTCACCAATATTGCATAACTACATCAAGAGGTAAATTACGAATTAAAATGTTATTTCCCTGGAACAATTTATGTATATATATTTATTTATTGATATAATGGCATGAAAACTTGCTCTTGGAGCTGATGGATTTTATCCAGAGAGTGGATGTAACTAAGTAGTTTATTAAATAGATTTGGGTAAGCCTCACTGAAGAACCGTCATAAACATTGTTTGTTGAAGATATGTAGCATTAATGCCACAATGTCAATTTTATATAATTATTTGCTAACACATTTTTAATGCATTTTCTGTAATTTTACATTATTTTCTATAAAATTACATCACTATGCATTTTGAGTATTCATAAAGTGATTTTTTAATTTCATCTTAAAGCATTTTTAAATTTAAACACTGTCTAATATCATTATTCAATTTGTTAAATTCAAATGATACCTTTTGGAATACAGATTTGCTAGTTATGCTACTATTGCAATTTTGCAGATGAAAATCTATACTGCCTCTAGTTTTGTAGTTATGATAATGGCTATTTAATTTTGTGAAGTTTCTTTAATGTGGTGGTAATAAATGATTTTTTAATTTGAATATGAAAGTGAGAACTAAATAACATATGAAATTTTTGACTTTCAACCACTGTAGTTCTTCTAACATAGACTTAATCCTAGCATATTTGTTTTTATTTAAAATGATTCTCATAGCTTTATTTTGTAGAATTTGTAATTTTCATTTACTGTACGCAAGATGGTTGAACAATATAAAAAAAATGGGAAAGAAGTTTGTGGGAAACTATAGAAGTAATTTATCTTTTCTGATATTTGTAAAATAATGTATTCATAATGCTGTGAAACAGTAGTTTACTATCCACATATACCAAGATATTTAAATGATTCGACTACTTTTTTCAACATTAATCATGAGCCTAATTGTATTGTCACCTAAATGTTTCCCTATTGACATACATTCTGTTTTATTAGTGTTGAAGTTACGTTTATTAACATTTAACCAATTCGTAATTTTTTATTATCATGATTTAACAAAAGTATATAGACAAATATGAATATTTACCTAAATACCTTTAGAAAACGAATTCATACTTCATTGCTCCATAAACAAATGCATTATTAGTAGAAAAACTAAATTCCTTGTTTTTACATTATCTGCAATGAACACAATACAAGTCTGAATATAAGCATTGTTTTATGAGTGAAAAAAATATGTAGACAAATTCTTTTCAACATTAGTTTAGTACAGTTTTGTGTAAGAAGAGGATTAGTTTGTGTTCATCAAGTATTGTGGAATAAGTTGAACGATTTTAAGACCATGCCGCGTGGTCCGGAAATATCTTTCGATGTGAAAACTAAGATCTTTGAGTTATACAAAGATGGTCATCGTCAACTCGACATTGCTAAAAATTTGAAGCTGAAGCATAAAGCAGTTTGGGCAATATTGAACAAATATAAACAAAAAGGTATCTTGGAAGCCTCTAAGAGAAGTGGTCGGCCTAGAAAACCAGTTAGATTAATAAAAGCAATTTCGTCCAAAGATCTGTTTAAAACTCCAAGACAAATAAAAACCGAAATCGAGACAAAAGGAATTGCCAGTGTTTCTACGAAAACTATAAGTAGAAGATTAAATGATTTGAAGTTATTTGCACGTCGCCCGAGTAAGAAGCCGCTAATCTCGAGGAAAAACCGTAAGGACCAATTACAATTTGCACGTTTGCATCTTGACTGGGGCATCTGTGACTGGAAGAGGGTATGTTTCAGTGACGAATCCAAGTTCAATATGTTTGGATCAGATGGTGGTCACCATGTTAGACGTCCTAGTGGACAAAGATTGAACCCCAAGTACACTTTGCCCACTGTCAAACATGGTGGCGGATCTGTTATGGTTTGGGGGTGCTTTTCGAGGTTTGGGATGGGACCTTTACATAGAATAGATGGCACAATATGGATAAGTTAGTATACACAGACATAACCAAAGGATGTCATGTTACCCTATATGAAAGAGAATATGCCCTTAAGATCAATCTTCCAGCAAGATAATGACCGGAAGCACACTTTAAATCTCGCAAAGAAATTCTTTCTGGATGAAAAAATACCGGTTCTCAAATGGCCTTCACAGTCTCCCGATATAAACCCCATTGAAAATCTATGGGAATACTTAGATAAGCAAATACGAGATAAAAATTTTTCAAACAAGGATAAACCTTTTGCCGCTTTAGAGCAAAAGTGGAGACGATTGATGAATCTTATATCAAGAAACTTCTACAATCTATGCCGAGACGATGCCAGGCGGTGATTGATAATAATGGTTATGCTACAAAATATTATTACAAACATGGTTGGTTTTCTATAATTCAATGAAGTTTGCTTCTTTTTTCTATAATTGTTTTGCTTTGTCTATATATTTTTGTCCTTCATAGTACCAGTTTTTTTCAATTATTTTTTTATTGAAGGGAGTCTAATGAATTTATTTATGTATGAGTATTATGCTATAACGAATTGTGTATACAGGTTGGTGTATTAATAAAACAAGTTAAAAAAGGATTACAGCACAATATTAATTTGTCTATATACTTTTGTACATTACTGTATATCAATGTGTCGTCCGCAGATATTTGAATTTTGCAGTGTCTGAGATATCATTTATGTAAATAATAAATAGTAAAGCTCCTAATTTACTTCCCTGTGACACCCCAACTGATATATTTTGAATGCTTGACATAATATTTCCAACTTTGGTTTTTTGACTTCTATTTACAAAATAATTCTGTAAAATGTTTAATAGTTTATACTGATCATTTAAAATTAAAACCATAGTTATACAATTTCATTAACTATTTTTCCCCATCTATAGTCTCAAATGCCCTTTTGATATCTAAAAATTCTGTTACAATACATTTTTTCCCATCTATACTTCTCCTGTCTTCCACCAACATTTGGATTGCTGTTTTTCTGTATCGGCTCCTGAACCACGGGATAGAGTCGTCTGAACTGTTATCCCAAGTACCCTTTTATGTTTCTAGATTTAGTTCTTGACAGGATCAGCTATTCTTTTGTATGCGGGCAAATACGAACTTGCTATTAAAGTCACCAGTTAGCATAATGTGCTCAAACTTTAATGAAATTTGTAACATGTGATATGTTTAATTGTACTTTTAGGAATCTTAAAAGTATACTTAGTGAGTTATGTTAGTAAATTATCTATGGTAATATTACCTTGTAAATTGATTATTTCTGTTGGGTAATAAATGCTGTTATTATCAAACTCAGATAACTATGGACTCTGACGGAGAAAGCAAAGACCGCATCAGGGACAGGTCCAGGGACCGTCAGCGACGTGACCGTGACCGCGATCGCGGAAGCCGCTTCTCTGACAAGGTCCGTGACCGCAGCAACGACCGCGGAGGAAGAGGGGAACCACGCAGCATGAAATCATCCTCCAACAGAGTATTCGTCTCCAACATACCCTACGAGTACAGATGGCAAGACATGAAGGACCTCTTTAGGCAGGAGGTCGGCGAGGTGCAGTTTGTCGAGCTGTTCGTCGACGAGAATGACAAGCCAAAAGGGAGCGGCATCGTCGAATTTGCAGATGCTGCTTCTGTCAAAAAGTGTTTGGATCTCATGCAAAGGTATGTTATTTGAAAGTTGTATACAGGGTTGTCTTAAAGTTAGGGCTTTCATTTACATGGCATATAGTTCTTAACAAGAAAAGTCATCTAGTAATGGCGCTTCTAAGCGGACAATATTTTTCTAGCCCAGCAATACATTTTGAGATCTCCGTAATTATTCGGATCTTGTTTAATGTAGTATGTAAGTAATGTGAACTGCCGCGATGCATACAATTCCGATCAGGTGTCTACACATTGCGGACAATATTGTCGAGATGTAGCTAATATAACCGCAATATTTAGCTGGGGCCCAATATTTTACGTTTATTGGCTCCATTATACATAAACCCTATTTTACGAGAATCCACCACGCTTTGAGGTCTACTTAGGTGAACAGCAGATCAGTAAGTGACATTTTTGTTTTAGTCTGCAATGTTGGCAATAAAGAATCGGGTGTAAATCTAGTAAAACTTGCTAGTAGCGTTTTGTTTTTCGTATGCAAATGAACTTTTCTAAGCAAAAAAGTTGTTAGCAAGTGCAAAATGAATCTGTAGCTTACAAAAAACAAAGTACGGCTGTGGCTACCTGGCGTTGACGGATCCTTCAAAATTATGTGTGCTTTGTCGATATACGGAATTTTGGAATATTACTAGATAATCAGCTGTCATCCTACCGTAAATGATACTCGTGACAGAGACTATACATCAATTAAGACACTGTTCACAAGGAATTGAGGTTAGGAAATTCCAAAATGACAAGTCTCTTTCTATACTAAACCAAATCGTGTAATCTCACAGCTAGGGCCCTAAAAGCTAACCAGCTAGGTGACACCTTCTGTCTTCATAAAATTGAACAACCACCCCCTAAAAATGTGATTTATGAAAACAAACCAAAAATTATTTTTAAATCCTGTAAGTTGACATGTAGTTTATTAGTTTCACATGATTTTGTTGTGCAACAAAAGAAAATCACAGTGTGGAACATAAAAGGATCTAAGACCGACCATTACAACTACAGGCCTATAGCTCTGCTTTCTGTTATAAGTAAGGTGATGGAGAGGTGCATAAATCGCGAGCTTCTGGACTACCTGGCACGTAACAGCTTGATTAGCGACAGGCAGTATGGTTTCTGGCACCAGCGATTCACAGGGGATCTCCTAGCTTACGCGACGCATTTGCTGAGTAAACTCATCCAGTCTTATGGTGAGGCTCATGCCGTTGCTCTTGACAGCACGAAAGCGATCGATCAGCTGTGGCACGGTGCCCTCTTAAGCAAACTTCCATCCTATGGGCTCCCACAAAAGCTTTGGAGATTGGAGGCTGACTATATCTCTGGCCGCAAGATATCCGTCGTAATTGACGGTCTCTCCTCTTCATCCCACAACGTCAACGCGGGTGTTCCTCAGGGATCGATCTTGGCTCTGACACTGTTTCTCTTACATATCAACGACCTCCTTTCCTGCACGATCAACCCCATCCACAGCTTCGCTGATGACAGCACTCTACATGTAGGAATTCAGAGTGACAAGCCGATTTCTGGCGGCAGCTGCTGGGAAAAAGCTAGGCTATTTGTTTAGGACTGTTCGTACATCCAGAACTGGTCGATACGGCCGCTCCTTTGTCCCGAGGGTGTCGAGATTGTGGAACAATCTACAAGAGGAAGCTATTCCCAGATCCACTAAACTTGGGCAGTTTAAAATTCGGATTAAAAAACTTTCTTTGGGATCATCATAGCAGCCGCGGTGTCCCGGCATTTAGGCTTCTGCCTGTGGGGCTGCTTCATTATAAAAAAATTCTATTCTTAATACGCCTTAAGACAAGATTAGGTACCAAACATTTGAGCGATATTAAATGCGGCAATGTTTTCAGTAAAGATTTTACATGCGTCAGTATCCAACTCAGGCGTCTTGTAGAGACACTGGGCTGTTTATGAATCGGATGTTAAAAGCCCTGTCAATGCAAAGTCCTATAGCAGTTTTGAGCTTGCCCATATGATGGCAATTTATGGTGAATGCAAAGTGTAGTTATATCAAGAAAACACTGTTTTTTGATAACGCTAGCATGGACCCTCTGGCAATGGTGCTGAACCACACTAGTCAACCATGCCATCAAAGCCAGCCGCGATACTGTATCTCGATAGAACCTGCGATGCAGATAGTCCTCAGTGTATAAATGTTGTGTCCCGACCGTTTTGAGGGCAAATGTACGGGTAAATCTACGATGTGTGAAATATATACTGATAGGTGTGTAAAATTATTGGGATTGGAAGCGTATAAATTAAATATACTGACAAAGTTTGAGCGATTAAAAAAATCGTCCAAATCAGTACTTTCCAAGTTGTAGGCGGTCCAAAGATTAGCGGAGAGGCAGACCCAAGGAAGAAAATCAGTGTCATGGTTTTTCATGATGTCATATAACATCCAAAAAACATTTTATTTTAGAAATATTTCGCGATTAAACACTTCTTGCCAGCAGGCGTGGGAAGTAAAACTGATATTATATCGATTTTTATGTGCGTTTTCCTGTAATTTACTTCATGCTCAATTATAGGAGGCTAATAATTATCTTTGCACGTTTTTGGTGGTTTGCCAAAAATAAGTAAACACTTTATCTTCAGGCCATGCTGTCCAGACAACTGGCAACCATGTTGAATACACCGTCAGTTGGTAAAAAAATCAATTTGGGGTTAGAAGAAATTTAAATTTCAATCTAACATTCCTCTGTTTCTGAATCGCGTTTACTCCGCAATGGGTCCTAAAAGTTAAATAGCAATTTGACAACTTAAAGTTTGAGAGTAACTTCTCCTTACATGACACGGAGAACACTCGCAAAAAGTGTGACTTATAACGTTATTGAATGAAAAATATATTTTGTATCTCTACCATGAATAAATGTCCAAACATGAGTAAATTTGAACGAAAACTGTTTGCACTACAAGTGATGGGTAATGAATTCTTCCAAAATGAATTATCTGGCAACAATGCGTTTATCTCTCTCCAAATAATAACAGCACATATACCCTATTTCACGAATATCCATTACGGCAGAATGACAGCTGATTATCTAGTAATATCCCAGAATTCCTCATATTGGCACAGGACGCATAACTCTAACGGATCCGTCAACGGCAGGAAGATAGAGCCGAATTTTGTTTGATTTTTTTGTATGCTACAGATTCATGTTTTGCTTGCTAACAGCTCTTTTATTTAGGAAAGTTCTTTTGCTTACAAAAAACAAAACGCCTCAAACAAGTTATGCTAGATTTATACCCGATCCATTATTGCCAATGTTGCAGACTAACACAAAAATGTCACCTGCTGATCAGCTGTTCACCTCAGTAGACGTAAAGCGTGATGGATACTCGTTAAATAAGGTATAGCAGCGGCTTTCTCTCTGACGAGAGACCTAGCTGGTTAGCTTTTAGGGCCCTAGATGTGAGATTACACGATTTGGTTTAGTATCGAAAGAGACTTGTCAGCTTAGAATTTCCTAACCTCAGTTCCCTGTAAACAGTGTCTTAATACTTCGATGTATAGTCTTTTCACGAGTATACATTACGGTAGAATGACAGCTGATATCTAGTGATATTCCAAAATTCCGCTTACCGACAAAGTACACATAATTTTGAAGGATTCGTCAACGCCAGGAAAACCAAAACGCTACTAGCAAGTTTTATTGGATTTACACCCGATTCATTATTGCCAACGCTGCAGACTAAACACAAAAATGTCACATGTTAATCAACCGTTAACCTCAGTAGACGTCAAGACGTGATGGATACTCGTGAAATAGGGTATATGACATGTCAGTACTAGGATTTCTTAACAGATGAACGGTGGAAGCTTTCCTTCATTATTTATTGCTACTTCACTGCACATTAGTTTTGATATTTTATGAGTAGTTTTTCTCTGAATAGGATAGACAAATCTTTTTGGACATCTATATTTATGAGTGTATAGTGCTTGATCAAACATACAAATAGATTATTATAAAATTAGGTATGAAGTAAAAGGGCGCAAGCTGGTGATAAAAGAAGACACAGGGAATATGCGAGACAAGCATGGCAACCTAAGTTCCAGAAGGGGTAGGGAAGACAGGTACCGTGATGACCACAGAGATATTGGCATGAGGGGCCCATCAGATGAGGGAAAATATGGCAACACATATGGCCTTAGCCCTCAGTTCCTCGAGTCTTTGCACATTGACTGTCCATTGAGCAATCGTGTGTTTGTTGCTAATGTAAGTATTGCTTCTCAAATTTGATAACCTAATTTTTTTATCCATAACAGCCTAGGAATATCAAGTCTGATTTGCTGATTATGCCAAAATAATCAAAAGTTGTCTTAAAAATGCTTTTGAAACATGGTTTTGTGCTATGGTCTGTTTTTGTTTTGTTATAAACTAGATGCTGTGGATTCCTATATCATGATCTCATGTGAGGTTTCTTCTTCATCTTTTTTGACTTGTGATAGAAAAGTCTTTCAAATTGCCTATTGTTTTTTGGGATGAAAACAAAACAGTGCATCTTAAAGGGTTGCTTTCGTATTTCGTGTAAGGCCGTTTCTAAATATAAGTTTGTAGTGGATTACTTGCATATAGTTTTGATACACCCTGCTACATGTTGAATATTTATGAGGATTTCATATTTAAATTTGCCTTTTGAAACACAGTGGAAGAGTGATATTATTGGCGAATAAAATTACCGATGGGGTCGCTGGTGAAACTTTGATGATGAAAGGAAGTGTGCTGACCAGATTTAACATAAAGTTTTGTGTTCCAGCCAAGAGTATTAGAAATGGGATAGTTTTATATATAGACAGCTTAGAATAAGTGGACGCAGTTGTCTAAGGAAATAGCCGAGGACGTGCTTTGACAAAAACCGATTCTCGGTATTTTATCTTACTTATAAGTATTAGGTATTTTTACTACTGCTCATTTCGGACAAAAATAGACGCTAGAACCTTCCAGAGTAGCAGTTATACTACAGTTTCTTTTAGAGATAGTAGGGTTTTGCATTTATACTGTTTTCCTACCTTCATCATAATCAGCTGCTAGCTGCTCCTTGATTTTCAGTCATCTTGCACATAATTGTTGTCATTCATTATCTACATTTATTGGCATTCGACTCTCTGTTAAATAGAATTGGCGGAGTTGAGACACAACAAATATTAGATGTGTTACAAATACTTATTTTTCTTCATATATTCAAATAATTCAAGCAATTCTAGAAAATCTCATCTTATCACAACCATTGCTATGTCACCAGCATACATCAAATCTATGGTAGCATTTGCACTTCAGTAAATATCATCCCCTGCAGTATTTTCAACATTTAACAATTCTTGGGGGTCCATAATGGCAATTATTTTATATGGACGGAGGTGGGTATCCAACAGTTGGGGCTGTCCACAGTTTTTGTCACTGCACAGCTTCACAATCAAAATGGGTTTACCATCTGTGTCGGAAGGACATTTTTTTCTTATAAATCAGGTGAACAAACAGTCCCTAAGTTCCAGAAGGTTTAATTGAGAATATCTTGTAAATGATCTTTTCGAGTTTCTTGTTAATGTAGCAGTACCCATTTTGTTCACTATTATTATATCTTCAGATGTACACAACAATAGTGAATATGCATGTAATTCAAATATCACTTAATTGTTTTTATTTGCAGTCTATATTGCTACAGAGTGACTCCTTCAACTTTATTTTACATTTGGGCGCTATGAACTTACGACTAGTAGTTAGTAAAAATTGGAACAAATACGTGATAAATCTAAAATGTCGAAACGCAACGTTATTGGCGTGACGTCACCATTGGCGACCTGTGACCAGCCAACTCTTTGTTGATTGGTCAATCCGATTTAAAATGGGAGCCGTTTGATTCCGATGTCATTGATTGTCAGCCTGTCATTTGGATGTTTCGAAAGAAAACAGGTATTCGATGAGTTTTTACAACTTTCTGGTATACTTTAGACCACAGACAGACTTAGTTCTTCTATAGCCTCCCTGTGTGCATCAATAATGGCTGGTTTATAGTATTATAGAATTATTTTATTGAAATGGCAATTGAAAAAAGTTCCTTGTCTTTATAAAATAAGGTAAAACAAAACTAATTATATTTGAGCAAAATGGTAGTCCTAAATTACTTTTTGGAGATATATTATCCCTTTTCATAATTTTACACCACTTTTCTCTTAGCATCTGGGAGGATATGACAACATATATTATTTGGTGCTTTCCGTATCGTATTTCTGCATAATATAAGTAGAATGTAGTACTTTGATAAGGTTCCTGTTCTTCGTCCATGCTTCTATTTTCTTTATTAAAAACTTGGTGTTATAAAATATAATTTGGAAGCCCGACAGCACAAATGCAATCAAATGACAAATTCGTGAGTTACTCGTATGACGTCACTGCAAAACGCGCTAAAAATGCGGCGTTTAAATCAACGTCATTGGCTTTGCAAGTTTTAACTATTTAATCAACGTAAATAATCGACAGAGATTACAAAAAGCATGCATATTCCCTATTGCCTAACATCGATACGCGCTTAATACTTCCTTTTTTGGTTTAAATTATGTTCGCCAGAGGTCTCATTATTTTTTATTCGCCAAAATCGCGTGGCAAATGCGAGGAGGCTCGTAGTTAGATGTGTTTTGTTTTTATTTTTCCAGTTGGAATATAATGTCGATAAAAAGAAGCTGAAGGAAATATTCCGTCTTGCTGGTCGCGTGATTCGAGTCGATATGCCATTGGACAAGGACGGTCGCAGCAGAGGTTTCGCAGTGGTCGAGTTCGATCATCCGGTGGAGGCCGTACAGGCCATCTCGATGTTCCACAATCAGGTGTTGTACGATCGCACGATGGCGGTGCGCATCGATAGAGTCAACGATACCATGAAACTGCCCGAGGGTCTCAAGTCGATCGGTATGGGGCTAGGTCCGAACGGCGAACCGCTCAAAAACGTCGCCCATAATTTGCCCTCGTTGAATAACTCATCGGGGCAAGTGGGCGGCGCCGGGCTGTTAGGGGCCGTGCCTAACAGTCCCTTGCAGCTGGCTAACGCCCTCTCAGGTATTCTTTTCTCTAATGGTGTTATTTCTTGCACACGAACAGGGTGAAGGTTTGTAACTGGGTATAAGGAGATCATTATGTGAACGTGTTGAAACCTTGAAGCGTCGACAGTGACAAATGGAAAATGTCAATTTTGAAGACTTTTGAGCAGTGTGGTGATTCATATGTTCAAAAATGGAAGACAAGAGGCCGTCAGAAAATCGACGAACTTTAATCAGTTTGATGTTACCGATTTCGGTCCGGTATGTTGGACCTATAGGGTGGAATATTTAAAATTGGCAATACAAAAGAACTAATGAACATTTTTCAAATTTCTGATTTAATTGGTAGAATGATTGAACCTTGACATTTAGGAATAAAACACAAAAACATTCTGCCATGGCTGAGCTGACGGTACCTCATTCGATTTTCATATACTTTTTCGATTGCTTAGGCCTGCATTTTTTTAACAGCAAACCGATTTCGTTTAGTATGGCCTCACTTGTCTATGGATAGTTAATCATAACATTCGTCCTTAACGACTTCTCATAGAAAATAGTCCAACAGCTTGAAATTGTATCTCAGAGGCGGCCAGTTGATATCAGAATTTCGATTGATTATTTGGTTGTCGAAAAACTGTGCCCAAAAGCTCGATTGTTAGGTTGGCTGTGCGGCAATTTGTCACCATACCACACCAGCCACTCATGTAGGTTGCATTGGCTTCTCTGATTCCCAAATGTGACAATTTTGCTATTCACCGAGCCTTCGTGAAAATGAGCTTCGTCCGAAGAAATGATTTTTCGGTAAAATTGTTCTTCAGCCAAGTGTTTCTACATTTTCTACCTATTGAAATATATGATATAAAACTATTCCTTACCAGTCATAAAGGTGATTTTCACTTTCGACAACGGCTACTTGCAAATTTGAAAAAAAATAGAAGGCTCACCCTGCGCAATTTAATCTATGGTCACACAGTGGTGGCTAAATTGTTCAAAACATTAAATGTGAAAAACTGATAATATCGGACACACAACACAGTGCAAGCACAGAGGGTGAACCAGATGGTTCCTGAAAGGGATAGATTTGTAATGTCCTGATCCTTTGTTGTAGCAAATATCATAACAAGAGACCATCAAACCAGTTGGATTAAACTCGCAACACGTTTAACGTGTTGTAAAAATCAACTCTGTCAACAGCATGCCTCATTACGTAGAGCATTTTAGTTGAGAAATGTTTGATTGATTCCAGCAAAGCGGCTGGCTGATCAGCAAAAGTGTGTTGAAAGATTAGCGCGTTTCAAACGTTACTCATTCAGTCTTCTCATACACAGTTATGAAACCTCCCTTCAAGTAGGTATGGTTGTTTATTGGAGATTCATTTGATTTGAGCTCTTTCACATTTGATCTTGTGCCACCACAATATTTTGAACGTACTATTGGAAAAGTGATGGCGAAAAATTCCTGGATATTTTCGAGTTGGAAATACCATGTTTCGACAAAGCGATACTGGTATTGTTTTCCAGCTAGTAATAGTAACAATCCCAGAAATGTGGATGGACAATTTATTTTATGCCACTCCACCCTTATCAATACTGTGTAAATAATAATAGATCTGAGGGGTTTATCCCATCAAGAATAATAAATAGGTGTTGTGACTTGAAATGCGGTTTGTATAACAGGCATTTTTCAACATAGACGGTAGTGATTTCGGAAGTCATTTTATGCAGCTTTATAAATTCCCACCTACAAATCAACCATTTTTTTATTGACCATAAACCTATTTTTTATTTTTATATGGTTAGTATCTTGCAGAATCAGATCGACAAGATAAAGCTACCCGTGGAAGTTGAACTGGTGAAAATATTTTACTAATTGTATATTCTCTGCTATATACAGGCATCTTTTATCTCTATCTAGATTTGTCATAATAATCTGGTAAACTGACAGTGGAGAGTGAATTTGTCTACCCCTTGGAAGGTGTTACCATCGCTATTTTACCATGCTATGAATCTGTTCCGACATCTTCAACATATTGAAATATTCCTGAAATGGTTTTGTGGTGGTACTATTTTGTTGGGCTTGAATTTCGTGGTATTGATTTTGACTATTATGTGAAAGAGCTCTAGTTTTGTAATCAGCGATATAGTGTGTATGTGATGTTTTTTACAATGTTTGGAAACCCGTGGAATGGAAATGACAATCAGACAGCAGTTCCCACATTTCGTGTATAATTTCTGGTTGTATATGCCATGGAAGATGCATATACTGAGAATAGTATCGTCCAGGCTGCATCTTTGGACATCATTCAAATGAATTTCTATGGGATTAATTACATCTCAAGATTCTTGTAGTTCCAAGGGGCCTTCTGTCAAAACTGGTCGAATTGAGTGCTATACTTTAGCATTGACCTCCCACCAGCAATTTTGGACACAAGTTTCCAGACTATAGCGAATCTAACCGAAATCAGCGAGCTATACTACAAGTGTTTGAAAAAAAAACATGCATGGATGTTTTTTTCTAATCCATAGAATGGGGCTAGGTTTGCACCGAGGTCAGTTTTTTTACCTAATCAGAAAGCTTGTTGGAGTTATGACAATTTGAACTGCTAGAAAAATCACTTAATTTTGAGAAGCTGGTGTGTCTGTATCTACTGTCTGGTTAGTTTTGTTCCACTTTTTTTATGAATGCGATCGATGGATTCTTGTCTTGTCGACCATAAAGGAAAAAATGGGTATATTGCAAGGTTTGTATAATTTGTAACATTGGTTTAAAATATTATTTCATGAAACTGCATAGCTTTTGACTCTCCTCATGTTCAAATCAATTTTTACAGGCGAGTTCCATAGTAACGACAAAGAGTAGTTATATCAAGAGGAGACACTGAATTGTCTTTATATAATCCGCCGGTCGACTCAATTGACCTTGGATTTCTTCTGAATATAGTAGGGGAGCCGACGTCAAATTTTCGGATACATTTTCGCGCACTGATATAAATAAGATAAAAACTAGTCTAAATCTCATTTTTTTAACATCTATCAGTACGAGTTGTATCAAAAACTTCGGTTGGTTCTTGGACTATTACTCGCTGACAAAAAAACATCGATCTATGAGTGGACCGTCTTTGGTTTGGCGATTCGCTCTTATGTGGCTGTGCATTTATCGAGTTGGTGTTTCCAAACTGACATAAAATGTTCAGAAAACGCTACATTAATTTATGTTAAGCTGGATGGAGTTCAGTTCTTTTGACGGTTTTTGGAGGTTACCTCAAAAAGTCATACGAAATAAGTAAACACACAACAAAAAGAAATTACTTCTAAATCATATAGAAAATTGTGATAGATTTTTAGAGTTACCAAACATCTCTCTGCAGCAGTTTTTCGATTTTTATACTGCTCCTTGGTACACAATATTTTGGAGTACAGCACAGTGGTATGGTCGCCAAATTTAATTGGTGAGAACTCCATTTAAGAAGTGCACATTTTAAATAAAAATGCAGCTTTTGAAATGGGTCGGAGACAGAATGCTTCAGATCTAATGAGTATGTTGAATTTAGATTCCTTGAAATACCGTAGGGAAATTCTTTATTTATATTTTCTATTTAAAATAGTTAATGGTGTCATAGGTTGTCCAGAGGTGCTTGCATAAATAAATATTCATGTTAATGAATGCCGAACTCGGAGTACAGATCGGTTTACGACTCCACATCAAGAGGCACATGAAAAATGTTTCTATTTAAGTTTAGTTTATTAGGTTTTGAATAAAAGTAGGTTGGGTATCACATGTATCTTTAGCCCTCTCAGCTTCCACGCGACGTTTTTATTTTTTTGTTCAGTACATTTCATGTCTTCCAATTATTGTACATTTGTATAATTTCTAACTTTTTATAAATACCTCAGTAATGTTCAGACCTAATTCAGGGAGTCAAACCTCTATAAATTCTGTGATATACTGCCATACATTTTGAATTAATTGCACGGCTGTTTTATTGCCTTTTGAAATCATATGGTGTTTCGAGTTCTAAAAAGTCGAGATGATTAAGTTATTCAAAAAGTGTTGTGGCTCTGCCTACCTGGCGTTGACCAATGCGTCAGTATTTTGTCACTTGCGATTGGTCAAATAAGGAATTTGAGGTTAGAAAAACTTTTAATCCTAAGCTGACATTCCTCTTTTTTATTAAACTAAATCGTGTAATAATCCGCGTACCGCCCGAAAAGTTGAATATCTAAGTGATAAAGAGAATAACTTCTGTTTACATAACGCGGAGAGAACCCGCCAAAAGTGTGATTTATAACTTTGTTGAATGAAAAGTATATCTCGTAGGCTGCAGGTGGATAAATATCCCCACCTGCATAAATGTCCAAACGAAAGTAAATTGAACAAAAAAATGCTACGAGTGATCGCCGTGTTTTTGGTTACATCTCTTATCTCTGTCAATTTATTTGCCTTGTCTGGCCTCTCTTGGTATAACTACTGTTTGGTTACAATATACAGGGTGACAAGGGGAAACTGACGTTTTTGAAATGAATAGTACATCGCGATTTAAAAAAAATGTATATTTGAATACATGTAATTGTTCGTCACTAGATACCATTTAACGTGGTGTATCATTTGTGGAAGATAACGTCAGGTAAGTGGTGCTCATCCGCATGAATGCGTTGTCCCAGCCTTCCCCGAAAATTGATAATCAGATGCGTCATTACTGCATCGTCGATGAGTGCAACTTCTCCCCGGATGGCCGCTTTCAGTTCTGCTAATGCGCGGGGACTGTGAATATAGACTCGTACTCTCAGATACCTTCACAAAAAAAGTCACATGTGCTCAAATCAAGTGATCTTGGCTTGGCGGTCATGAAATGTCGCCAAATCGTGAAATTAGCCTTTCTGGAAACATTCCTCGAAGCATTTGCATGGACATACGAACATGTGATAGTAACGTTCGACATTGACTGTAACGGCTGTCCGTTTTTTTTGTTCTGTTATTGACACTGGTCTATGACCAACTGGCCAGATCCGGCTATCCCATTCTCGTCCTCAAAAAAATAGGACCAATGATACCGAATGGAGTTGTTGTGCACCAAACCGTTACACGCTCTGAGTGTAAAGGTTTTTCGTGAATTACACGGGGATTTTCATCAGACCAGAGCCGCAAATTCTGTTTATTAACATCCCCATTGGAATGGAAATGCGTCTCGTCACTCATAATAATCACATCATTGTCATGGTCTTCCAGAAGCACTTGCATTCGAGAAGCAAACTCCTTCCGTTGCGTATAATCGCTTTCGTGAAGTTTTTGAGCAACACACATCTTGCACGGGTGAAACTTTAAGTCGTGATGTAAAATTCGTCTCACAGTTTCGCGGTTCATCCTTAGCTCCAACGCGTGTTTACGAGCAGAGCGCCCAGGACTACGAGTCATGGCGGCTCTCACACGCTCAATGTTTTCTGATGCTCTTGCCGTTCTTGTCGGACCTGGGGACTTCTTTTTCAGAATAGATCCTGTCGTAGGTAATCTCTTAACCTAAATAAGAATCGTGTTGCGGCTGGGAACGGCATCACGACGCCTACGCTGTAAATGCACACGAAAAAGTCGCTGCACTGTAGTAACAGATCCACCATTTTGCACAAATGCGTCATACACAAACATGTGATGCTCCACTGTCCACTGCTCCATAGCTACTGAAACGGCATCCAATAGGGAGCTCGATGCTCGATAATTCCGTTCTCCACTCCTCATACTGGCAGAGTAATGGCTATCCCAAAAATGTCAGGTTGCTGTGTGTCACCCTGTACAATGGAAGATCAGAACTTCGATTGGCGATCGTGATGTATTTGTATTTTATCAGAAGTGACCTATACATCAACATGAGTAGATGAAGTACCCTTATAGCGATTTATAGATGATTGTCACTAAACAAGTAAAAAAAAAGAATGCATATTGAAGGTTTTTAGTATACTTATCTCTAAAGCCTAAAAAATATGAAATGTCATTCACGTTTGTCATTACTTAATAATAAAAAAAATGGACTGCTTCTAGGTATTGGCGGTGTTGGCCTAGGAAATATGACCAATGCCCAAATGCTCCAAGCTGCAAATTTGGGTCTGCTTGGAAATGGCTTAGGCAGTGATCTGTCCTCATTGAGTGGAGGTGGACCACAGTCACTTGGATATGGAGGTAAGATTATTTTTTCTAGAGCTGTAACAAAATACCAGCTGGAAATTGTGTTGGATTAACACCTCGAAAGCGAAAGATAGTATTAGCAAAAGGCAGTTTTTATGATGAGACATTGTCTTTTTGATGTGACTAGGTGTATCGAGATCAAATGCAGATATGGGTGGTGCCGGGTTTGGAAGAGGATTAGGTAATGGAGCTACACCATCAGCAATGGAAACCGCTTATCCAAACCTGTCTTCATATGGTTCCGCAGGCAGAGGATTTTCACAGGTATTCATATTGCTTCACCAATTTGTGAAACATTAGCATGTTTGATATTCAAGTTATGTTAGTCAAGCCGCATATTTTTAAGGCAGGGAACAAGGAAAAAATAGGAAATTCTATTCAAAAGCAGCATAGTAAATTGAGAAATAATGTTTTAAGGCACATTTTGTTGAGGTTAAAGGATTTCAAATTCATTGTGTTTACGCGTTCCTAAGTTTTGTCTTGTACTCCGCACTCCACTAGCAAGGAAGAATTGTAAAAATGACCTTTAACGAGATGGAGAGTAGGGTACGATTTTCTACTATAGAATTATTAGACCAAGAGAAGTGTTTTGTTATATAAATAAAATTCGATATTGTTAGTACTGTTATAAAATTATTATTCTGAATAAGAAAAAGGTTGTAATAATTTACTTCAACAAGATATAGTTAACTTTTAGTCGAACATAAAAAGAAACTGTAACACAGTTATTGCTATATTCTAAACTAACTGTTTGCTTTCCATTTCTGTAACCATGACCAATCGATACAACGTTGATTCATGCTTTTGCTTCCCACGCGTACTGCCGGAGGAAGTACGGTAATATATGACATGTAGATTACGAAAAATCATATCACTCATTTCCGTCAGTCTATCCGCTAATTCTTGGTCCGTCTCTAGGTTGAAAAGTACCACTCGGATTCTGATAAACTTTTACACAAGCTTACTACTATGTCGATGACGAAAAACTTCTTTGTTCTTTAAAATCGGTCTAGTGGCGGCAAAAAGAGGAAAAAATAAAAATCGTTCAGACTTCGTTTTTTGACGAGGCTCCTTAACATTTTCAGAACACATTTATCGGGGTTAAAAATTAGAGATCGGGAACTGTAGTGGGAGAGAGGCCACATTTCCTGGATTTTTGACGTTAATATATTTATGTGCTTCCAACTCCGGTAATTCTACTCGCCTATCAGAAATATTTGATGCATCATAGATGTTCCTGTTCATCCGTCCTAAAACTTGATAGAGATAGAGTAATATTTTTAGCGTACACATCTCTGGATTACTATGTTGGCGAGTGGCGAGGATAGTTATAACGGCATTGCCAGATGGTCGCCACTGTCGGTAAGGCAGAAGAAAAATTTCTATATCGTAACGTTTTTAAGTGGCTGGGAACTATGGACTAATTGTATAGGACTGACTGCATTGAAATGTTTTTGCCATGCCATTATCTCTTGTCTTGGAACGTTTTAGCATCGAAATAATTGAGATAAATCTCGCACGAGTTTCTTATCATCCGTTTTATAATTTAACACATGGGTTTCCTTATTGCCAATAGGGATTTAACAAAAAAAAAATGGCCTCAAGTGGGTTCACCTGCGGTTTCTTATGCAACGCGGTCATCAATTCATAAGGAATTATATCCATCCAGCACGTTGGAGAAACATTGGCTACGAACGTGTATAACAAAGGAATTAAAGGGACCATACAATCAGTCCATAGTCCAACAATGCGATCTAGCCTACCGTCCGACAAACAGTACTACCGACCATACAACAACATCTTAATCCAGCACGGGGTTATATTATACTCGAACACATGCATAATGGCTGTCATCCCTAGCCATCCAAATCAAAGGAGCACGCTCATTGAGTTCTCCGGCACGTGTACATTGAAGATATATATAATTCACTTTCAAGGGCAAAAATTTACGGGAAATCTTTAATTATGAAATGTCTAGTAGGTGTTTAGAATTCCCTGGGTTGGAAACGTGTAAACTGGTAGAACAAAAAAATTAGTAAGCTCTCCCCCACCCCCGACATCAAATTTTTAACCCCTGCAAACATTTTTCTGAAAATAATCAGGAGCTTCTGAAACGTTAAAAACGATTTTTGAGCAATTTTTATTTTCTTCGTGAGCCACTGGACCGATTCTCAAAATCTTCTTTGTCCTTGGCATAGTAGCAACCTTATTTGAAAATTTCATCCAAATCCGATCAGTACTTTCCAAGTTATAGGTGGTATAAAGATTAGGGAACAGACAGACTGACGGAAATGAGTGACATGGTTTTTCGTGATGTAGATCCAAAGAACATATCTCTTTCTCGAAATTTTCCGCGATTACAATACTACCGGTGCCGCTAGCTTGGACATTTAGTAACCTAATAATGTATAATAGGATCATTGATCTTGTAGTTTGGGAAGTGGTGTTTCCTTTGCATAATAATATAATAAAGTACCATCGATTTTTTTCAGTCCGCTGGTGCAGGATCTTTTGGAGGAGCCTTTGGTGGATCGGATAGGCTAGGTTTCCATAGCAACAGTTTGGGAGGTGGTAGCGATTCAGAAACGAAGAGCTTTTCAAGAAAAGTGTTGGTTTCAAATGTGAGCATTCCTTATAATATTAATCTTTTTCTTTTTTCATAATATGCGTTCAAGAAACTGGATATTAATGACCTCTTTTCTAGCTCCCGCCTTCTGCAAGTTTCAAAATGCTTCATGAGAAGTTCCGAGAGTTTGGCGAGATTAAAGGATTGGACGAGAGGGGCCAGGGAAGCATTCTGATAACATATGGTTCTGACTGGCAGGCCGAAAGGGCGATCAGTATCCTTTTCATATCATTATTTCTACATATTTGCATCCTTGAGTCAGCACACTTTGGAAATTATATGCCATGTGTGACGTTTATTTTTATATTATCATCAGGTTGTGTCGGTTTTTTTGATCAAATTTACACTATTTTTCACGATAGTTTATCGTAGCAAAATGTGTCGACAAATAACGGGTTGATTATTAAGTGACTTGCAAAATACCCCAAATTGTTAAGTGGCAACTATAGACAGAGTCATATTAAAAGGGAAGGGTTTTTTCTGTTCTGTGCCCGTATTTTGTTGTAGCTTTTTGAACGTATTCATACCTCCCACGGTTGTTCCTGCTTGGTATAAATAGTTCTGAATACAGAGTACAGAGTTTCACCAGATTTATTATTGTACGATTACAGGTTTAAGGGGAACACCACTGTAAATTTTGTAAAAACGAGGAAGTATTTTAATTGCGAAAAATTTCTAAAATGAGATGTTTTTTGGATGTTATATGACGTACATGTCATACTATGTCACTCATTTCCGTCGGTCTAAATACAAACATAATCTTCAAACTTAATACAAGCATAATCCTTTAGGAATTGATTATAGCATTCTGTAGGAAGTGCAGAGTCAACCTGCTTGACGCCATTTTTTGCAACTATAAAATTATTTCCTGAATTTTATAGTCTCAAAACAACAACAACAAAAGTAGTTATCAAGGCTTCGACTTTGGTTTATTTTATATTTGACAAAACATTTAATTTACTTTCAATTTTTTTCCCACAATATCCATTTTTTCTCAAAATTTCTTCAGAATCTTCAAATCATTTTTCTAAATTTCAAAATTCATTTTTTATATTGTCAAATTTTACATACATACACATACAGATGAAGCTAATAGAAGCTTATTAAAAAAGTTACTGAACACAATAGTATATTTACTAACTTACTTGGTGATCGATATCAACAAAGCGACGGCAAGGATTAAAAAAAACGACGCGAGCGACTCGCCAACGCTCCTGTGAGGACATGTGTGCTTGAAGAAAAATGTTCATCACATGGCAAAAACTACGAATTTTTAATAATTGACCTACTACCATCCCTGAAAATGAAGCAGCAACTTTTATATTTTGCCAAATAGTGGATTCTATAAATTACCAATATTTTCGAAACCATAGTTTCCTTAACAGATTTTTTTACAGAAAACTTGGATAAAGCCCGAATTGATGGAAGAATGATCGACGCAAGGCTCTTCTTTTAAATATATCTACTTTTAGGAGTACATTCATCATTTTGGAGTCGATGTTTTATTTTTTGACTAGCGTGCATTTATTTGTAATTTGTTTCGTGAAACCTTGTAATGCAATGAAATGTAGTAGAGCTTACAATTTTCTTGTTCAGTATCATTCATGGTGGTGTTAACAGTAAACAGCTGGAAGTAGAGATTTTTGTAAGAATATACTTGTTTTTTTATTAGGGAAATTGTCGACTAAAATCTTATTCCAAATGGTGTATTCCTTTTTATTCCAATTATTTCATAGGTTTTTTTGACTATCGGAAATTATGGAAAATAAAACTTAAATATACAAGGTGTCCGCAAAGTTGGGGTTTTCCTTTTCAGAAACAACTACCCTTGAAATAACAAAGGTAATGTGTAGTGAAACGAGGGCGACCAAGTAAAAAAAATAAAGGAAAAGTATGACCATCGTGCGGAAACTACATTGATTGTCTTACACTTAATGGCACATCTTCTAACAAGGAAGGCAAAATGTTGCGTAAAAAGTCTAGGTATTGCATCCCGTCCAATCGATTTGGGAGAATAAATGGTCCAATGAGCATACCGTTCACCATGCCGGCCCAAACATTCACCGAAAATGTGCCCGACGGACAGCGTACGGATTTTCTACTGACCAAACATGAGTGTTGCGAAAGTTATTCACCCCATTAGTTTTTGATACTTGCACTTCTCTAGCCACGTCTCTAGTGCTTGTTGTTTTTTGAAACGCAATCGAATATACGGGTTCGTTTACCTCTACACGCGTGACCGTAACCGTCGGTTGAAGGTTGCATACTGACCTGACACACCGACCCCGACCCAGTTCTGTCGTCGGGTTGAGTTAGTGTCCTAGTACCACTCGGGGATGTCGCGAGTCGCGGCTACAGGACTGTATTCAGATATTTTTGATGTTGCAGAGCCATTTATATCGGTTACCTTAAGACATTGGTGTATATGGTACTAAGAAAAATTGCTTATGTTTTCAAGATCTACACGTCGTGTAAAGGAAAACCCCAACTTTGCGGACACCCTGTATATGAAATTTATGTGTGAAATATAATTCAGGTATATCAACATTCCTTCACTCTTCATGGTTACTTTCATCTATAATAAACAAAGAATCCTGGATTTTCCTTGCACTTTTCAGATCAAGCATCAAATTTATCATGAGAGCTTTTCATTTTGCATCTCCAACGCAATGAAGTACTATGAAAAAAGGCGTGTACATCACAAAAAATGTAACTAAATTACCGTCAGTCTGTCTAGTTACCGCTGGCTCCCCTAGTAATGCGGGTCCCACACGATGCTTCCAACGTTCGACACTATACAATTGGCAAGTGTTTCTCCTACACGATGGAATGAACTTTTTATTCTCGGACGTGCGACTCGTGGTGGTGCCAACGTCTATTATCGGTGTCAGTGTCGCGCTTGAACCTTCACAACTGAAGGAAAAAATATACAAAATGAACGATGAAACACTTTTTTCGAGCTCCGAAAAATAATTTTAGATCTGTCTTCAGCGACCAAAACGTAAGTCTGTCGGAAGCCTCAGAAATGTCGAAAACGAAGTTTGACGTTTTTTGTTTGTTTGTTGACGATAACTCCGCCGCCACTGTAACGATTTTCAAAAAATGCAGAGCTTTTTTCGTCATTTTTATAGTAGTAACCTAGATTCAAAATTTCATCAAAATCCTGATAGTACTTTCACTTATCATTTATTTAATCGTTTTCGTTAGTTATAAAATAAGTGTCAATATATTTCTCAACTAGTCGTGCATTGCAACAGGACATTATAATGAATCAACTGTAAGCACTTGATAATTTATAATTTACTAAAATAGATATCCTTAGGCCAACCATAACTCACCTGCAAAACTTCCAAAATATTAGCAATATGAAAAAAGAGTTGTTATGGCAGCCTATGCTTTGTAATTTAATTTATTCTCAAAAGTTAGTTACGGAACATACATTATTATTCAAATCAAAATACTTCCCACATACCACTACTTCACCACAATAACAGCAAACGAGTGAATAATGTTTTTCGCCGCTACTGGTTCTAGCCTAAGACCATTATCAAACATGACATTTTGTGTGCGAGCGTAAGGAAACATGCTTCCAACGTTATAACGCCCTTTGACGTCGGTCTTTACCGACAACAGCCCGAACGTTGGTCACACGTAATCCGTCAGCGCTCTCCTACACGATGTGGCGAATGCCCCATGTGTCCAAGGTTGTAAGTCATTCGTTACATCGTGTGGGACCGGTTTAACTTGCAAAGGGAAAAGGTTAGTTTTTTCGATAATTGCTAAGACTGGTAGTCGAACAACTTTTTAAAAAGTATTCTCATTCCACTAATGGTGAAAATTACATTAATACCTTCATGATGTCGAAATAACCTTACGGTTTTTGTAAAACGATCCAGTTATTGTCAGAAAAGCAGTTTTTGATAGTTTCAAATGTAGGGTTTTTCGTTCAGCTAGCAGATCTCAGTTTAGAGAATAACAACCGCAGTTGGCAAGACTGTCAATAACGTCTGTGGCTGACCACCTTTATGGTTAGCGTCGGTTGTGATATTGTTACCAGTCCATAGATGGCGCTCAAAATTAGTTAAATTGACATTGTTTTGACAATGACATGTAATGACATTTGACATCTATTTTTATGTTTGGGTTTTGCTGTAATATCTACAAAATCGCAATGTATCCAAATTGCAAATAAAAATCTGTCGGCTCATTGTTCAGAGAATACAACAATTTACCACAAACTATAACGTATTATCGTCAATTCATACTTCCCAGAAGCCAATTTTTATATATCTCTCTAAAGTAAGTACATATATTGCCCTGCCCTGTTATTATGTTAAAATCGAAACAATAATTTTGTAATTTTCAGCTATAAGTATTGTAAATATGTCATCAGGCCGGCCAATAAAATGCGTGGTTGTTGGAGATGGAACCGTAGGAAAAACATGTATGCTCATATCATACACCACAGACAGTTTTCCTGGAGAATATGTACCGACTGTGTGAGTCATTCAATTCCTAATTTGGACAATATTCGAGTTGCATGCACAATAACAAGAATGTAAATATGCTTTTGCAATAAGAACATGTGAAACATATTGAACATGTACCACTGGCCTTTTCAGATAGTATGTATTAACCCAGTGTTCTCAATGTTAATATGCAATCATAAAAGTTGTGTTTGTAATCATTTTATAGCACTGTATTGAATATCACAAAAGATGTACCGGATATTTCAAAAGCCCTCTGCAGGAAGTGAGTCTAAGGCACCTGAAAAAGGTCAAAATATTCCTGGATACCCAAGGCAACTTACAAACTTATGACATGTAAAGAATTGGGGGGTTTGCCTACAGCATAGCATTTTTAATTCCTCAAATTCCAATATAAGCTTGAAATTTATCCTGTCTTTTTCATGCGGATAGAACTCTATGATTGTCTGGCCCCTTTGAAAAAGGCTACCATGGTAGCCAAAATGTATGTAAAAAAAGTAATTCAAACATTGTGGTTTTATTTAGAAGCCATACATTCAAGGAGTCCATCTTCAAATTATGTTTTGTGAAACTCCTATTTGTTAACCTGATGGCTAAATAAGGTGCATAATCTGATAATTTTGACTAGATTTGCTCGTACTCTTATTATGATACTGTCCTCTAGTAAATGGATAATCTTGTCAAGACTAATATTATGGTTTGAAAAGAACAAAGCCACGGGTGCCCACAGGTTTTTTTCTGAGCTAATAACAACTTTTGTGAAAGTGTACCTGCCCAAAAACATTCAGAAGAGCAGATGTGTATCTGACTCCAAAACATTTTGCAAAATTAAATTCTCTCAGGGAGGTCAAATCCTAAAATTGCAATAAAAGCATGCTAAATGTGCAAATTTTGAGCCCAACTGGATTCTCAGAAGGAGTCAGAGCACTTCCCTGCATTAGCAGATGAGCATAGCCTTACTTGAACTTAATTTAGCAGAAATTTGCTGCTATTGAATAGCATCAATAGTTTGTACATTAATAATGGGGCACTTACCACTTTGTTTAGCATTATAGTTTTTGGAGCACAAATGTTCTGCCTTGTGGGGGGAAATTTGTTTTGTAGGACCTCTGACAACTGCTCTGGTTGCCACTAAATAGCTGTATCCTTAAGTTTTAATTATTTAAATTAGATGTAGCTAATGTTAGGTACTTATTCTAGATTTGATAATTATTCTGCACCAATGGTAGTAGATGGTATCTCAGTAAGTCTAGGACTATGGGATACAGCAGGACAAGAAGATTATGATAGATTGAGGCCATTGTCTTACCCCCAGACAGATGTGTTCCTGATATGTTTCAGTGTTGCATCACCTTCCTCATTTGAAAATGTTACCTCAAAATGGTATCCAGAAATTAAACATCACTGTCCAGATGCACCTATGATATTAGTTGGTGAGTATTTAGAAAAGCTAAAAAATTTATATTATATTTATTCAAAATAGTAATTTGCAAATTCAATGAGCTCGGAATATATGATCTTTAAGTTGAACACCCCATTTATGAAAAAAATGGGAGCATTCAGCCAAAGTAGAGCTCCAGCATTGCTTTCAGGTTTGATAGTACATACATTCATTTTGCAAACTGACAAAGCTATTCCCTGGCTACTGCTACTTGGTATCAAAGCACTGCAGTGCTTCATGATGGCTGCATGTTCCCAATTTCATTAGCATTCCCATTACTTAGGAACATAACATACTAGTTTAAAACAAGCAAGTTCAAATAAACACTAGTTTAAGAACTCATCAATTTCAGTTTCTACCAAATTATCTATGTAAACATGTATTGCTTGAAATTATATATCCTCTAATGAAAAAAAGAAACAAAGCAGCTCTCTTTTGGTAAAGGCAATACAGACTAACAGTATCCCATAGTAAAACCCTTTTCTACTTTCTCAAAATCTAGTTTTTCTTTCCTCCTGAGAAATTCATTACTAATGAACACAAATGGTACTTGCATTAGAATCTGACATTTTCTCTATTCTACACTGTTTAAGTAAAAATTAATTGATGAGAGCATATAACAAGATTTATACTACCAAGTAGCTGAAAAAATATTAAAGGTCCTGGCGACGCGCCAGCGAAAGTCTCTGCATCAGAATCATCATTTGTAGAATGGCGCGTCGCTCGAGAATGCCTATGCATAACAGTGTTAGTGGTATAAAGGTAGGAGAAGTATCTCAAAGCTCTTTTTTGAATACACTTACACTAATCAGAAATTTAGTTACACATTATATTTGTATTTACCAAACAAATAAACAGTACTTACAGTACAAATATTCTAATTATGTATAGCTAGAATACAACTCATAAATAGAACTAGTTAAATTATTTATGCACCTAAGTGACTTAATGACTGTGTGTGATATCACACAAAATGTACTACAAAAATACAATATGCCATGTTTTCATGGAAATAGAACATTCAACTATCCCTCGACTATATTGATAAGATCATCAGACTGTTGAAAAATATATTGTTTAACTGCTACATATCTTGAAAAATTTGTTACTGTACGAATCACGCTGTTAAACCAGAAAACAGGACGCATTTTTTGTTATACTGACACTACATGCTTGAACTTGACAGTGCATTGATCTGGTCTGGCGGCTGCTATCGAAGCATGTTTGGTTAACGAATATGATGACGATGTGGCTTAACATGCTGGCTGACGTCAGAAACCATTCCAGAAAAGTTTTCCGAATTATTTAGCGTATTCTATAGTATCTGACCAAGTTGCCATTATAATTCGCATATTTTGCTCTGCTGGAATGCCATTTACCCAATAGATCTACAGCAGTGCTATTATTGCCTTAGCTGATCATCCATAACTTTTTACCCAAATAGATGCATTTTGCAAACAAAATTCAGCTTAATTGAAAATGTCCTTAAAACTGCAGGTACTAAAATAGACTTACGAGATGATAGAGAAACTCTGAATGCATTAGCTGATCAAGGACTGAGTCCAATCAAGAGAGAACAAGGACAAAAGCTAGCAAACAAAATCAGAGCAGTGAAATACATGGAGTGCTCTGCACTCACACAACGTGGACTGAAGCAGGTATTTGATGAGGCAGTCAGAGCAGTTCTTAGACCTGAACCTCAAAAAAGACGCCAGAGAAAGTGTCTAGTTATGTAACCAAAATATTTCTATTTGTCACATTAGGAATAATAAGGTTATATTTGGTCAGTGAATTTTCACTTGTTGGTAATATTACATCCATCATGATTTATACTCTTTGATTATTCATCATATTAACTCGGGCAGTCCCAGGATTTGACAGATAAGAATGAAAAACTCAATACTCCCTTATGTGTCAAGTATAGGTAATTCTGGAAATGATGGGAAAGCTTTTAGAGAATATAATATAACGATAATTATCTGTTATAAGTACCGAGATACTCTGAAAAAACTGAGGCAATAGGCAATCAGTGTGGTAGTGAGTTCAGGTGTTTTGTGAATATTAGTTATGTCAAAAGACCAGAAGAAACTGGTTTTAATTGCGTTTTTTTTTTCAATTTCCCATAAAATTAGAGGGTCGCGCATTAATTTTGCTCTGGGCATTATGTTTTTGTACTGAGAATGAATAATCAAGGAATATTAGCTTTCTATATTAAATATTTTCTGTTTCATAAAAAATCGTGATCTAATGAGTCTCAAAAACCTTTTTTCATTTGATTTTTAAAATGTCATAATCTTCTTCCTGCTATCTATGTACTAGAGTCAGTAGCATATTATTTATGAAGAACAGATTACACTATAACACACTGAATCCATTATTCAACACTTAAAGCTTAAATATATTTATATCTTGAGTGTCAATGAGTACATGAGTCAAAAAAATGCAAATAAAATAATAAATCATAGTACTGCAATTTAATAACCAATTTTTTTTTTCTACAACGAAACAATATAGTGGTTGATTTATAAAAATTTTAAATCGCTGATATCTCCTTCATTGTTAAGGAATTGACTTTGAGTTTTGTGTATATGTATGTTATAGTATATGAATCTACGACTACACTACAGATTAAGTCATCACACACTGAAATCAAACCATACCACTTCTTATGTATGTATATATTCCTAACTCTACTACTCCACTTCTTTTTATATTTCGACAGACCACAACTTTTTAATAAAAGAAATTCCATTGTCATATTTTTGCACCGTTTATAAAATGAAATTTCATATAAGCAGCCAATTTTTTCGTTATAATGAACGAGTTGATAAATGAAGAGAAACTGAAAAACATAGATTTTAGTAATGGATATAACCTCTAGGCTACAGTATTTTTTGCATGCAGGTTTATGTAGTTTTATATAAATATAGTGCACTTGAAAATATATCAATTATTATTGTTTTATCAACTCTGAAATGGAGGCAGTGGTCTGTTGTGTAAAATGTTGTAGCATTTATTAACATATTTTACCTGAAGATAGCTAACCTAACACTATATCCGAGCGTCCGAAAAATTAACCGAGGTGAAATGAGATACTGTAGTATCTTCGATGAGAATTTGTCACAGCAGCTATGGTGGTGTCTCGTAGGTAGTGCTGAGGCTATATGCTTATATACAGTTGGCCACATCGCCATCTATGAGACACTAACCTATTCAAAGTAGATTTATATGTATTGCAGAGAGGGGAAACACCACCCAATATATCAGAGATAAAAAAAATTGCATATTTTCAATTTACGACACCTCCCCTCCCGCTCTTCAATTCTCAGTCTGCCATACACCCCCTTCCCCGAGATGGACATCCCCTGAACATGAATCCTCAACACTCCACCAACACTTTTTTCATATGGCCCTGATAGCTTTGACAAATTCGCATTGATGAAGCTACGATATCTCATTTTATCTCCGATGATTCTTCGCATGCGCGAACATAGTATTAAATTTCCTATCTTCAGGTAGAATACGTTAATCAATGGTTTTACTGACAATGATGATTTGATATTAGAAATTTATTACTAATTGATATTGATTTAGTAATGGACTATCTAAAATTCAAGACGTTTTTGTGTGGGAATATCTCGTGCCTCATTATTTGTGATTTTTCAAGCATTTAATATTTCCTTTTAACAAGCTGTATTTTTTACCGCTGATCTGTATATTTTTATACCGCATTCGTGTCTCTCTTAATGAAAACGAGTCTCTCTGAAAATGTTTAGGTTTTATATATTTTTTTCGTGCCATGAGTTTTGTTTGTTATACGATGGTATCATATCAGACTACAGATATTTACATAAGTAATAAACTCAATATCGAGAATCTCCAGTAGATGTGGTATATAGGCCTGTAAAATTCTAATAGTTGTTTCTTTTTATTTTTGGTATGGTACCATTGACTTTTTAAAATAGACTAGTAGTTTATAATATTATATTTAAAATGTGTACTGATTAGCTTGCTTTAAAAATAGATTAGGGTTTTTAAACAGTCAAATATTGCTCGACAAAACATTTAAGACACATTTTCCTATCTCTTAGACGAATGTCACACGTTCAGTAATTACTGTGATCTGTCAGTATTCATCACAGAATGTCTGTAATTATTGATGCTTATAGGTTATGTAGCAATCAACGACCCTGATGGAATCATCAGTAAATGATCAATAAATGCTAATGGTACTGCCCAAATACTGATTATGTGACATTCACCATAAAGCATTTTTATCATGTAAGATAACTTGGATGTTTTGTGCCATATTGACTGTGTTTTAAAGTGTGGCCATTGACTTGGATATTGTAGCAAGTTTCAGAGTTCTTGAAGAGTATCACCCTAATTGTATTTAAAATTTACTTTTTGAAATGTTACTGACAACACGACCGCTCATATAGCAAAATCCAGGGGAGGTGCATGTTTGGTTTACAGGATGTGCAGGATCAAAAATGCTGAGAACTAGTCAACCTGGTGGGGCGGGGCAACTATTCAAAATGGTAGCAGAAATAATATCTTCTATGTTAGAATATTCTCACACGCCACCTCTTGCCCAAGGATTTGGTATCTTATTAAGAAAACTTCACTTTGAATCAGAATCCAGCCCCCCCCCCCCCAATGGGCGCTCATGGTTACTGATATAGTTTCAACCCTCAGGGCGGTAAATATGACAATGTCAAAGATTTCCAATTTGAAATACTGTAACACCACAGTATGTATATTCATTATTTGTATGACGACAAAGCTGTGCATGCACTATTTCATCTTTACCTTATAGGCACACATGGCCCAGCTTGATAGTGGTCCTCAAATGCAGAATAAAATAAAAAGGTATTTCAAAAAAGTGTTGCTGCTTCTCAATTTCCCTCATTGGCAAAGTATATTTCTTTCTGGATTAGAACTGTTTTAGCTGCAAGCTCCCTGTGCCTATTGCCCCATTCATAGCTTAAGATGGCGCTGCTCATAGAATGTTAATGCGCTTCAATAATCCAACTGAATGGACACAGAGATTTTTTATACTAACATCTTTTTATAAGACCAAAGTATAATTTTACTTCTAGTCACTTTTTTCAGCACAATTTCCTGGTCATTTTTTAATATGCCCATATAATGCAGCATTGTTTATGTAAAATCACACTTTCTGATATTCAATAAAGATGTGTATTCGCAATCTACTGCATTTTCTGTCATTCTAAATAAAGTCAGCCCATTTTCAGTGTAAGAAGAAATTTTAAGGAACTGTTTTTTGTGCAGAAAAGATATTGATTTATGAAAGATCCTGCAGTGTGACTCCTGTTAAGACGTTAGAAGATAGTTTCAACAATGATAACGTAAGGGCAATAGGAGAGAAGAGTAATCTGGTAAATTTGTTAATTTATATCACATTTATTATAATTAATAACATTAAATAGGTTAAATTAAATATTGATTTAACTATATAAATATAGATAGTTCATGAAAATCACAATAATAGATGTTGGGACTTTCCTTTATAGAGCATACAGGTTAAGTAACAATAAGCTAGTTTTGCTTGCAGCACATACAGCAAAGCCTTAAAATAACCGAGATATTGAATCCAGAAAAACTATGATTGGGCCAGTCCAACCATGCACCATATATTCAGAAGTTACATTTTTTTGTGGCATGATGTAAATCAATATCTAAATAAAGAGCCCCATGGAGTGTATGTTAGCTTATCGGATTTGAAGAACCGAAATTTACAACTTTATAAACAGATATTGATTTGATGTTAGTTTAGTGTCTTCAAGATTCTACTGATATTTCACTAGATAGTTCAGTTGTTTCCATCCCAAGCTAGGTTTGTTCACATCATGTAAAGGCCATCAAGGTGGACACAATAGAAGATCTAGGCAACCCTAATGGTGCCAACTTCAACAGTATTTATGAGCAAAACAAGTGAAGAACAGTACTTTTTTATGCTATTGCTGCTGTTTTATTGAACATTAGTTTTATTTCAAACATAGTTGCTTCTGGAAATCCCCAATACAGGAGACCTCGTATTATTTCTCATCTAGCTAAGCTTTAGCTTGCTCATGTACTCTATCCATGTATTGGGGTAAAAGCTCATCAAACCTGCGATTTAGAAAAGCAACTTTATTCAGCAATCCGTTTACTGTATCCTCCATGTAAGCTTGCCTTCTCCATTCTAGTTGTGGTAGGAGAGTTTCGGATTGACCAATTCTAGACTCTAAGGTTCTGATTTTTTGTTTTACTGCATCTACATATGCATCTTGTAGGAGACTAGCAGTTTGCCTACCTGAAAATATGATTAACATAATGCAACACCTGAAACTTATGCTAATGATTCTACTAATAACATTTTAGTCACCATGGCTACAACTGTCAGCAATTAGTAATTCAAGCATATGTGATTTTACTCAGCAGCATGGGGGATTATTGCTGGTGGCTGCCCATATTGCTGCATCACAGACTTAATAGATGTTTAACGAATATTTGTGTGTGTTCTTCTATATTGTTTTTCGAGGTCAAGAATGGCAGATTACACACTTTTTAAATATTGTATTGCTTGTATTTTAACAACTGACAACTTTAGACAATACTTAATTTGTTTTAATCAACAGATCAGATACTTTGATGCAAATTTGAACCAGGCAACATGCTAAAAAGGGTCATTTTAAAATGAGATTATGTAAAAATCAAAAGTGGAGTTAGGAATCTGTCTAGGAGGGTCACAACATTCATGTTGCATTCATCTTTGGGGATCTAACAACCTAATTTTTACATGAAGACAGCAATATGCCATTTCATGAGAAAAATAGCAGACAAAAACTTACCAGCATACGAGATATTAGTAATATCAATGTAAAAAGTGCTGTAATAAGAAAAACAATTAACAAAAATAGTCAGAGAATCAAGATTCCAACTCACTCTTCTGGAGATTGTAGCAAAAATAACATTGGAATCAACGTGTTATCAGGATAACGGACTTTTATTACTTTATCGCCAGTTATTCCACAAAGATCTTGTAACTCCTTTTTCAAATCTGCCAGGGTTGCCTCGGAAGCAATTTTCAAACTTTTCTTGATGACCTCAGGTTTCTCTAAAAGATAATTTCATCAATTAAAACATGTTAAATTATAGACATTTTATATAGTTACCAGAAATATCATATCGCCTAATCTTCAAATGTATAAATCGATTTTTCAATTCCATATTTCGTTCTAACAGGGAGAATTTTATTTATTCAGCAACAATTTTTTTAAATATAACCCTACTTTCACACGTCAACTAAGTTATATAAGTCTTTACTAGATGTCGCCTTATTTATGACACGTGCCATCTGTTGGACAAGAGTCAAATGCCATCTGTAGCTTGATTACAATGATAGTTTCGGCACTGTACAAATAGATATCACCCTATGTCTGCTACTTAGCACCATCTCTTATGCCTCCACTACACGTCTTCAGATGCGTCGGCGGACGTCGGCAGATGCATCGGCAGGTGAATCTCCACGAGCTGACCACACGTCTGCAGGTCGCTCAGTCTGTGTCAAGCCTCGACAGATGCAACGGACGCAATATTTAAAAAATGGATGTTGAGATGGTAACTGCCGCAGCTATTTATTTGTTTAGTACTTTTAATTACTACTTGAGTGCGTATACTTACAACATTTTTGTTTTTGTGGTACTTATTCTTTGGATTCCACAGGCAGTTTTCTGCTTGATATAGCTCAATAAATTTGAAGGTTTCATCAGTGGTCATATTAGCCATGTTAGCGAAAAAGGTTAAGGTAAAAACCTTAAGAAGTGCGAGTACAGTCTCTTTCCCGATTCCGATAGCACTGATGCGTGCTCATTCGTCGTCAGACGTGTGGTCAGACGTCGGACGCTCGCGCCTTAATCCCTTTGTTGCGTGTCACAAAAACCGACAACAGACGGAAGAGCGCCAGACGCATCTGCCGACGTCCGATACCGCCCACAGACGAGCAAATACCCCCCTCTACACGTCGGCGGACGCACCCGCAGATGACGTCTGCCGACGCATCTGCCTACGTGTGGAGGAGCCTTTAGACGATAGCTAAAATAAATGGTGAGCGTAGATAACGGTAGTGACATGAGACATGACGTGTGACGAAGCCACGAAGCCAGTATATTATTGTTTTGTGGGCGAAACTGTTAATGATGTCAAAATTGAAGTTGCTGTGCTTCGTAAAAGTTTATAGTTTTTCGGTGAATATGTCTTTTAATTTCAGTTTAAAATATATTGTGGTGTTATTTTGTTAGTTTCTGAAGTGATTCTTTTAACTCCATCATCCACTTGTCATATCTAAGAGAGGAATACATTTTTTAATATTAACCCATGAATTATAGTATATTGTTCAGCAAAAATCTCGATTTTTTACAAAAATACCCCTTTTAAATGGCAGACAATGGTTTAGGACCCTCAAAACGCGATAATGGTCTGTTGACACAACACAATTTAGTATGTAAAGATCTTTATGATTATTTGAAAACATGTCCACCAAATATTCTTGAAAAGCTGTACAACCATCCTACCATCTGTTTAGCTGTGTACAGGTAAGGCATTGATCTATTTATTGTACCATTACTCTCTTAATATACACTAAAGAATTTACTGGTTCTTAAAATATTAACCAATTTCTCATTAAATATAGGCTATCTAGTCAGTAGTATAACTGAGACATTCATTAGTTGATAAGCACCCCCCACGTTTGTGTCGTGCTCTTTTGATCTGCTATCATGACAGAATGAGTAAGAGTTTTGGACTTGCAATCTTAGTTTCAGCAGCCCTTTTTCCCTTCAGTCAGGAGGGTCCCATTTACTTACACAAGAGTTAAACTGTTGCTGATAGAAGCACTCACTACTGTTTTCATTGTGTTTGCCTGTAAGGCAAATGCTACATATTCAGTATTTGCCAAGATCCATACTATGAGGCTTGTGGTACCATTGTATCTGCACTTAGCCTTATAAATCAAAGTATTGATATACATCAATATGCTATGCTACCAATTCAATAAACATCAGATTTTGGGGCCATTCAAGTATCATCTAAGCAGATTTTTTACAATTATTAACCCCCTTCCTCCCCCTTGTCAGCAAAAATAACTCAGTCTCTTACCTCATATGTAAACATTTTGATACATTTTACAATTCATAGTAAGTATTGACTTGACATGTTCTGAATACCATTTAATGACTCAAAAATCAGGAAGATCTGTTTTGCCCAACCCAACATATCTTGCAGTAACATGATAACAATCAGTTTCCATAGAACTCAATACCTGTGCTATTACATTTATGGCAAACACAAAATTGGGTCTTTCTAAATGTTCAGTAATTGTAATGCCAATTAAGCCAGTTCCCAATTAAGAGAAGCCATTCTGCACCCTACTCAGTTATAGACACTTCTACCAAGAGTATTTATAGCTGAGGTTTTAAGCGAGTAGGTTTATCCGTATTTGAGAAATCCCTGAAGATGCATTTTGATATTGAGCATAGACAAGCAGTTTTGCCATATGTGTTCAAATTAACATTGACTAAATTTTGTAAAAAATAAATATTGCAGGCATTTGCACCATCTAGACTTTCCCCCCATCCCCCATATCATCAAAAATATGCCAAACATTTAGTGATTAAGTTTATGATACATATTGACATATCACACTAAATACTGGACATGTGACATTCATTTAATACTTATATGGGTAATATCTTTTACCAGAGACCTATACATTTATTTTTTACATGGTTGAATAAAGTGATAGTGTAGCAACTCAGCTAGTTATTAATAAAGATTTTATAGTAGTAAGTAAATCTCATTTAAATAACCTCAATTTTTACAGAGAATTGTCAGAATTGGCTCGGCAGTATGTAATAAGGATATTATTTGTAGAACAACCTGTACCTCAAGCTGTGGTTGCCTCATGGGGCTCACAATCATTTTCCAAGTAAGTGTTTGGTACAATGTTTTTTTGACAATGAGTCAATGAATATATATGTCGATATTTTCAGAGAGCACAATTTTATTAGCAAAGTATTAACAGAATTATCATTATGGCAAGAAGCAGCAATACCAGGTGGCTTATTAGGTTGGATTTTATCTCCTACATTCAAAAGGAATCTCAAAATAGCCCTTCTGGGAGGGTGAGTTGAATTCCTACTCTTGGTTCTCAATGTTAACAAACATATTAGGCACTGTTTTCACCAAATCAACTCAATTTCAACCCATTTCCAAATAATTTTATGGTTGTGAAAAATGTCAAGTATGTACTTACTGCAAAATATAGACTATTTTTATTCTTAAAAACCTTGATGGAAAGAAAAGTGTTTAAGCAACATATTTCACAAGTAAAATCTAGCCAAATCCAACATACATATGTGGCATTTTTTATTTACTAAAAACTTCCAATACATACAGCTCTTTCCAACAAGGAATTTCTGATGATTATAGACTGTCAAATACAGTCTCCTGCATAAGTTAATGATATGGTTTTGCCTAGCTTTGCACTGAACTCATAGGTTCTACTAGGAATAACCATTCAGGACTGTAAGAAATTTATTGTTGGAATTAACAGACAACAAATATAATGTGCAATGAACAAACTGTAAAAAGTAACAACTTATACACACAATATTTCTTGAGACTGATGATTTCTAACACTATTATCTAGTCACAAGACTCTTATCAACTGGAGCTGCCCTGTAAGGTATTCAGCACTGCTGCTCTAACTGAATCACTTCAAGGTACACAGAAATGTGGTGGAGAAGTACTTTTATCTGATTATCATTGATTTTTTGATAATCCAACAGGAATATTAGCTAAAGTCTCACAAGGAATCTGTTTTTATGCATGGGTCCATTTTGTAATTGGTTGTTTAGTATTTGATTCATCAAGTGTTTTTATTGACAGTGGTAAAGCATGGACAATGTCCTCAGCCTTAGAAGCAGATAGCAAAGCTAGGGATGTTGCTTTCCTTGATGCATATTCTCAAGAAAGATGGGAGTGTGTACTACACTATATGGTTGGTTCACAACAACAGGAAGGTATTTCAGCAGATGCTGTTAGGATTTTACTACATGCTGGTCTCATGAAAAGGTAATAAAAATATAGTCAGCCCCAGGCTGATTTTTCACTCAAATATAATTACAATTTTATGTTGTCACCCTCAAAATAACTTCCTCCTAAAGCTACACAGCTCTGGAGACGGGTCTTCCACTCCTTATAGCAGAGTTGGAACTCGGATACTGGAATAGCCTCCAGCTCTTTGAATGTTTTTGACTGTCCCTTGAGGTGATTTTTAAACTTCGGGAAAAGAAAAATGTCACAAGGACTCAGGTCATGTGAATAAGGAGGCTGAGGAGCCACAGGAATGTTTTTACTGGCCCAAAACTCGTATATTGACATTGCTGTGTGGCAAGCAGCATTATTGTGATGCAACAACCAGTCGTTCTAATGAATGGTAATGTTTGTCAAATTTAACTCTTCCTCGATCATTCTGACTGTCAATCGACGATCTGAACGCACAAGATCCCGGATTCTGCCAATATTTTCATCGGTTCTTGAAGATGAGAGCCTTCCGCATCATTGTTGATCTTAAATCGATTCTCTCCCATCTCAAAATGCTTGAAACCATCGAAAAACCTGGGCTCTTGACAAAACACTATCTCAGTTGGCCTGTTTAGCAAGAGCTTCCGTTGCTTGAAATTGGTGACACTCATCTTTAGAACAATAGAAAAAAAAACGATTCACAAAAACTCGCTTCGGACAACCAAACGACTCTAGCGAGGTCAAACTTGTTATGAAGGCGGATCGGCATATCGGCAAATCATTTGTTCCTCTGTCTCCCCTCCAAGCCCGGCGCATCCAGTGTTGCCAGATCGAACGCCACGTTGACAGGCTCCTCACTTGATTTGCAGACCTCGTATTTTGATAATCTATTATTTTGCTCTTGATAGAACATCTATCTAGAGATGGTAGACTTTCCTTTTACTTTCATTGCAATTTTGTAGTTGATAGCATGTTTGGTCCATCCTTCATGTGTACTTATCCAAAGCAACTTTATTGGTGGCATCGTGAAGAGACTAACATTATAAGCAACGCAATTATTTGTAGTGACAGGTGCATGTTTATTGTTTGGATGAACGAAACGCGAATGGCACCAATGAAGTTTAACCAGCGTCTAAGCTTTTGTGCGTTGTCCTACACGTTAATTCCCTAAGTTTAATGACCACACCTATAGCTTAAGCAGTTATATCCACGTACAACGCATATAGTTGTACGTGGATATGTCACACCACATGTGACTAGTTTGAAAAACTCGACTAAGTGACGCATGGCACCATATGAAATGTATAAGAAAACTGGCAATCTGGCAAAATGGACGATCCCCTGACTTAGTCATAACCTACAAATATTCACATCTGACACTTGTCGGTATGCTGCGGTGCTCAATGCTCCGCTTATGGTAAGGAAAGTGAAGATGTGACATCTGTTGGCATTTAACATAACCTCACTAACTTTTGCCAGGTTGCCAGTTATCGTATACGAATTTGGTATCAAAACTCAAAAAAATTCATCTTGTATCATGCGACACTTACCGATGTCTTCGGGCGATCTTTTCCGATTTTACACTCATTTGATGAATGTTTCTGAGGTTCCTAATCGTATCATTCCAATTGATCATTGATATATTGAAATAGGGATGAAGAAGATGGTAGTCCTGTGATAACAAGGCGAGGATTTCAGTTTCTACTGTTGGATCGTCAGTCTCAAGTATGGCATTTTCTACTCCAGTACTTAGATACAGTGGAAGAAAGAGGTTTAGATCTTGTTGAATGTCTCACATTTTTGTTCCAGTTGAGTTTCAGTACACTTGGAAAGGTATCCTTAACCAAAGATTCAAAAAACTAGTTACTATCATATTTTTCATTTCAGGATTATAGCACGGAGGGTATGAGTCCTGGTTTATTAGTATTTCTACAACATTTAAGAGAATTTGGTCTAGTTTACCAAAGAAAGGTAAATATAAAATCAAAAATTTAGGCTACGATAATTTGAGTGGTTTTCTTTATAAGCCTCAAAGCGACTTACTGCACTGTTTGATTCCTATCATTTGAAAAGAATGTACGAGTTTCTAATTTCAGTTGAAGAGAAAGTTGATTGAACCTATATTGCTTCTTTCAGCGTAAAGCAGGAAGATTTTACCCCACAAGGCTAGCTCTTAATATAACAAATACTAGGAACAAGCCAACACAAGACATAGAGGAGGATGCTCCTAAGGGATACGTTATAGTTGAAACCAATTATAGGGTGTATGCCTACACAGACTCAAATCTACAAGTTGCCCTTATATCATTATTCACCGAACTAATATATAGGTAAGATATACAGGGTGTACTAATATTCCGTGGACATAGAAGTATGTACCTCGTATTCTTGGTCACAAAATAAGTGGACTGGGCATGATTTACGTTTATGCAAAAATTGACTCTTTTGTCCGTTAGAGGGCGCCAAAGTTCTCTTTTTAAAACACATTTTGTTCAGATATTTTTAGAACCGATAGTCCGATTTGAATGAAATTTGGATCACATCTGTTTTGCTATACGTCCTAATATTTAACTTTTTCAAAAAACCCTAGAGGGTTCGAGAGGGCGAAAATTTCCCCCACCCCTACATGAATTAAAGCAAAAATTTTTCGCAGCTCTGCTAACGACTCTTGATTTTTTTATATTTAAAAGATCCTTTTAGGCCATTTCGCATAGTTTTCGAGAAAAAAAATGTTTATCGGAGCTGGTTTCAAAAAAATTCCTTATTACATAAAGTGTTAAAATATAGGCATCTAGTTGGCGTAAATGTGGGATGTTATGTCAGTGTCAGATTATTTTTGACAACAAGCTTCATAAAGTTTAAATAAGTCATGTTTGGCTTTATTTTTGATTGTTGGTCTGTTGCTTGTTCGTCATAGATTTTAAATTAATTAACGTTTGTGATTATTTTTTTTACGTTTTTGTTGTTGCTTGTTTTTCTCGTGAATACGAGATATTCTTTTGACGAACAGACTGATATGTGGTTAGTACTTGGTTTTTGCGAAGGTAATTTCAGAAGAACTGTTCACGTGTATCAAGATAGATATCAGATTCGACGAATTCCAAATCGTCAGACTTTGCAAGCATAGAACTCGGACCGAGGAGGAACGAAAATGGTGGTTATTTTATGAAAGATTCGCACTATTGTCTGTATTCAATAAAAATGTAATATAAATATCATACTTTGTTTTCGCTAACTACGCTTAAAGAATTAATAAGACTCTTAGGAACGTCTTGATGCAACTCATTTTTTTCTCGAAAACTATCCGTGATAGCCTTAGTTTATAGGAGACAAAAAATGAAGTAAACAAAAAAAAGTCGTCGGGAAAATTGCCAAAAAATTCTGCTATAATTTATGTAGAGGTTCGGGTAGTCTTCACCTTTCTCGAACCCTTCAGTGTTGCGTAAAAGTCAAATATTAGAACATCTAGCTAAACACGCGTTCCAAATTTCATTCAACTATCGGTTCTTAAAATATCTTGAAAATGTGTTTTAAAAAGAAAACTTTTACCCCTCCTAACGGACAAACGAAGCACTTTTGCATAGAGGTAAACCATATCCAATCGACCTATTTTGCGTCTAAAAATACGTCGTACTTTTATGGAATATTGGGACACCCTGTATAGTGTTTTTCAAAAGGTACCCCCAAACCCCTAAATGATTTCTGCGGTATTTTAAACGACCGATTCAAATTCTTTTCAGGTTTCCCAATTTGGTGGTTGGCGTGATAACACGCGACTCTGTGCGTCAAGCGTTGCGTGGCGGCATTACAGCGGACCAAATAATCGGATACTTAAAGCAACACTCCCATCCCCAAACCTACACAAGCGAATCAAAACACCCCTTGCCACCCACTGTAGTAGATCAAATCAAACTGTGGGAGTTAGAAAGGAATCGACTTACTTATAGTGAAGGTGTCCTCTACAGTCAATTCTTGTCGCAGGTAAGAACTCTTAAAGTTTGAAGGATGGACGTTTTTTGTCACTCTTCTATGAGCTCATGGTCTCACCGACCGCTATATTTTTCAAGGTCAAATTCATGACGAAATTCTTGAAGTTTCTGGTTATTAATTTTATCATCTATCAGGTATTTGGCTTGATATGTATTTAATGAAGCCCTAATTATAGAGATGCGTTCTCGAACCAAATTTAAGTAGTTAAGTTCATATGAACCTGTGTCTTATCGAGTCTGGTTTTCAAGATGCAGAGTGTCAAAGGAAAAAAAATATTTTTTTTATTTACCTCAAAGATCTTTATTGGCGATTTTGTTGAATTTTGGCATTTCTGTCCATTGCAATAAGACTTAGGCTTAGAGCCGTTTTACACACAAGATAATTTCTCCGAAAATTATGGTCTTAATTACGCCGAAAATTTTTGTTGTCGTATTACACGTAAAAGAATTCTTGTGAAAATGTTCATGGTAAAAATATAAAACCCGTTCTATAGAATATGCGCGAGAATCGGCGCAGAGGGTTATTTCCGTGCATGTCAATTGTCAATATCAAATGTCAACAACATAACCTCACTTAACATTTGTGGGTGTGGTCCTGTTCGAGTCGTACAAAGAAGCGTTTATTGTTTATTCATAATGTCGTGGAATCGGGAAGAAGTTACACTGTTGTTGGAGGAGTACCAAAAATGGCCAAACCTGTACAAGGTGAAGTCGCCCAATTACAAAAACAGAAATTTTCGGCGTCAGGCGCTGGATGCGATAGCCCAAGCATTGAGAAGATTTATAATATTAACCAAGATCTCGATTTCAAAAATAAATTTGAATCAACGACGTCTGTTGTCTTTCCGATTATATTGGACGTCATACCTTAAGGTTATGTCCATTCGAAAATATTACTCTAATGCGCAGGCGTATCATATGAATTACTCCGAAATTTTGTTTGCTTGTGACATACAGGTTGTAGAGAAAATCTTCAATATTTTTTCCATGCAAATTTTCGGCATAATTATGACCATAATTTTCGGAGTAATTCTCTTGGGTGTAAAACGGCTCTTAGTTAGCACTGGATTTTCTTAATATAGAAATCACTAAACCATAAAAAAACCTTATCTAAAATTCGGCATTATACGGAAATTATTCAATGTTCCAAAGTCTCGAAAACCTTGCTGCTTAGCACATATTATTTTTGTCTGCCATGGGACAAAAAATGGCGTCCAATAGGTTGACTCTGCACTTCGCACGCAACGCTGTTATAAAGGATTATGTTACATAGGTTTGTCCGTCTGAGACAAAAGTTAGATACGAACATGCATAACAAAAGAAATTAAAACGAGCAAGTCGGTCCAAGCGGTTAAGCTTTTGCATCATGGGCATTGTAGTAACACTGTGTGAACATTTCAACAAATGCCGAGCGTTACTTCCTAGGTTATAAACGGGCCAATGATTAACAGGCAGACAGATTGATGGAAATAAGGGACATGGTTCTTCGTGGTGCACATGTCAAATAACATCCAAAAAATGCATTTCATTTTACAAATGTATGGTAGAAAGAGTGCACCGATGGCATCGGTGGCCTTGACACTCGGGTTGCTAGGCAACGAGGTGTCTCTATCTCTTTCTAACACACGTATTGCATGCTTTTCGCGCTTGTCTCTCGTACACATTACGACGTCAGTGGTATTTGGTTTTCAGTGTAGACGGTCATTTTTACACATGTGCAATTTTGATGTTTTCTTAATGCAGGCTGACTTCAACGTGTTGAAGGAGTATGCTAAATCGAATGGCTGGTTGATATGGTGTAACAAGGAGAAGAGGACACTCGTGATCAACAAGTCGGCGCACGATGAGGTCAAGAGGTTTTGGAAACGATATTCGAAGGGAAACTAGAACTGATATTCTAGTATTAGCTAGCTTTAATAAATTTATACAAAATTACTTTACAAATGAAACGCATCTTTGTAAATCAGTCTTTTATTTCTCCAATACCAGGCTGTGTCGATGTCTTCCGATTGATTAACGAATATCGTCTGGCGAAATTAAATTCGCAAGGTCACTAGGCAAGAGTAGGCGATGACGTTGGGAGGATCAAAAATAGTTTAATGAAATTAACTTTGCAGGTTTCGACAAACCCCTCGAATTCGAATAGTCTATGCTGCCCGATGGATTATCGGGGATAGTTCAGTAAAATTAACTTCGGAAATTATTGGTCGAACAGAAATAGGCAATGCCGTCGGGTAAATTAACGAAAACAATCAATTGAGATTAACTTCGTGAGTTTAATAGGACCTTATTCGGCACACGCTAATCGCCGATGACATCGGGCGGATTAACGAAAATAATCCAGTGAAAGTAACTTCGCAAGAACAAACTTCTCGAGTGGATCAAGTCCATGGTGTGGATGGGGTAAAGGATATGATCTAGCCTTTTGCGTGTTTATTTGCCAAACATCTCAAACGGGATATCTTGCCTGGTGGATGGAAAGCATGGGTGGTGCAAGCAGCTGCTTTGGAACCCAGCATAGAAAATTTATTTCGAGAATTATAGAGGTACACTGCCATTGAAAGTAAGACTCTTCCGATGGGTTTTTCCCATGCACTATCACGTTCGACTCGTACAAATGCCGCCGCGGTTCCTTTCGCGTCGTTTCGCTTCATTGGGCATGCAACGTTTTGGTTACGCCATTGTATAACTTTTAATTAATACGATAACATCCCGTTCGAGGTGTTTGCCAAATTAACTTCGAAAATAATTTCACTAGACCATAGCCTAGAATCTACCCGACGAGAAGGGGGCTGGGTAGATCGTGAGTTACGGCGTCGAACTGCTAGCAGATGGGCTCGAAAGCTCGCGGGTTCGAATCCCGGCTTCGGAAGTCACATTTCGGCCTTGGATGTTGTGTTTGTATACAGCGCATTCAAAAAGTCCCCCCCCCCCTCCCGGAAGTTGACCCTGGAAATCGAAAGAGGACAAACTTAGTTTGGATATGTTCTTGACCATGACGACGATCAGATCGATTGGTGACCTGGCCAGTGAAGGCAAGGTGGATCAGTCATTGCCAAAGTCAATCAGTGACCCGGCCAGTGGAGGTGAAGGTCGATGAATCACCCGGCCCAAGAAAGCAAGGTAGTTCAATCCAGTTCGACCAGTGACCCGGGAAGTGAAGGCAAGTTACTTTTCTGAGGGTTCTGAATCCATTTCTCGATTTATTCGAGCAGGCAATTCATCTAGATCTTCTGCTTTCTGGGATGAAAGGTATAGGCTTCCATTCAAGTGAATCGGACTGGCCTTGGAATAACCTTCAAGTCCTTGGTCAATTACATATCCAAATTTAGAGTTTTCGCCTGTTCTACTTAGAATATAGGGTTGACCTTATAAAGACATTCAAGGACATACAAACAAAATTATCTCGTTTTCTAGGGTCTAAAGTATAGGTTCCATTCGAACAAATCGCTTTGACCTTGAATGTTATTCAAGGTTATCCAAACCTAGTATGCCTCCTTGTTTCGAGTGGAAGTATAGGGTCCCATTTGAGAATATCCGAACTTGAAATGTTTCCTCCTTTTAATTTCCGGTGTCAAAAGTAGAGGGTCCCATTAAAGAAAATACCTTTAATATTCATATGACCCCCACAGTCAGGGTCACAATTAATGACATATCCAAACTTAGAATTTTCCACTCGTTTGATTTCTGGTGTAAAATGTATAGGGTTCCATTTGAGAAAATCAATTTGACCTTGAAAATCACCTTTAAGGTCACTGTCAAGGTCAGCATTAGATTGCTTAAATAAAATCCTACAATCCTATGCCCTGATCATTTTTTCTTCCGTCAGTATTTTCTGAGATGGAGGGGGGATCGGCAACTTTTTGTATAATATTTATGTATGCACCAGATCAGTGCAAGATCAAGTATGTACACCCCATCGTTGTAGCTGTTTATTCAATAATCAGTTAATTTTTTTAATTTCATTGGGGAAAGTTCAGATTATATAGGAGCTGCCCTGTATTTTTCTTCTTTCGTAAGTGCATTATCTTAATTCATATATTGCGAGGGGGAGAGCAAAAAATCAATTTATTCCAACATGAAATATCCCATCGACCTTGACTGCTTAATCTCATTAAGAATATTAGTCTCGACGTAATATAAGAGCGGTATCCCTTCATGTTTTTGAGATGTCTGATAATTTATTCAGTTTTCATCTCCAGTGGGCAATTCTCTATTCTCAAAAGGTTTCAAATTCTAAATTCCCCCACATAAAATGAAACGCTTATACAATAAAAAAGAAAATTCACTAGATACTGAAGAAAAGTGTCCTTCTGGAGCGAGTACTCCCATTTTTGGTTGGACTCCGTTGCCTCAAAGAAGAAAACTAGGTTTTACAGAAAATAAGGTAGGTTTTATGTTTATTACCTAAAATTCAGATGTCGTGTGAAGTTGGGATTTTACTTATTTTTGTTTTTGTGATTAAATCTTGTAGTAGACTCTACATAAAATTGTAAAAGTGACCACATACAATTTTCTTAGGATGATGAAACTGTAACGAAAGAGTTACAATTGTATCCAAACTGTGACGTCAATGTTTGGTTAAGATCATGCGAAAAGGAAATTGTTGAACCATTAAATGGAGTTATAAAAGGTACCTACCAATAATATTGCAGTAACTGCTTCAAAACAATGGATTTTTGATCATCTAGTACCGCCGCATGCAACTTCTGAGCTAATTTTAACACGCGATAAGTCAGATCAGACAGTATTGTACAGAAATAAGCTTTAACCAACTTCTAGCATGGCTTGTTGAATGTTGTAGGCCGTATACCTTCATGGTTGAGAGGATCCTTGATACGAAATGGTCCAGGATCTCTTAAAGTAGGCGATCAAGAATTTGCTCATCTTTTTGACAGTTCTGCATTACTTCATAGGTAACAAGAAACAAAAAGTGGTGCCCAAAATACTTTACGAATATTATTTATTTTAGATATAACATTAAAGATTGTAAAGTGACTTACCAATGTAGATTTTTGCAATCGGAAGTTTTCAAAAAGAACAGATCTGCTAACAGAATAGTATTGACAGAGTTTGGAACGAAATCTGTGCCTGATCCTTGCCACACAATATTTCAAAGGTATTGAATCATATAATGGTAACAAATTGTTACACTAAATACAGCGTATTTTAATCGGGCTCCAGGTATCTTTAATTTCGAAAACTTTGAGTAGATCTAAGAAAATGAAAGTTTGAGTTACAATCCAACAAACATGACAAAGCATTTAATTTGTTGAAATTCAATATTTGCAAGTACCTATCTTTTTCAGAATTGCAGCAGTTTTCAATAAAGACGCTTCGGACAACGCGATGATATCAGTTTATCCAATAGGAGACGAGATATATGCATTTACAGAAATTCCAACAATCCACAGAATCAACCAAGACACTCTGGAAACAGAAGGCAAAGTGAATATAAACGATTATGTGTCGATAGTAAACCACACTTCACATCCTCATGTACTAAGTGATGGTATGATTAATTTAAGGTATACTTTAAGATCACAAAACTTTACTTCAAATCTTCTAGGTACTGTGTACAATTTGGGAACGACTATCTATGCGACGGGTCCGCATCATACGATTGTCGAATTCCCAACAAACGAAAAAAGTAAGTGAATTCATATAAAGGTCAGGCAATTTTAAAAACTATAAATTCCGACATTCTTGTATTAATTAGCAAGAAAAAACTGCCTGAATATGCTAATATAGGACTGAGATATAATATAATTAAAGATACAGTATTTCTTCCAACATATTGCTTGCCCACCATTGGAAACGATCCTACCTGTATATAAGACTTTATGGATGTATTTCCATAAAATAATAATTTGATTTACTTCCATGTTTCAGGTGATGCGAGTACAATGTTCAAAAATGCCAAAATAGTAGCAACGATTCCAGCAAGATGGCCTTTAAATCCATCATACATGCATACGTTCGGTAAAACATTAGAAGCAGAACAAAATCATGAGTTTCTTAGCGTCTTAGATGTTTGAAAAATATAGATATAACATATGTTTCAAATTCAACACTCACCATTGGGATTTGGGAAACGGTTATAAATACGAAGTCGTGTTAAATGGGGGAAAGTTGTGCCTCTGAGTAACTAAGAGGAAGGCACTCAGAAAGTTTCGCAATTCCAATTATTTCCGGATATAGGCAGAACACTGAATTTTCCCGAAATCGTGTTAATCTTTTCTTGACTTTATTTGAGGTGGAAACTGAAAATAAATAACACAACATTGCCACTTTTTCTCCTCTAAAAGTTGACATAATCAGAATTTATTCTTCTTATGGACGCCATATCAGATTTTTTGCACATGTGTATAATTTTTTTGATTCTGTTCCAAAAATTGTATGTCATATATTGACTTTGCCAAACTTTATTTCCAAAAGACTAATATTTTCATAGTTTGCATTGGGCTTGGGAAAATTCAGTTTTTTCCGACTCTCTCCGGAAATATTCGGAATTGCAAAACAACAACAAAAGTGTCATTTTCTTAGTTACCCAAATGCGAAAGTTTGCCATTTTTTAAGCCACTTCGTATATCTTACTGTCTCCAAAATACCAGTAGTGAGAGCCGAATTTGAAACACCGGTATAAATATAATATAGATAGTGATCAATGTATTTAGTTCGAATTAATTTGAAATACTCAAATAGAAGTATTTCTTCCAGTCAATGTAACATCTGAAACTTATCTTGCTGATAAAAATCTCTATATTTTGCTGATCGTCAAATGTTGGATGTCAATAGCGGCACCTGCTGGGAAAAAGCTAGGCTAAGAAGTACTTTTCTCCACACGACCTCCTCACTAAGTAAAACGTCCAGATAGGACCTAGTCTCGAAACCTGCTCACATGTTTGGGGTGCTGCAGCCCGAATACATTATCCATGCTCCGACTGATCAATGACTATTCACTAACGGGCAGTCTCAGGACCCTTTCACACCGGCGGGTCGTCGGTGATCTAGCTCTCTTCTACCGATAGGCCAATGGGCTTTGCTCCTCTGAGCCGTTCTCCCTGATGCCGCTATGTGATGTGCCTGTCAGACAGATCCACCTGACTTGGGCCTCCCATCCTAACCGTGTCGAACTTCGTACACCCAGAACTGGCCAATACAACCGCTCCTTTGTCCTTAGGATATCGAGATTGTGGAACAATCTACATGAGGAGGCTTTTCCCAGTTCTATCAATCTTAGGCAGGTCAAAAATCAGATAAACAAAGTTTCTTTAAGCTCCTCATAGCAACGCGGTGACCTGTCATTTAGGCTTCTGCCTGCGCGCCTGTTTCGGTGTAAAAAAAATTCGGGCAGCTGGATGCCCTTTTTCAAAAAATCAAAAAATTACAATGACAGTATATTTTATGTCTTCCAGGCCTTCCAGCGCATTTATTTTTGGCGCTATAATACAGTGTGCTCTAATAACCACCCGAACGAAATATAAAATACATTGTCATTGTCATTTTTTGCATTGTAGTTTGAAAAAGGCTTACAAGGTGGCCAAAACATTAGTAAACATTCAATCCAAAATATGTGGCGGCCAGCAAAATATGTAGATTTATTTCTTTCAGGCTTAACAGATAACTTTTTCATAATAGTGGAACAGCCGTTATGCGTTTCAGTACCAGGAATGATATCAGCAAAATTTAATAATGAACCTTTGGCAGGATGCTTTAGATGGTATCATGAGGAATTCGTAGGTCGTGCTGCTACGAAAATTGGGCATCGTCTTCAAATCAACTTTTTTTAGACACAACTTAACGTGCTATCTAGAAAGTCTGGAGGACTGCTTTATACATTTCAAGCGGAGGCATTTTTCTATTTGCACATAATACATCAGTATGAGTTAGACGATTATATTGTCATAGACATATGCATGTACAAAGACCCATCTATGTTGGACTGCATGTTTATTGAATCGATGAAGGTAAAAGTGAACTTTTCACAATATATCTTTCAAAAAGGTTGTATAAAATACAATTGTTCACGTTTAATTATTCATTAGGAACCTTTCACGAGGGTACATGTGCATTAAGTTATGTCCGTATTTTTAGTCAATGCAACAAAATCCAAATTATGCGAAGATGTTTCGAGGCAGGCCAGCAAGGTTTGTTTTGCCACTGAATCCAGAAAAAATGGATAAAGAGCTGAATAGAAATTTAATAAAACTGAAGAACTCAAAAGCCAAAGCTTACTATCTACCTGATGGAGAAATTTTGGTGAAGCCTGAGAGGCTTCTCGATCTTGGATGTGAAACACCACGAATTCACTATGAACACTATATAGGTATATGATTTTTGAAATATATCGTGAGAAAAGTTCCAAATTTCTCAATTATTTCAGGCAAACCATACAGATATTTCTATGCAATCTCATCAGACGTAGATGCAAAAAATCCAGGAACAGTTAAGTTTATTGAAAGTATGATGATAACATTTTTTAAAAGTTGACTGATTTTAGATTATCAAGGTTGACACTGTGACTCGGTCTAGTAAGACTTGGTGTGAGGAAAACTGCTACCCTAGCGAGCCTATTTTTGTACCACGTCCAAATTTCAAGGTAACAGTATATAATTTGCATGGTAGAATGAATTAGCAGAATTTGAAAAAACCATCATGTCATCACCACTGGCACGCTTAGCGTTTTCAGTAACCTTTGCAATGGTGGTTTTTCCTTTGGAACGTTTAGGCGAAAGTTAGCATGATACTGCTAACTCTTGGAACGAAATTTACAACATCCATTGCATACTTAGAAAACCAATTTTGAGATATTATCAGCGAAACTGGTCACGTCAGAAAATAGAAAATAGATATACCGAATTATATATCTGTAATAGAGATTCCGACTCTGCTTTCTTTTGTTGCCTTATCTATTCTGTACTGATCCCCAAACCATTACTCCAACAGTCCTGTGTATATACTTCTCAACAGCAAATCAAACATCACGGCGGCATCTTATCCTTCCACGACCATCGTGCTTACCTAGACAAAATCGCGATTCGTCGCTGAAGATGACATTATGCCATTCTGCCTCCCAATGCTGCCGTTCTCTGCTCCAGTTCAAACTTTGACGACAGTGGTCCGTAGTCAGAGGAAGCACTAACCGTGGACGGTATGAAAAAAGTCTAAAGGCTCGAATGCGGCACTAGAGTGAACGCATAGTAACCAACGACGATGAAAAGACCTAGACATTTACATTCATTCATAAAACGTCTATCTGAACGTTGACAAGATAAACAACAGAAAACTATATACAGCTGGAGGAAGATGGCGGACAGTCGTCAACTGCCATGGGCGTATCATAATCGGGGTAATAGAGCTATAGCTAGAAATCGATTTTTGTGGAGTTTTTGGGCACTTCAATGAATGTAAAAGTATTATGCATAATGGAATGGAATAATTTGTCACTCAAATAAATTGTTTATGCTAATTATGAATATGCAAGCCGAAATATAGCGTCGAAGTACAATTAAATATAAGTGTACATAAACACAACAAGAAACGGTCAAAACTAGGACTATGAACCAAACCGGACGTCACATGCACTCAGACCAATCATGATAGTGTCGCCAGCGACAGACGAGGCTCTGAAAACTGATGAGCTTTATACATTTATTAACCCGACTGCCTCAGGAGGAATATGTTTCACATGTTTTTTGGTTTGTATGTATATATCCAAAAATTCTGTTTCACGGGCTCAAATGCTTGTTGGATTTTGGTATTCGGATTCGTCCTAGCAGTATGAGTGATACTGGGTATATTAAAATTTCATTGAAACAAAATGGCGAATATTAATAAAATAATCAACCTTGAAATTCATATTTCCAAGGCTGCAGCTTGAACGGTTTGATGGATTTTGACAGAGGTGCCTCTAGATTAGAGACGGTATACTTGACCAATGTGTTTCCAATATTTACTTAAAAATTAGAGTTGGATTGAACAGTTTTGATCGCCATCCATTTTAATAAGATATTTTTTTAAAACAAATCAAACAGTGAAATGGGAACACTTTTTATTTTGACATTTTTACAAAATCATAAATTACAAGAGTTGCTTCAAGCAGCTACTTCACACTCGCCAATTTAACAATGGGTACAAAATCATCATAGGCCATTCCTTGTATAATAGTAAAGAACAGTATAAGAACAAACACTCTAAATCTTATTAGTACTACTTTGCCAGTGTTATAAAGCGAATGTCAGACGTTCATTTCATACTCTGATCCGTTAGTATTTTCCAAGGAATGTGGTCGTATTCATTGAACGTCTAGCCTAGCGTATTGATGCCATGTTTTATTGTTGCATAAGGTTATGTGGAAATTCAATCATTCCATCGATCCGGAAGGAAATCTATCAGTAAATACTGACGTACGGATCACAGTCTGGAATGAACGTCTGACATTCATCTACGAGGTCTCAGTTATAGCATAATTAAAGGAAAATATGCGAGTTATATATATATATATATATATATATATATATATATATATAATATATATATATATATATATAATATATATATATATATAAAGGTAACTTTATATAAAATCTAATTACATATAATATAATCAAAAATATATACATCAACACATTAAGCATAATTGTAAATAATTCATTCAATCTTGGGGTGTTACCTAAAGTGTTGTAGTAATCGTGTTGAGAAATTTGTATAGCAAATTAATTTTATAAGATAGGTTATGTATCCATTTATAACATGAAATACGAAAAAAAAACAATACATGCAGTGGGGATATTTCCATTTTACTGTGTATTGGTAGAAATTGCGGAATCTTGAATTATTTCAATTACATGGGAAACAGCTGAAATGTAGTCGACCTATACATACATGATCAGTGTCGCCAGAAAATTAAAAATCTACTAATTAGCTATGCATTTTGGGAAAAACAAAGCTTGAACTTCTGCCACCTACAGGTCTACAAAAATGTACATAATTTAAAAATACTTCTCAACCTTAGAATCATATCATAGAATCCAAAAAATTACGAGAGATACAACAAAGAAAAAAATCTTACTGATGGCTGAATAATACTGCCTTCGTATATACACTTCTAATTCTGTTTTTTTTTAAACTGTCCGATTTTTTCACAGTTTCGTGATGAATTCTGAGTGAGAAATACTTTTTCAAAATCAGTTTTATCAGAAATATGCAGTGCCCATCAATAGGGTCATCTTCAAGAAGGTGGTGTTCAAAATACCCCAAAATATGTGGTGATATTGATTGTATGGTATTATTGACTAGAATATCCGAGAGATGTTTGATATTTTTGTTAAAGATATTAGTTGTCTTTTGGAAGAAACGAAAGTATTTTTCACCATGGCGGCAAATTTGAATAACTGGTCCTGAGGCTTTTGTCAATTCTCCATAAACTTTTCTTTTTTGCAATGGCATGTCAATATCGCCCTCTAAAGAATTCTTACAATTTATACAAGTAACACATTTTTTTAAACAATTCACCACAAACCCTGCAATGTATGAAACAACATCTTCTGTATAAATTGTAAGATTCCATGCAAAAGGTGTGCACTGGTAAAGGGCAAGATCGTTTTTTATTTTTTCTTCAAACTGAAGTAATTCTGGGCTATTTAAAAGATCTTCACCATCGTCCGCCCTGGTTATATGATATCCACTGCCACAAGATAAGATAGTCAAACGCTCTGGGTTATCAACATTTCCTGTGTCTGGGCCAGATATCTCTGTATGCACCAGCAATCGTTTGTATGCAGCTTCAAACTGCCTTGCACTGGGATTATTGTTGTACCCTCCCTTACTACGAATAGCTCCAAAAAAAAGCTCTAAATGATCCTGTGATAATTTATTTGTCAAAATATATTTTAAAACTTTCTTTTCTACAATACACAAGTTATAAAACTGTTTCAAGCTCTGAATGCAAATCAAAAATCCTAAAAAAACAGTTTTTTTTGGAGAATGTATTATTGGGAGAGTACCTAGTCGCAATCCATGGATATATTGAACTGCCTCGTCCATGAATTTGAAAAATGTATCTGCAGTAGCTGGAGAAAGTGGGCGCTTAAATAAGTACTTTGAAAACCTGTTTCTAGAGTTGAAAATATCAAAAATATCGTTAAATGTTTGAACAAATTTTACGGTACCTTCCACATTAGCAAACGTCGCTAGTTTTAAATCTTTGGATAAATAGGTCAAAGCATCAGCAACACTTCTACTTAAAGTTTGTGTAGCTATTTTGACCCTCATTTTTTCTCTCGTCCACTGTAGATGACGATTTCTTATTTTTGTGCCTAAATGTAAACCTTCGATATTTTGCACATCAACTAACTTCACCAAATAATCCCAACTTATCTGATTGTTTTCAGAATCACCTAAGTATTTGATGGAACCAAAAGCGTTTCTGACTAATTTTATCATGTGGCTTGGGTCTAGGAATATGTATACATTTTGACCCGTTATAGGATGGAGAAAATAAGTCTTCAAGTTTGTTACATCGTTCAGATTTGTCCCTAGACAAGAAGCCATTGTGAAATTTACTGGAGCACCATCGAATGTTAATGATGCTACAGTAACTCCAGAAGTGTGGATGAAGGTTAGGCATTTTTTCACGAGTTCTGCCTTTTCATAACCAGTCAAGCCATCCAACAGAAAGTAACCCACCGGAATTTTCCATGCTCCATTCAAGCATACTAACATAAAAACCAACACCTCCTTTGCTTCTGGTAGAACGTCTGATTCTATGTTAGCCCCAATATCAACATACCCCGTGAACTTACTCCCTGTCCATTCAACTTGTTTCCGAATAGACATCTCATCTAGGACTAAATTACACATAACAGTAGAGTTTTTGGTTGAAGCTTCTCCTTGTTTTAATTTCAAGGCCACAATGGATTCCTCAGTGAAGCCTGGTGAACCATCAATCGACTTATACCATTTGCTTATTGTTGACAGATGGGGTAGAGCAAGGTTAAATGTCTTCCTCACAAAATTGTATGCTCTTGGGGAATAAAAGCTCAGCGTGAGGGCAAATGACCGCAAGGCAGGGTTATATTTCTGGCTAGTACGCCCCCTCAACATTCTTTCAAAGATTTCCAAAGGCATACCAGAAAGAGATGCCTAAAAGAGATATTAAGTATTTAGAATGCAATTAAATCATGTAATCTGAACAGAATGAGTATTTTAAAACTAGTATTAATTACATTTATGCAAGATAAATAACATCAGGAAACTAAGATATTAACACTGAACATACCCATACTCAATTCTATTTCTACCATAACCAGTCTCATGACCTGCTGTGGTTAGATGACGATATGTATACTTGTTGTAACAAGTATTAGTCAAAATAAACAAAATACGAATAAAAAAAGAATATCAAATGCTATAATTAAAAGAAAAAAATCATGGAGCTATATGTGCAAAAGTGATAAGATGATAATGCTTATTTTCAATGAGCAAGATTACAACTGGTCTTCTGACCAGTTATGGTATGTTGAGTGTTGTGTGTGTGTTGTAATGAAAATTATTATATTGAAAAAAAAAGTTGATCAATTGCTCCATTCAAATGAATTCGGGTATCTGGGACACACAGTCTTCATCAATCTGCTTACCTTCAATACAGTTTCAGCTGAATCTGTTATGTGATTCTTCTGCTTCAAAAGTTTCAATAAGCCACTTAGAGTTTTTATTCTTCTCCTCAAAGCAGCAACACTTGTTTGGAGACTTTTTACTTTTTTCCTCAATGTCATTAGGGAACTTTTCATCAACCGATAATTTGACTTTGATTTTCTGGGAGTGGAAAAGTCATCACTTGATAAATCTCCAACATAACGTTTTAGCCTGAAAAGGATAAATGTGTCAACTATATACTTTATTCATTAAATAATATTATATATCATTTCATCTTGATACAAAATAGCTAGTAAGAAACAAGTTCTTGTCTCCCTCAAATACCTTCTTTTACGTGGTGTTCTGACATTTCGTTTGGTGACATTGCCTCTAATTGCCAATTGATACTCCTGTTCAGAAGCAGTTGCAGTACTGGATGATGTGAATGACTGCAAAATTTCTGGAGGCTCTACCATCTTAGAAGCTTCATCAGGAAAAGGAATATGACTTGAGCTAAAATATTTTCTACATGAGTAAATGAAATGGTTTAGATTAAGAGAATACTCACACCACATGGGAAGGCCCTGGTATAGCTAACTCTTCCATTCTCAATCTAAAATAAAAGGTATACATAAAATACTGGACATAACACATGTAAACAACCAAAATCCTTTGACATACACATGATACTATTTAGATAAGTTTTGACAATAATTGTTTGGTAATGTACTTGAATGTATGAATTGCATTTATTAAAGCACACTTGAAGCACACAGGCACTGACTTATTTTACTGTGCCAATCTGTTTATTTTGATAATAATATGTAGTATAAGCTTATTATATGAGAATAGTTCAAGTCCGTATAGAACTCTACTCACCGCTTTCTGACAGGGCTCCCTTGACTGCTATGGGCTTCTGAGCTTGATTCCTTTGATGGAGTAAGTGTCACTGTTGAATCAGAGCTGGAATAATAATGTCTGTTTAAGATACTTATGGATACAATAACAAAGTAAATATTTACAGGGCTAGAGTCTAGAGTAAAGTACAAGTATAATCTTGACACATTTTTAATTCTTCAAACTTTAGATAATAGAAATGCTGAGTAAATATTAATCAATATGAATATATAGGGCAAATGTATCTGTATGCTATTAATAGCATGTCAAAAAAACTCAAAAAAGTAACAAACATATTTACCTTGCATACTCCTGCTCATCATGTATGGAGCGAACATCTACTGGTTCAGCACCATCCTTCAAAAGCCTTCTTCCAGCAGAATCATATTCAAAGTCCCTATCATGAAAATGTTTGCTGCATATCAGTGCCACTTTCGGCAACGTTTTCTCCCAGTCAATGCCAAGCAGTGAAATCCATAAAATGCGCTTTGCTGGGTCAGATGGGAGTCTAAAATTGTAAACACATGTCTTACACCAATGATCTGTCTAATGATTATAAACTAGTTAGCACAAAAATATAATCAAATCATGGCAAAATCACGTTTACTTAAGTTGCATGAAGATTGTGTATGTGGATATTTTTGTACTTGATGAACTACACCCAGAACATCTTTAAATTGTATCATACTGCTAGTGATGGATATATATTCATATAAACTCGTCAGGAAGCTACAAAAAGTTACTAAAATGATGGTAAAAGACTGTTTTATGATAATTTTTTCAGTAAAATTTGTATTGCCACGCCTATGATATGAAAACATAACCTTACTTACCGATGGAATGATAAATTGGCCGATTCTGGATTATTGCTGTTTATCTTGCACACATAACACGATCGCACCATTGTTCAACAGGTAACAGTTCAATATCACTAACAAACTTATGGCAAATAGCACAAAAATAATGATTTGTGAAAATCCACAACTCAAGCATAAAATACGCACTTTATACTATCGTAAAATGTCCATTCATAAGAAAAATGCGACGTTGCCAATGTCGACTGAAGCTCTGTGACTGAAGGAAATCTCTTTCCAATTCGCTAACGGTAAATTCAATACGAAAATAGTTCACTTTTCTACTTTTCACTATTGCTTATGCAGATTTTCAAGAATGTTAACAATTTTATTATTTTCATGAGTCCAAATAGCTGGTTTACACGATGAAATATTTGTTTGAGGTTTGTTTACTACCAGGTTAGGAATTCTATCAGCTAGTAACTGGCAACATTGCAATTCCCTAATATTTATCCTTTCAACGCGTTTTAGTGTAAATAGAAAGGTCTAGGTCTTTTCATCGTCGTTGATAGTAACAGATCTACCTTCTCCAATTACAGTGCAACCTCTTTAATCCGAACACACGTTAATGCGAACCTACGGTAATCCGAACGACTAAATTACAAGGTGATAGTCCGAACGCTACCTCGGTATACCGAACACTGCGGCAGACAGACAGAAAAATTCCTGTTGGTGCTTGACTTGAAATCAAACGGTACTCAGTCATATTCATTGTATTGTTCCGTACGGTTCGGTTAGTTTGTTTCGCATAGCATTTGTTAAGCAGCAGATTGTTTCGCATATTAAAAATGTCAAAAAGAAAACACAACGTTGGATCTAAAACAAAAACTAGAAGTTTTGAAAGATATAGTTGCTGGTGTTAGTTATTCTAATATTATGTCAAAATATGACATTGGAAAAGCTACAGTAGCTGATATTAAAAAAAAAATGGCATTTCTCCATGAAAATGATGTTGGTCCTTCCAGTAGAAAAACGTTAAAACTCAGTTCAAATCCTAAGGTCGCAAGGGCTTTATTTACATGGTTTTGCCAGGAAAGAACAAAAGGTAAGTTCTATTACATTCTATGCAGGAATTCCATATTCAAGTTCAAGATAAAATGCAATCCAAAATAATTTTTTTTAAAGCTTCTGATAAATAATAGTTTTGTTGCATTTTGATGTTTTTTGTGATAATTTAAAATTAGATTACATATAGCTATGTTTTTTTAGGTTCAAAGTAATAAAACACTTCGTCTCACAAACCTCGTTTTTTTTTAAATGAAAAGCTCCCATTTTAAAATTTTGTCCTACTAAGGATTAAAAATAAAGGTAAGTTTGTATAAGCATATTTATCCCAAAAATTTACAGTTTCCGAAATATTTCACAATTTATGTTTGTAGCAATGCTATTTCTGCTTTTCAGTGTTGCGAAGGTGGTCATGATTGCGTTCAACAATGATTAGAAATAAAATACACAACGACAATTAAATAACCATGGTAACCACTATTTGACAAGAACCGCTCGACGAGCTCTTCGAACTGCCCTTCTCACTAAATAAAATGTCACTTTTAGCACTTATATACATAATAAATAACTATTTTAAGTTTCTGTTATTAGATAAAGTTTGTATGTTTTTACTGTTATTAACATCCTTTTATAATTGTAGAGGGTACATGTATAAATAAAAATGTACATATGTACTTGTAAATGTACCTAATATGTATTTTAACATATATTCGTTAATCCGAACATTTCGATAACCCGAATCCGGACTGGCAGCGGGGTGTTCGGATTAAAGAGGTTGCAATATCCAGGAATAAAGCTATCATGTGTGGTGATTTCAACGCGAAGGCGCCGGAGTGGGGAATGACGTATTCTGATGGAAGGGGAGATATTCTAACTGCATGGTTAGCTGGACATAATGTAATGGTGGTCAATGAGGGCGAAGCAGCAACTTTTACAACAGGCGAGTCTGCATCTATCTTGGACCTGACTTCAGCTACAGAGGGTGTCTCCACTAACATACGAGACTGGAAAGTATTAGACTTGGAGAGCTTAAGTTGTCATAGCTACCCTTGTATTCAAGTTGGTTGTTGCATGGGGATACTGTGGAGGCCATACCGCAGATCAGACGAGGCATCTAAACGCCACTAGGTTTCGGAAATGAGCTACATCTCCGTGCGAATGAGAACACTGGAACAACAGCAGAGGAGCTGATTCAGTTGCTAACCAAGATTTGTGTCAGCACAATGCCAAGAAGATAGAGTCGTGGCCATAGAAGAAGTCTCTACTGGTGGACGCAGGACATCGCAGAAGCCAGAAAAGCATGCCTTAAAGCCAAGAGAGCATCAACGAAGAGGAACTTGACTGCGGAAATCAGAAATGTATTGAAGCAGGAGTAAAGGGAGGCTATAAAACATCTTAGAAGACTAATCCAAACATCTAAACGGAACTGTTGGAAGAGACTCTTAACGGATGTAGACAATGGCGTATGGGGCAAACGATACCAAATAGTGGTCAAGAGACTACGTCTAGTCCCTTCGGATAGGATTCCATTCGATAAGAGGTTGAAAATAATTAGATCGCTTTTGCCACCAAGTCCTCCACTGTAGGTTGATAATGATTCAGATAGAGCCAGCATCCCTTTTGCACTGGAAGAACTTCAAGAAGCTACGACTAGATTGAAGGACCACAAAGCACCGGGGCCTGATGGAATTCCGGCGGAAATCATTAAACTCGCCGTGAACGAAGTGCCTGGAATATTCTTACAGGTGGCAAATCGGGAGCTGCGTACGGGAGTATTTCCAGATTTCTGGAAACTAGCAGATGTAGTGCTTCTTAAGAAAAAAACACAAACCTGGCGGAATTCCGTCCTCGTATTTGAATATTTCAATACTACATGCTGCAAGTAAGCTGTTGGAGCATATGCTACTGAATCGGCTACTCGAAGACATGGATGTAGTGGGCGGACTCTCCGACAGGCAGTATACCTTCCGTAAAGAGAGATCAACTTTAGATGCCATACAGGAAGTCATAAGAATTGCCAAGCAGTCAGACGTCATCGTTCACAGGGAGATGCAGCTATGCGCTCTTATAACTCTAGATGTACATTCAACGTGGCATCCAGAGGCGAAATCGATAGCAAGCTGAAACACATTGTATCAGATGGCAAGTTACTTGGAGAACCGCAAAATCAGGATAGAACCTGGTAGGGATCATCTGATAGAGATGAACGCAGGAGTGCCTCAGGGCTCGATTCTCGGACCTACACTGTGGAATGTCCTACACAACGGTTTGTTAGAACTAGAAATGCCACAAGGTATAATGCTTATAGCCTACGGATGATCTCGCTGCAGTGGTCGTTGCCAGAGGTGAGATAGAGCTGGAACAGAAGGCTGACTGGGCTATCGAAGAGGTCAGCTATTGGCTCAGAGGAAGGTCCATGTCCTTAGCCCCAGAAAAGACGGAAGCAGTGATAATCACCAAGAAGAGGAAATTACAGCGAACATCTTTCTTGATAGATGGAGAAGAGGTTCGACCAGGGAAGGCTTTGACATACCTTGGCATATGAATTGACTGTAGGCTCACTTTTGGGCAGCATATAAGCAGGGCGGCGACCAAGGTTGCAAAACTGGTCGCACTTCTATCTAGATTGATGCCCAACATTGGAGGGCCGCGAGCGAGCAAGAGAGCGACCTTAGGTTCAGTGGCCTACTCTGGTATGCATCACCCACATGGGGAGGGGCCATGAGGGTAAAAAACGTCATCTTGCCAAGCTGAAGAGAGTTAGTAGAAGGATAGGGCTGCGAATTAATGGTGCATACTGCACGGTATCCGCTGAGGCGGTTAAGGTAATTTCTATTACGCTACGCATAGACCTGACAGTGGAAATGAGATGGCAGGTGCATGACGATCCCCTAACTCTGGAAGACAAGCAGCGTACGATCAACTGGTGAGAAGTTGGCAGCAGCGATGGTAAGTTACCACTAAGGGTCGCTGGACGCGGGCACCGATACCAAATCTGGAGGCATGGGTTAAAAGGGAGCATGGCGAAGTTGACTTCTACCTGGCCCAGCTATTGATAGCGCACGGGTGGTTCCAAGCGTATCTGAACAGATTCGCCATTTGCGACGACTCATCCTGCCTGTACTGCGAGGCCATGGACGATGCCTTCCATACCTTTTTCAGGTGTCCCAGGTAGAAGGTAGATAGAGAAGTATGCAGCCGGTGCTTAGTCACCCTGGGCAACATTGACAACTACTCGTAGATGCTGCAGTCTCTTGACAACTGAACTGCTGTCACGAATATGGCAAGAGGCAAACTAACCAGGAAAGTGACAAGAGGTCAAGGATATGCGGAGCCTCGTACCAGATCGATACATGTCAGAAAACTAACAGAGAGGAACGAACAAATCAGTTCGAACAAATGGGACGAGATGATCGACAGATTCAACCTCTCCGAACTCCTAATCCGGTTGATCCGGGAAGGCAGACATAGGGCGAAAGAAGAGGGTGATAGAAGATGAAGATGATGAAGAAAAAGCGTGCGAGAAGATTTACAATCAGCGGCAGTTCCAGCACGTCAGGAGGTTCATATACCCACTCGCTCCAGGTTGCGGCTTGGCGACGGTCTTTAAAAAAACCTTCTCCAAACCATTGGTCAACGATCTGACGCGTAGTAGCAAAACGGTCTCGTAGGGCTAGTTGTCTGAAACGCCTATCTTGACGCTCTGTGTTACGCCTCAGTGGACCAGTTGGTATGTGCCGTGTCCCTCTACCTTCTGCTATTCAAACACGACACACACGCATTACCATCATTGCAGTACAATTAACACGGCGGCCAATTTCGCGATAGGACAAACCAACATCTCGATAGGCAATAATTCCCTGTGAAAGTCGCTTACATGATTTTGTTTTGCTTAGCACTAGAAAATGAAAGATCAATAACTAAAAATATCTACTACTCAGCTCTCAGAAACTGCTTTCTTTGTAAAAACTAAGAGATAACATTTTAAAAAAAGGTAAACAAAAACGTTGACATTGTTGCCATAGCATGCTTTAAATATGGTCACTATGTTGCAAAAAAACAAGTTGAAGAAATTATTTTTCCTGGATGTAACACTTCTAATTTCACTAAGTATATTATGCTGCACGTTCAATAAATGTTACTTTTCATGATGAAACTGAAGAATCTCAGTAAATATTGAACGTGTAGCACTGGCCTTGAATAAAAATATACTCCAGGCCTATCTTCTGTGTCATCCAATATATCAACAAATTTTATTGTGGATGTCCTTAAGGTGTCAACTGGTGTTAATATGTTTCAGAACGAAGACGATGGAGTAGTTCTAGTTTCACTAGTATGGGGCAGGACAGACACAAACCACGCTGGTCTTCTTATACTAGACGCCCAAAGTTTAACCGAAATTGGTAGGGCGGAATTTACTACTCCAGGACCTGTTCCAAAATGTCTACACGGGTGGTTTTGTCGAAAAGACGGACAGTGTAATTAAATAGGCATATATATTTCATATCTTTTATGGATAAGTATAATAAATTATTAAACATTATAATACAACAATAAAACAAATGTGAATATATAATACATTATTTTGTTTTAAAAATCAAAAATTGATTGACTGTTTTAGTTATTAATAATTATGGATGTACAACTCAAAATTTGAAATACTCACTCAATGTACATGGAAATCACAAAGGTTGTATAATTCGATTTCATCAAATATGTTTACCATTTTATGGTTAATTTCAATCTAACAGTTATCGCTTTTAGCAAAATACTGATTTATATCATTAATTCTAGAAATTATTCTTTACCAATTCAAAGTATCCTAATTCACCCAAGCATTGTGAGTGCACACCAATTATTTTTACAAAAATGGGAACATTAAATTTTGTTTGGCACTCTATATTACACACTGCATTAGATTTTAGGTTATTTTTCATCCAACTTGATTTAATTGTTTATAGCAAATAAATTGCTATTACCACTCTTCACAGGTCGTACGAATGAAACTGGTTGGTTTATTTTAATTCACAATATCAAACATAGCTGAATTTGAATATCGTGTAACGTTAGTAAAAGTACAGAATTTTTTACACATATCTATATTACAACCTATACATATTCGTTATCCACTTAAACCGCTGCGCTTAATTGACATTTCATACTTATTTGTGCAAAAAGTTCATGGAAACGTTATGGGGGACTTTAAAGAAAAACGACCTTTCAATCTAAACGTACGAAAGCTAGTTTTGTATATCAGATGATGTTTGCTATAAAGTTAGTTGGGTAGTACGGCAAAACAAAAATCATATCAACATTAATACCCGGTTTACAGTCAGCAAGAACAAGAAAAATGTTAATCAGACGCATGCGCACTAACAAAACAGCTGATACTTCATGTGGGGCCTTACATGAAAATCAATCAGTTGGATTTTCCATGCAAGTTTGTCTGCAATTACGATGGAATAGTAACTTACATGTTACCAATGCTTTCAAATGTCCCCAAGGTGGTTTGTGTGGTTATATTTAATTGTTTTGTGATTGGATGCATTTCTCTTGCAGACAAATTACCGTCTTGCAATTGCAAGAGCTTGCATGCATTGGTCCTGAGGACTGTAAAACTGTTTTAATATAATGTCTCTAGGGAATTTGGCATAAAGTTTTTGATCACGAGATCATGCCTAGATTTTTTAAAAATCAGTAAAAGTTACATGAGTTTATGTTTAACCGAGTTTTTCTGGAAATATTTCTTTTTCATGCACTAAATTCATCGTTACTGTAAATAAACATAGTGTCTTGTGACCTCATGCTGCGCTGTAAGTGATCTGCTGTGTACATGTACACGAAAAAAAGTCATTTTATAGTTATTGTCAGCACAAGATGCAGGACCAAACTAAGGCTTTCTTCATTGATAGACAGCTACGAAAGTATACAGAGTGTGAAACTTAAACCAGAACTTTGTTGATATGATACAAATATGTCATCCTTGGCTCCGCCCCTGATGCCGTTTTGTATAGACAAAAGAGATTCTAATATTAACAGAACATTCATAAAAACGCCTTTTTTGTTTTCCAAAATGAATTGGATTTATTTGATAAGCCTCCATAACTTATGCAGTAGAATGCTATTTATCGTCGTGATTTTCAGATCACCAACATGTTTCTATCAAACATAAATTGTAAAATTTATATACTCAGTCAACATAGGCTGGACAACTTTTAAACTGAGATGTTTGAAGATTAAGGCACAAAATTGACCAGTGGTCAAATCCGTATGTTTTGTGCCTGGTACTTTAAATAAATACAAACTTTTTTGGGATATAAACATTTCCTTCATACGACTCATTCACTCTTTCCTATTCATTCAAACTGTTCAACGCAGATTATTTCAAAGTTTGAGTTGTTCATTTGTACCTTCAAGTTCGTAAACAATCTGTTCAGATTCAGTACATATTTTATTCAACTAGTGCATCATAAAACTACCATTAGCATCTTCGTCTGTCTAGATGACGTGTCCAGACTGCCACTACTCATTTAATGGAAAACTCGCGATGACGTGGTAAAAAATTAAACTGTGAATTAGGATAGCTTACTGTAACTGGGCGGTGAGAATTTCTTCCTCAAAATTTTCAAAATATATAGAGGCAGACAAGAAACTAGAGTTATCACAAGTACTTTCCAGAAGAAATCTTTCGTTCTGATGAATTCGGCATCTGAAAATAACAGCTTGAAAATGAAGAAATCAGGACAAAAATGAAGAAATTATGACAAACATGTCGGTAACACATGATTTAAAAAAATAAGGTCAGATTCAGCATGTAAAATATGAAGAGTTCATATAAGAATGGATCCAGAAATTCCCTGTTAGCGAAAAAGTGCACGGTACTGGTTCTTGCAAGCATCAGTGCTGTTTTCCTGTCATATTGATCCTATCTACAGGATGATTTTTTCAATTAAAAAAATGTACCAGCTGGATTACTATGTTTTTAATAACGCTAAACGGGCTGATGTACTGAAAAATAATGTACGTTTAAATGAAAAACTCCAGGATACAGTTGGCAGTGCATACTTTTTAGATAAACAGATTTTCACTTGAAATTACTTACCAAAATAATCATGTAGAACAACAAGCGACAATCCATACAGCCCTAGTGAAAATAGTTCCGCCAACACCATGAGATAGTGCCACGTTCTGATGTTTAAGGCCACCATGATCAGTTCTGTAAGTATGAGTGAGGTGAAGCTAATAGCTACTATGTGAATGAATTCGTCCTCGAATAGCAGCAAGGCTCCATACATGATCACGCCACCTTGGTAAATACTGATCAGTACCCACATAAAGAACGTTTTGAAAGACAAACTCCTTCCTTTAGCTAGTTCTTTATACAGTTCCGGGTATCTGAGCGCTATTTCCGGACTTACATCCTGATCCAGCACTAAGCTAAACACCTGAAATAGAAGGTAAATAGATTGTCATCACCTTGACCGCTAGATGCTGCTGATACTTGCGATATAATACATATAGGTAATTGCCATTGAAAATGAATAATACTGCTATTGTCCGTTCATTCCAACAAATTCGGACAAGGTAGAAGGAGTAAGCACATGACTTGTCAGTAGTCAGTATGCAAGTACATACAATACATACAAATTGATCAGTCTTAAACCGCCAGCTTGACAGTTGTTGACACTTCGCGTTAAATTCGTATCTTTCTACGGAAATATATAAAAGCGGTTGGATTTCCATATAGTTCTGATAGAAAATTACCGAAAATTGTTGAGGCTTTTTTGGATTGCAAGAAGCCGTGAGTTAATACAGAACAGTCATAGGTGTTGCAAATGGGCGTGTACTTCAATGATGGGCTTTCACTTGGATAGTTGTGGGATCTTTTTGTTGTTTTTTTTCATTCCAGCAGTTTTGTTGTTTGAGTGCGGAATCCCAGTCTGACAAAGTTCCATCATACCTAACACAACATTGAAAAATGTACATTGGATTCAAACAAGAATTTATCATATATACACTGAAATGGACTAACTGGGACATTAACGTTGAGTTTTAGCTATTTTCTTTTTTAATCTAAAAGTTATTGAGAAAGGTATTCACTTTCGAATTATAAATAGTAATTTTACGTTTTTTTTTAATTTTAACTCCATAAGATTTTGTTAAGGGTTCCCAGCATACCCCAAAAAATCTATCATATAAATTTAATTAAATCACTTCTATATCGTTTTGTTCCATCAATATAGTGACAGTAATTACCATGTGATATTCAACTAGATATTTGCCTTTAGCCGCACATCTGAGCGCACACACAACATGGCTATTTAGAAAAAACGAGTAGAATTCTATTTCAAATATTTTTCGTACTATGTAATGTTTCAAAATTTCGAAATCAGCTGGAATTGTTCATAAACTGTATCGTTAATAAATATTTACTTTATTACTTCATATTATCTATATTTTTTACACCGAAGCAGCCGCGCAGGCAGAAGCCTGAATACCAGGGCAACGCGGCTGCTATAAGGAGCTTAACGAAAGTTGTTAATCCGATTTTTGAACAGCACAAGGTTAGGTCAACTGGGAAAAGCCTCCTCAAGTAGATTGTTTCACAAACTCGAAGCCGGATGAACACTAGCGTACTTTTTGTTAGTCAAGGTACATAACTGCGTTTTGGAAGCATTAAACAGTATCAAATAGACGCATCTCCAAGCAGTGATCCCCAGGTCTCCCGTCAGAGGAAGTCGCTGCTAGTCTTCTTTTCTCTCCCTTTGTTACTTATTTAATGATTACTAAATGATTCACACCGCCCCATAGATAGAATTTTTGCCTTGCTATACAAGAGTACATCCATTACAATTTGTTACTGCTATATCCTTTCCAAAGGAAAGAATGTTCGCCGATGTATTGGTTTATCACTTTGGTGGGTATTGATAGGAAAATCTATCCAAAAGTATGCACTAAATCTGCGTAATGCTAGCGATATAAAACTGCTTTGTAAACATTTGGGTTCGGCTCCTTCTAATCTATTCAGATGTTGTGAAGCTAGTCCATTTGCTTGTTGACAATCGTCCGCTCAGGCTAAGAGGGTCAACAAGCTAAACCAGAGCTAAAATAACCTCATACTTCAATACACAGCAAACAAGTGCCATCTATTACTTAAAACAGCTGGTTGGAACTGTAAACATAATAATAGTAATAATAACAGACTTTTATTAAGGCAAAGTTTAGCTACAAGCTATTCCACCACTTAACCCTTGAAGAACTAGTACTAGAATGTTGAAAACAATTTTGACAAAATATTCTTCCAAAATCCAAATAAACATATCTCACAACAGCTGTACACGGTTGGTTTGGTTGAACACCGGAAAGCAACATTATTGCTTTTCAATGGCGAGTACACTGTATGGACGATATCGGTAGCATGTAGCCAAAGATTTGTATCATTAGTAGATTAGTATCTGGAATTTTCGCATCTACTCAGAAAAATGTTCTGATTCGATTTTTTTTACATAATCTTATTCAAAAAGGGCCCCTTTTAACGAATCTGCATATTTCCAAGCCCAAAATTCTGTCAAAAACTACATATTTAAACAATTTTTAAGACAATTTCCAAAAATTGTTTTTTTTTCGATCCAAAGGGAATAATTCTATTTCTTTTTTGGAATTCTGAACAGAAACGGTGATTTAGAGCTTTTATATACAGTTGATGGTTTTCGAGATATAAGCGAATTAGTACAAAAAGTGCAAGATGTCATTTTCGACCCCGGAGAACAAAATGAAAATTTTGATGTCACCGAACTTCCTAAATATTCTTTAAACATCCATTAACAAAATCCTAGAGCATTTAAAGAGGTATTATAATTATAAACTTTTAATTTAAAAAGCAAAGGTTTATATTAACAATACCCCCCCCCCAAAAAAAAAGGTTTAAAACTTTGTTAAGGAATGTTTTAAAAATTTTTAGGAGCTGTGGTGATATTGAAATACTCGTTTTTTCATATTGTTTTTGGGGTCGAAAATGGCATAATTTACATTTTTCCAAATGTTAAATTCCTTATTCCTTTTTGATGCAATTGTGGGCCTGGCAACATGCGGATCATTAAAAGGGATACTTTTTGAATAACATTATGCAAAAAAATGAAGCAAAATATCTTCTCGAGCATATGCGAAGATACTACCTGGACTGTTGTGACTACATCAAATCTCATATTTGTGATCGTACACACTTTTGAAATGCATATTCACATTCAGAAACAGAAAATACTGGAACTTCGAGCAAATGTTAAAGAATCTGATCCATAAATCACACTTAAAGGTAGTTTCACATTATATAAGGATCAAAACTGCTCATTTTGAGTCGTCGAACTTTGTTGAAACCTCCTTCTAATTCACCTTCAATCGTTTATGCATAATAAAAACATACTGTATATTGCACAACTTACTGGGAACATGGTATACACTGTAGCATATCCGACCATCAAAAATCCTTGGTATAAGGCAACAGAACTCAAATAAAACACACTACTAAACACAGCCTGCATCGTGGAAATGATCAATCCTCTGTGTATCACAAACTGGGCTAGGGATGCTGATCGTTTGTATGATTTCCTACCATGCACTAGTAACAACCTGGAAAAATGTTATTCAGTCTCAGGTTTGGTTGTGACTTAAAAGGATTAAAGCGTAAAGCATACTATTTGGTCTTATATAAACAGACAATTCTTATTGAAACTTGTTTCAAGCTATTATATCAAATAATTGTGCTACTGAAAAACTGCATTGATGTACAGGTATTCAAAAGTTTCATCAAAGATGTCAGCAGATAATATAAATGTAACAGGTATAACATACGGAACCCATAATATAGCACTGATTAAGTACCCAATATCCTAATAATGAAATAGAATAGATTTTTTCTTCATTTTTATCTATTAGGGAAAGCTAGGAGTTATGTATAGAAAAATTGATTGGCACATTTGGGAAGCTTTTTGTTTGACTATTGCTAGGTTCATTGGTATCATCAATTAATGTATAAGATAGCCAAACGCTATTATAAGATATTTCCGCGCCCAAAAAATTATCCGAGATAAAATGAGATACCGTATGACTACAAGAATTTGTCACTGCTTTTTCTCTATTACTATGCATACTTTGAAATGGTTAGTGCATCCTAGATGGCACTGTCTAAATGAGCATGTATATGCATATAGGTAGATGTAGCTACATCTATGAGACACTAAAATTACAAACAGTAAAGCGCCAACTTATTTTACCAAATTTATGCTGAAAAAATCTGGTATACAATTATTATATTGAAAGGTTCAAAACCAGAACATTGGAAAAATCTCACTTGAAGATTTAAGAATTCATAATGGTTTGCCAGTATAAAGACCACATAAAAATAGCAGAAAATGTAACAATGTTCAAGAGAAAACTAAGGACTATACTTTAGATCGAAGTGATATCTGATTTTCTTGTTCACGTTAATGTAACGTTGTAGCTTAAAGTTTAATAGGCAGCTAAACAGACATTAACTTTTCAAAGTAGATACAGTGAAATTTACGGTTTTGGACGCCGCTTTCAATGCGTGCGAGAGAGAGAGAGAGAGAGAGAGAGATGCGTGCCACACCATGTAACACGAATGTTAGAAAGAGTGCGGCTTCATAAACATGCAACAGTGGTGGACGGCACGGAGCGAGGCTGTAATTTTCCGCGTTGCCAAACGTTACACCATTTTCTTTAATTATGCTTATTATACACATTTCTGAATCGCGAATGTGTCAAATCGGTTTAGAATCGATTCCTAATCAGTCTTAACGGTTCTCCGATTTTAAGTGGAAGTGAAAGTTCAAGGTCGTCACAGATTCTGCAAGATTACGTCATTGGTTTGACATCAGCGCATCCCGATCCATTCCAATGCAAGGGTTCCACCTCCATAGATTCCTGATAGTCCTGTGTTATTAGATTTTTTTCCCAACAAGTAATCAATTGAACACCGCACTCGATTTCTTATGACATTGTTACGGTATTACATGCCATATAAGTTGAAAAACAGCTTAAACTGAAACGACACCTTTTCGTCACTTTTTCTTTTTCCTATTGAGTCTATTATATTGTAATCTTATCTTATTGTTATTATTATATAATCAAAACTTAACCTCTTTCTAAATTCACTTGCACGCAATGTTCTTTACAATTATCCTGTATCTTAAATCCTGGTTGCCTATGATTCCTCTCCTTGAAGATTTTTGAGAGAAGTTAGAGATGCGCGAGAGGGAGAAAAGGTATCGCGGATATACTCTGAAGTGCTTCGAAAGGTGCGTGCACGCTACTTTATCGCCATATACCGCTAGTTCTATGAGTTAAAATTATTCAACTCAAGTTGGGCAGTTCTACTATAAGGTAATGAACACATTTCCTTTTTTCCAAACGTATTCATCCTTACGGGACGAAGCCGCATCAGACATTATGTAGTTTTTTTTTGGCATTATGTACGATTTCTCAAAAAATGCCAACATGGAACTAACTCTGATTCATTTTATGTTCGCTTGAAATAGCTGCGCGTGTTACTAACCTACGGTGAGCAGACGACTCATCCCATATTCCATACAAATTCTCATATAACAGAAATTTCAAATAAAAAGGAATCTCGTTAATACATCATACACATCTTGTTTTATTATATTTCAACATTAAGAAACTCTTGTTCAAATGATTACTTATTGAAAAAAGAAAACAACGCTAATAGCACTGGACTATGCCGAATCTATGGCGGTGGAAACCTTGCGTTGGCGTGTACCGAGACGCAATGTTGTCAAACCAATCGCAATACTGCAGAATTTGTGGCGACCCTGAAGTTTTAGTTTCACCAAAATCAGATAACCGTTGATTGAATCGGAATCGATTCCAAGCCGATTCAACACAGTTCGCGTTTTAGAAATGGGTTCGCTCAAAATAAATCCATTATCTAGGCCGAGAAAACAAACATATCCACTGAATGGTGTTGCCCGCTTCTCTCTCTCTTTGTGTGTGTCGTACATATTGAAAGCGGCAACCAAAACCGTAAATAAATTTCACTGTATAGTAAATAGAAAAACAGCAGCTTATCGATGACGCTACGGTATCTCAATTTATCTATGATAATTTTTTGGACGCGGGAATAAACATTAGGTTAACTATCTTCGGGTAAAATGCGTTAATAAATGTTGGTATGAACCAAATTTCTTTGGAATCGACACGGGCAGAAGTCCGGGGCCATTAAATCTGGGGCCCGATTCTAACTGCATTTCGGCCATTGAAATTAATTTCGATGTCGCATTTTCAGTTAAAATCAAATTATTTTGGAGGAAAGTTGTAGAAATCGTAATAAAAAAGCTCAAGTGGGAGAGGCTCAGAGATGCGATAATTTATATATCATTTTTCATATATATCGCCATTGAACAATGAGAGAAAAAACGGATGTATTTTATTTCGTCCTGACGATATTAAGAGAAAGGAATTAGTCAGTTATACATAAGCCACTATGAAGTGTAATTAGTGTAATGAAAATTGAATATTCTTTATTCAATCCACGTGCGCTTTCTGCTGATTACGTTTGTTAATATTTGATTTACCAGTTTATCACACTAGATTTTTTTTCAAAAATTAGGCGAAGCTTCAACACAGGAATTTACATAGTCCAAACAAGTTACTTACCTTGCTAATTGAGAAAACTGTGGGATACTAAAGTCTCCGGCTAAACTGGCCTGCTTTCCTTCGCGACCTTCAATACCAATACCAGCATCTGCTTGCTGAATCATGCTGACGTCATTGCCTCCATCACCTACTGCTGCAGTCCTTTTTCCAGTGTGCTTCTGTATCAACTGGACCTAAACCAGAGCAATGTACCATAACGTCAGATATAGGGTAGGTTTTGTAAAGACGGAAACATTATTGTCGCTCTGTCACTCATGAGTTATCAAACAAACGAAAGTCAAAATATAAATTGCTGGATTGACAGAAGCATCGATGCTATAGTATATTCCTTAGAAATTTGCATTAGATACAAAACAACCTACCACTTGCGCCTTCTGCGTTGGAGAACACCTACAGCAAACAACCGCCGGCGCTGCCGTTGCCAGCTCCATAAACTCCGGCTGATAACATGACAAACACACCTCCAAACTTTCGCCGCTGATCACCAGCGCGCAGTCCTGCTTGCGCCTGTAGTTGTTCAGTTCTAGATGCGCCTCGGTACGCGTCACCACCTTCTTCATCACGTGCAGGCCCTGCGTCCTGGACACCAGCCGAGAGCTCTTCGCTATACACGTGGCCGTCTCCAACTTGTCGCCGGTCAACATCCAGATTTTCACCCCGGCGTTACGGAGCAGCTCTAGGGTGGCACGTACGTTGTCTTGGAGTTTATCTTCAACGCCTGGAAAAAACATAAAAAATAAAAGCCTAAGAGCTCTAAAGACAGCGCGTGGTAGACCTTATTACGTCAAGGTAGAAATGATTACGCCAAAGCTTTGTCTTATGTTTGAAGTTTTGGCATTTGTCATTCTTAAGAAAAAGTGGAAAACCTTTGGTTGTACGTTTTGGATGCAAAATACTGATATATCGTAGGAATGATAATTTTTTATAAAACCTAACGTCAACAGCAAATATTCGTGAACTGTGCTATATTCTTATTGTTGTGCCTCTCCCCATCTGCGGAGGTTTTAAATCAGTACGCCAATCTTTATTTTTGATGATACTGTCCGCAAAAGTTCGGCAGATGCAACGACGATGAAAAAATAAAAGTGGCGTTATTATCTGTCTTGCTGTCACTACGCAGAATAACACTGTTCGTCATTCCGTCTAAGAAAAAAATTGAAACTGGTAGCAATGAGAACTAAAAGATCATCAAAGGGTGTAGATTTTTTCGTTTTTTTTAAGCCTATAATTTGAAAAGTACACGACTTAAGTTTTTTTATATCTTTCTAATAACTATTATGACTTGGCCTATCCCCCGTTTCCGGCTTGACGTCGAGTTCTGACGTATACTGTATGACATTTGACGGAGCATTTTATATATACGAACACTAATTTAGCATACCTATAATAGAAAATGAACGGTTTCATGATAGAAAGATAAACCTGACTGGAAAGGGTTACGGAAATATGATGAACGATAACAATAAAAAAATTCCATTTACCTGTGACGCAAAGCAGTTCCATCTCTCTTTCCAGTGATTCCACTACTTGTGCAACTCTGGTAACTCGATCCGTGGTGGACATTCTCGCAGCATTGTACCGATTCTCAAAATCTTGGTACTGTTCCTCTGTCAGCACTTTCTTGGCCACCACAAGCGTTCTCAAACCATCTCTGGCCATATTGCCTACTTCTTCCTCTAGCCAATCCGTGTACTGTACAATAGCTGACATCACCACATCTGCACCTTTCAAATAGAAGAGGATCTCGCCTGTTTGCAAATCCTGCAAAACAAATAATCTAAAGGTTGTAAAGGTAGGTCGGTATATTGTTAGATAAAACAATTTTGGAAAAATAGTTTGTTTGTTTAAGATTTATTTAGCATGATTGCTACAATTACATTCTTCTAAAAAACTAAACAATTAAATAACATACAGATATTTAGAAAAAACAAAATTTGCATCTCTAAGAATTTTCACTGTAAGATTGTTTATATTATCAACATGTAAAAGTGTGGGAGTTATGGTTTGTAAATAATGTTCTCCAAATTTGTCCCTCATCTGTTTATACAAATGAGCATTCTTCGCCAAAAATTATAAGTTTTTTTTACATAATTGCGGCTCAACAATCACTTGAGAAAATTTCAACTTCCGGACATTAACCGTCCACGGACGCGCTTAATAGCCCTTACCCTTGAGAAATCCCCACAAAAATGTCAAGCGGAGTTAGATTGTAGGATCTCGCAAGCCAGTGAACATCATTACGAAAAATCACGGGGTCAGCGAAATGTATCGGTAAAAATTCCAATATTTTCCTACCCGTATGACACACGGCCCCATCAAAGAGTAGTTTATCAACTTCGTGAAAAGCCTTTATAGTCCACCGGTCGCCCCCATTGATCTTGGAAGTCATCTGCATTAAAGTACGGAAGCCGATCGTAATTTTTTTGTTTACATCATCGCGTACTGATATGATACGATATAAACTAGTCACAACTTACGTATTTTGATTCTAAACAGCAAAATACGTGAGGTTTGACTAGTTTTTTAACTATCCATATCTGTACGCGATGTAACCAAGACTTTGCGGTCGGCGCTTGGAATAATACTGGCTTACAAATAAAGCGATTTATGTGCGGACTGACCTTGGTTTCCCGATTTGCTCATAGCATGTACATTTATACTAGGCAGAATGGATTTTAGCTCTTTTTCACGGAATAAATAAACACAACGACATACATACTTCTTTTATTAGAAAACTAAGTCGTGTAGTATTCCGCGTACGGTCATAAGAGTTGCTATTTAGCAATGCTGTCAGATGGTCGATACTGTCAGTAGAAGAGGGAAGAAATTTCTGGATCGCAGCGTTACCCAATGGGTAGGAACTATGGGCTAATATGCAATTAGCATCTTTGACAGACTTGATCTATTCAATTCTTTTACATGTTCATAGCTATCTTTTTCGTAAATGTACGAGTTTGCGAAATTAGAAGAGTTGGTAATTATTAAAAGTTGTAAGTGCACTCACTTTGACGATAATCCCCATGCGTTTTGTCTCGCTGGTAAAAGGGAATATTTGCAAAATGGCGTAGTTCAAGGTCCTGCCATTCGGTGCTTTGAGCTGCATGGAATTCAAGTCTCTTCTACTCAACATCAACCCAACAGCCTGAGTCCATTGGACTAAGGCAACTTCATCGGGACTGGCAGCTTGGTAAGTGACTATGTTTCCAGACGATTGTAGGTGTTGATCTGCTTCTGTTTCTGATTCTAGAGAACCAGAATCTAGGAAGGATAGATTGAGAATATAGAAAAACTCTGATCTTACAAATTTTAAAAATTTGCTTAGAGATTGTATTAATATTAAACATTACGATTTCAAACATGAACTCAAACCCACAATCAATTTATGACACAAGTATATGTTATAAGCTTATAAATGTTGGCAGAACATGTGTGTCTTTCTGTTATCTTTTACCTAAGCTTGTGTTATCGTTGGTCTCATATACAGGAGTCACGTTGTGACAGAGAGCTAGTGCCTGTACGGCGTCCTTAATCCTAGTGTGTTCAGATCTCTTGAATTTTGTCGAATTCTGTCCAGAACCTTCTGGATTATAAAAAGAGCTTTTCAGTATAGTACTCACCTGCAACAAAAAACAAATATAGTAATAATAATAATAATATGTATTCACACTAACCATATGAGTATAGACATTTAATTTGTTACTACAAGAATTATTTACACTCTAATACTGATCTAAAGAAAAATACTTTAGAATTCCTACAAAAATGTTTTTTTTTAATATGAGTGTTATTTCTGTTACAACAGTTTGCTTTCTTTGAATAAGAGTACTACTTACATCATTAAAACTATCCGTAGCATAACAAACAGTACCGATATGCAATCTTTTTAACACCATCGAATTTTGCGTTAATGTTCCAGTTTTATCAGTCAATAAATACGATATTCTTCCCAATTCTTCAGGAATGGTAGTGCACCGCACTGCAGTGCCTTTCATAGCAGGATCCTTTCCAATAGACCATGAGTAGAAGGATTTTCCCATATCTAGATTTACCCGCAAGCTATAAAATCAACACGTGTAAGCGGTTCTATCCACATCCAAGTAACTTGTTAAGAGTTGCTTTCACTACCTACTCACAATACGCACTGTAGTTTAAAAAGGAAAGAAAGTGCAACTGAGAAGCTAGCATACGTAACTGTGGTTATGAAAAATATCAAAATAAAATGGTCAGTCTAGCAAAGATTGTTGGTGGTGCTTCTCCAATTTTTGTCCTCATCCCATTAATATATCCATGGTTTTAACTTAATAGAGAATTTTTCCCCAAACACCTAATTCTTCCTCAAAAATTTTCAGCTTCGTACATTTAAGTCAAGCCGATAATTAAACAAAATACCTAAAACTGCAGGAGAATGGAATTTTACTTGTGCTATCAAGACGACTCCTCAAATGTTAAAATCCATCAAAGCGTTTGGACTGTAGCCCGTGAAAAAAAATTGAAAGTTTCGATTAAAATCCGCTACTCCAGTTTTATAAAATGTTAATATCTCCAGTATCACTTGCGCTGCTGAAAAGAATATAACAACACCTCGTATGCCAAAATCTATCAAGCCATTTGGACTGCAGGCCATGAAATAGAGTCATCCTTATCTATATAAATACACACGCGCGAAAAACATCCGTCCTTCGAGGCAGTCGGGCAAGAATACCCAAGGTCCATTGATATTACAGGTTATTTCAAACTACGCATCATTTTTAATACAACTGAAAATGTGAGATAGGTAAGGGATAAAATCAGTGAAACTTAAATTGAATAGACTAGACAATCTCCGTTAGAATGACCTTCGGTTTTAGCATCTTACATAACCTTACTTACTTTTGTCAGCATGCCAGGTGCATTTTCATTCATACAAAGGGTACTATAAAAGTTTTGCAATACAGCTTTATTTACTGACTTCGTTCAAAGTAATTTACACCACATAATACACTTCTCCATCCGACAAAACCAGTCAAACCAGCTCTGCCAAGTTTCAACCGGCACATAGTTATCCCAAGTCCGCAGAAGGTCCTCATCGCTAGAAAACCGTTTTCCGTTTAGGTTCATTTTCACAAGCGGAAACAGTGCAAAGTCGCAAGAGCTGGACTGTACGGAAGGTGCTCAATAAATGGTCAAGTACTCGAGGCAGGCTTTGGCGCGGTGAGCTGGAGCGTTGTTATGGTGGAGGTTTATCAAGTGTCCATTCTTGAATGTGGCCGCAGGTTTTTCATAGACTCTATGACTTTAGGCAGGCACTGGTCCATGTACCACTTAGCTGTGACTGTCTTCTGTGTGTCCAAAACGACACACTCCACAATCCCACTCGATTTGAAAAATACAGCTATCATCTTTTTTTCTCAGCAGATCGGGATTTTCTGACAGCTACAGGTGTGTCCTCATTATCAAAGACCCAAACTTTATTTTGAGCCTTGGTCGGAACATCGCAATAATAAATCCATGTCTCGCCTGTCACGATGCTGTTCACATGTCGAGATTGCCCCTTATCAAACATTTTCATCATCTTTCGGCACCAAGGCGTAGGACGAGTCTTCTGCTCTTCCGTCAGATTATGCGGTACCCAGAGATCACAAAGTTGTCTTACGTGTAAATGGTCAAGCAGAATTGAATGAACTGCTGGTGCATGGAGGTGTTTTCCTCTATTATTGACGTTTGTGGCTTTCCTTCCCGCCAGAGTGAAATTGCCCCTTAGGTATTCTCTCTATATTTAATGCAAGCCTCATTCCTTCTAAGCACTGGTCTATGCTTAAGCCACGCGTCAAGTTATACCGTAAAACTGTCCATATCTCACTACGTGACCACGATGCCATAGTCCGCACGTGGTCCGCACTCTACACTGTCGATACTAATACAAATGAACAACTAAATCAACAGACGTGCTGCTATCGGCTACTATGCTCTCATGGAGATGTCTCAACATGCAGCCTCCGTCGTCCGTTTGTTAAGTCATATTGCACAACTTTTATAGTAACCTTTCAATAAAAGTACGACACTAGCGCTCCAAGCGGTAAAGAGCAAAGAGAAGGTAATTTGCAAGAGTATGCAAAATTTGTATTTTTTATGAAGATACAAGGTGCAAACAACATTATACTCACCTAATTGGTATGATATAGGAAAACAACAAGACAAATCTGAATAGATATCTGTACCAAGGTCCACTAAAACCTTTCAAAGCCATCATTAGTAATGCTAAACCAATCACTGCCACAAATAGTAATTTTGTTATTGTGTTTACTTCTATGTCTAACAAGCCGACTTTAGATCTTGGAGCAGAATTATTCATCACTGATCTAGTTTCTGGACCTGAATAAAACAAAATTAAATGTACTCATTCAAATCTAAGAGAAAAGATAGCAAGTTACCTGTATAAATAACTAATCCAGTGGCCTGACCGGAAGCTATCACACAATTTGTCCAGAGAGTGTTTTCCAGGTCCAAGCTTTCATCTCCATTCATAGAATCCAACTATAAGAAATTATACACAATCAGTCAATTGACCACAGCTATAGGCACGTGTTTATTCAATAAAATATACAGTACGTAACCGCTAAAACTAAGCAACACAAGCATCACAGCAGGGTGAAACGTCTTATGGGCGAACTGGCATTGCCAAAGTCTTGCTTTGCAGGCAAAAACAAGGAAACTGCATTACCGGCTTCGAGTCACGTGATGCTTGCCGGGATTATTTATCTTTCTCTAAATTTAATATAAAAACACTCAAATATGGGGTTTGTTTTGGTTAACATGAAGATTCACAACTCTTTACAATGCTTCTGGAGATATTTCATTGTGTGTATTGTAGGATATGTAGAAGTTAAGAAGACTCTGTCATAAAGTGCTACAGGTATGCTGTGTATTTAACATATTAGCGTGATGTAGTTGGTAGATTTTTTTATCTCAGGAATCAGTCTCTGGAACCATTATATAAAGTACGAACGCCTTTTTGAATTGGCATCAAATATGTTTACAGCATGTGATTATTTGCCAAAAATACAGGGTGGCGCATCCATGTGTGGACGGAATATTACTCATAAATAAATACATTTTGGGAAAATCTGTTTATGGCATGATATTTTAGGGCATATTTATAAAATATTGGCAATTATACAGGATTTCCCAATTTCGACCTACATGGATGGGCCACCCTGTATAAGCATTTTGTGCATAATTTGAATTAAATTTAATTACCCTGAACCTTATTTTCAGCAAAACTACTGAAAGGAATATTACTTTTAATCGGGATATTTTGTAAATCTACGTTCATGAAATAGAACTTCAATATAAAAGCAAATAAAATCACTGACACATTCCTGACATTACTTATTCCAGGCGCATTCTCGGACGGCACCACCACCACCACAACTGAGACACAGAACTATAATTATTTTTTCAGATAGTCAAGCCGCACTTAAAGCAGCGAGAATAGTCGCTCATCGACTGTGGAGTCAGGGCAGCTGGGCTTTCTTAAATCCTGTCAAGGGGCATACTGCCATCTTAGTCGAATTACAAAGGGAGGACCCCTCCTTCTAAGCAGGGGTGATTGTATTACCCCTAAATATCGCTTCAACCGCAAGTTTATTGTGGAGTATCCAACGAGGGAGGAGTGGGATGCCGGTAGCCGGGGACTCTCCGGAGTGAGCGGGCAGGTCTGGTACACGGACGGCTCGGTCACCGAAGAGGGCTCAGGTGCTGGGGTCTCTGGGCCTAGAACTAGGCTATCTCTGCCTCTCGGTGGATACACCACCATTTTCCAGGCGGAAATCTTTGCGATTCTGGCTTGTGTATCTCACATTCTGGAGGAGGGTGGGCCTAGGAGAAGAATAACAACCTTATCCGACAGCCAGGCTGCAATGAAAGCACTAAGTGCCTGTAAGATTACTTCGAGTCTTGTATTGCAATGCAGGGAGGCTCTGGATTACCTCGCAGCGAGGCATCCGGTATCGGGGCACGCTGGGATAAGGGGCAATGAGACGGCGGACACTCTGGCGAAGATAGGATCAGCCAGCAAGCTCGTTGGTCCTGAGCCAGCTCTAGGAGTGACCGCGCATAAAGCTAGGAGGAAAATGGAGACGTGGGTTGCAAGACAACACTCTCAGAAATGGAGAAGTAGCTCCAGACATCTCCGCCAGGCACGAGAACTCATTGAAGGGCCCAGTTGCTAAGGATGGACGCTTCTGCCTATCTCAGGATAGAACCAACCTAAGGTTGCTGGTGGGGTGGCTGAGGATCCCTTGTGTGAACGCTGCGGAGTAGAGGAAGATACCTCGGCGCACTTTTTGTGTCGCTGTGATGAAGCTCTGAGCTACTATAGGCAGACTATACTGGGGTCCATTACTTTGGACTCTCAGGACGTCAAGGACCTTGGACTCAAGGCGATTCTCAACTTCGCTAAAAGGGCGAGGCTTGTGATCTAAGGATTGTAGAGGTGCATAAGGGCCCGCTTAAGCGGTCTATGCACTGGCTCCTTATGGTGGCCGGAATGCCTCTAATTTCAAGATTCATTCATTCAAGCACTTGACTCCACCTACTCGACATCAAAATTAGTGTGGAATTGCACAGAAGTTCTCAGTGGCTTAGAGGAGGTAATTGAAGTCCTTCTCACATGGATACCAGGACACATAGGTCTAGAGGGAAACGAGACAGCTGACACGCTGGCAAAGAGTGGGGCTAGCACACGCTTCATAATGCCTGAGCCAGCGATTGGGATCGCAAACAATACGGCTAAACAAGCAAAGTCTGGGAGGGATTAGCAGGGTTAACCCTTGCTAAGACAACTATACCAATCTTGACAAAGAAGGTTACATACTATTTGCTACGGCTGAACAGGAATAGCCTTAAAGCTCTAGTAGGACTGTACACTGGTCATTGCAAATTGCGTCACCACATGCCATCACAGTCTACATGCAGCATCTTCCGGCATGCCCAGCCTGCTCATGGAGGGAGATGAAACGGTCAGACATGTATTGTACAGATGCCCTACAATTCCCACGATCAGGTACAACATACTTGGGAGACGTAGTACTCCAAGCAGAAGACCTGAAGGATATTTCTCCAAACAAGTTAATTGACTTCCTCAGGAGGTCAGAGCTACTGGGGGAAATATAAATAGGTATGAGCCACAATAGACCAAAAAGTCGCAGTGGAGGATTGTTATTGATGCACTCACCAGAAACCTAACCTAACCTAGTTCGGGAGGAAAGAACAGAAATAACAGAAATGCGATGACGGTTTCGCCACCAAACGTCAAAAAGGCGGACCTTTTTGTATATAACAGTTATCTTCTCACTCTCAAGATCCCAAATTGACAAGGCAAAACAGGTGTCTCCACACAATGTACGACAATACAATCGGCCATGAAAATTTAATTTCTCAAAGACTGTTTGGCTTCCTTATGACATTACAAAAAATCGGGACATAAACTTACCCGAGTAAAGGTACCAATGAATGAATGGATGTCCTTTTGTGGCTTTTCAGCATAGATGCTAGCGTTGATTTCAAATAGCTGATGGTCTGAGGCTAGCTTCTGCGTAGCTGGTACAGCTAGCCTCAGCTTCCAATCAGTTTCACCATCCAACTGATCTGTTCTCACGAAAACTGAACCGCTGCTTTCAGATGTACGTAAAAGTACTAAATCCGCGGGCACTCGTTCGTCTTTATCAACCACAATCAAGTCCCCCACCTAACAACATATATGCTGATGTTATAACCAATTTATATAAGATATTGCTTAGAGATGAGCTTATACTTCAGGGATTGATTATTTGAGTTTACGCAAGAACCGAGGTTTATGTTAATTTGACTGAAATTTTTCTCTGCACTCTCCTGGAGTAACCAGGTTTCATTAAAATGTCTTTTACTCGCCCAACTGTGCTGATTTGAATCACAACAAAAAAATTAAAACATCATTTGACCTTTCGGAGTGACAAGCACGAACAAAGAGAATGCAAGACTAAATTAGTATGTTGCTGAAATATATAAAATTGGGACCTCAGCAGTTCTATATACGAATAATGGTATTTTTTTATACAGAAGCAGCCGTCTAAGGTTAGTAGAACTGGGAAACGCTGCCTCTTGTAGACTGTTCCACAATCTCGACACCCTCGGGACAAATGAGCGGTCGTATCGGCCAGTTCTGGATGTACGAAGATCGAAACGGTTAAGATGGGAAGCCAACGTCAGGCTCTGAGGAGCAAAGTCCGTTGGTGTAGCGGTAGAAGAGAGCTAGATCGCCGACCACCCGCTGGTGCGAAAGGGCCCCGAGACTGTCTGTTAGAGAAGAGTTATCGATCAGTCGGACAGCCCTGCTCTGGACAGCATCGAGCATAGTCAGGGCGGCAGCATCCCAAACGTGTGAGCAATACTCGATGCTAGGCCTTATCTGGGTCTGGTATAGAGTGAGAAGGTCATGCGGAGAAAAGTACTTCTTACCCTTAAACAAATAACCTAGATTTTTCCCAGCTGCTGCCGACCAGCCGAAATGAACGGCTCTTTATCAGAACTTAGCAATCCATCGAAACCGGATGGGCGCTAGGACGCTTTTTGTTCATCAAGGTACAGAACTGTGTTTTGGAGGCATTAAACTGTACAAGATTATTGTGTCCTCAAGCAGTGATAACCTCGAGGTCCATCCTCAGAGAGGAAGTCGTCGCTAGTCTTCTTTTTTCCAGCTCAGCGGCATAGATCGGCATGTCACCTTGAATTCCTGCATTTAGAGTGCTGGAGGTCGTTCATATGTAAGAGGTACAGTGTCGGAGCCAAGACCGATCCCTGGGGAGCACCAGCATTGACGTTATGGGATAACCTCTCCATCACCTTACTTATACCAGAACGCAGAGCTAAAGGCCTGTAGTTGTAAGGGTCGGTCTGAGATTCTATTTTTGAGATAGTTGCCGGATTCATAAGATATCTGGAATAGAAAGAACTGGAGCAAGCTCCGCTTCACACCTCTTCAGTACAATGGCAGGAATCAAGTCTGGCCAGAAGCTTTGTTGATGTCGAGCGACAAGAGAAACCGTCTTACGGTCTTATGCTTGTATATTACTTCCCGCTTAGTGTAGGGAACCCTTTAAATCGACAGCACTTGGCCGTTGGAGGGGACGTCCGTGGTGGAGATGGCAGTAAAGATCTTGGAAAGCACTTCCGCCTTGGCCTTTGCGTCAGTTACAATCGTTCCATCCTGATACATAAGTGCTGGAAGGCTAGTCTGTGAGAAGTTACGAGTACTTTCAATCTGCATCGCCAGCGTCCAGAAAGACCGACTGCCATTGCGCTGTGACATTACCCCGTGCCTAACATTTATATCGTGCTGGTCTTTGGCTGCGTTATATTTGTTTCTGGACTCGACGTCGGTTTGTCTGTTCTCTACATTCGGTTTTTGTAGGAAGGTACTTCTGCTGGCGAGCAGTGTCACACGATTTGTTGAACCAGCCGTTGGACCCTGCTTTGGGCACTTTCACTGTATGAGGGTTGTATTCCTCCATCTTGACGTGGATAATAATTTCAATTTTATTCAAGAACAGACAGCCGACGTATCCGCGTCAGCGAAACAAAAATATCTCCAAGAAAAGGTAGGGAAAGAGTGTCTGAGCCCCTCATAGACGGCATTTTCGTTATGCCAAATTTTGCGGCCTGGGCGAGTTTCTGCTGCCACAGCGGGTTCTGACCGAAACCTAACTTCCACAGCACTGTGGTCTAAGTTACCTAGGGGGAACAGCACAGCAGCGCTGTAAGGGACAGAATGCGTGGTCAGAAAGAGATCCAGTAGGCTACTGATATGTGACGAGACGCGGGGGAAAAAAGTAGGGCTCGTCACCAGCTGGGTCAGCCCTTGAGTAAGAGTGAACGCTTCAAGTGCACGACTTGCTGCATCGGTCTTGTTTGAGCCCAACCAACCCACATTATGGGCATTGGAATCACTGAGGAGAACTACCTCTGAAGCAGGGATAATACTTTTAATACTCCTGACATACCATTTTACTACATTCGTATGCAGAACTGATTTCACCACATACAATTTCAGCAACAAACTAAGTTTTGAACCCTTTTGGTTGCCAACCTTAAAGTGAAATGCACTGTAGAAAAAATAGGCCATTACAGACACATGTTCCTATGAACTTTTCATTTTGGAGTTAACTTGGACAATATTAACCTGAAGTATTACCACATCATATGCAACAACCTACATAGTTTTTTTAAGCAAAAAATACCTTCAGTTTGTGCGCAGCAACTATTTCAAATGGTTTATTGACGTCATTCAATAGTCTTTTACATTTCTGGTTATTCACTTCTTGATCTCTTTTGTGCCTGCGTAAATCATCTATTGCTTCTCTACATATAGTCACAAAAAGTACAAAACACTAAAAAATGAAATATATTTGCATTAATATCTGAAATGCAATCTACTGTTTAATAATAAAGAAAGTCCCAGCATGACAAATTCATATTTTCTCAAATGATGAAACTAAGAAACATACTATAGAATACTTACTAATGGACCCCAATACGTATACAAATACCCAATTCGTATATCTGGAACAAACTGGCTTGTAGCCATAATCAAAAAATAGAGGTTGAGGAAAAACTTGAACTGCTGGAAGAGAACTAGGGGTAGAAAAGTGATGATGTTATATTTCTGATTCCTTATGGCGTTCGCGGGGAACTGTCCGGGAGTCGGCTTGCCCAGAGAAATGGTGCGAGGCTGCAGAATGCGGGGTCCGCAACATTTTCTGAACAAAGAGCGCCAGCAACTGCAAATAAATAGAATCAAAATCAATGTGTTACTTGTTACTCCTTCATAGTTTCAGCTCTATACTGGATGTTTTTTATTCAGCTTTACCACTGCGATCTCACAAACAGTAAAATAACAAGGTCAGTCAAACATAGTAGTCAAACTTGCACATTAAGTAACTAATTGAACTTGCAAGAGTTCCAAAATTGAGAGTATTTCTACTTCACTTTATTTGCACATTAAAATTACCCCCTCCCTCCTTAAGCTTCACAGCCTACTAAATTTTTCACATAGATGGTTTAAATCTCCCCATCTAAATATTTTGAAAACTGTATTCTAGAAAAGTTTCAAATAAAAATTGTAGGGTAATGTAGGCAAATGACAGTGTCCTTGATAATGACACTCATTGTCAATTGAATATTTCCAAATGGAGCTCCCCTTTTTCGCATCTGTATTGAAAAGGGGAGGAGCAAGTTTTACCCCTGAACATCACCTTGGCCATGACCTTGATTGACCTCTAAGGCCATTTCAGGCTCAAATCAAGACATCAAAAGCAATTTACCCTAGCAAAAATGTTAGACAGCTCAGTTGTGAGGTTTGTGGGGATCACCATGATACTCAAGGTCAAGTCAAAATTTTTGAAGGAAACCTCTCATAATTATAGTCAAAATGGTAACAGCAGGTAATGTTATGTCCAAATGCGACCTTCACCTTAAAATTAAGCTTGTGTCGAGCTTAAATGTTATTTGAGATCAACATCACATTCGAACATAAAGTTTCCTGCTTTCTCCTTTTGAAGTACAAAAATGGGCAGTTTCATCCTGGGTTTCCGTCGGAAATTTTAACTTGACCTTGGGTGAAATCTCAGAACTGTGTTGTCCAACATTTATGCTAAAGCTAATTGTTTTCAATGTCATGATTTGACCTTGAAATAGTCTTGAAGGCAATGGTGATGTCATTGAATGCCCAAGGTGTGATGTTCAGATGAAAAATTTTCTGATGTGAAAAGGGGGGTTCCATTTGAAAATGACCTTTAAGGTGTAGGTCAAGGTCACCATCATTTTGTGTCTTGAAACTTTTTTCTAGACTGCATAGGATTATTGTAGTGAGAATATGGTCAATATGTCACAGTGGTCATGTCAATAGACAGCTCCTTAAAGAATGTTATTGTCAACAAAGAATGTTATTGTCAACAAAAAATGTAATTTGATCGACAAAATACTTTGACTTATGGTTATCACTTCAGTGTTAATTTGCAGGTTTTCTTTCTTTGCATTAGCAAATTTAATGCTAAAATTGTGTACCTCTGCATGAGGAGCTCTTTTTTATAATTATGTTAAACTTCATTTACAGAATTTGGATCTGAAATTCATAGTTATATATCCTAATTTTTGATCCACTGTCAAGCTAATTTTCAGAAACCCTTAACAGTGTTAAAACTAGTCTCATTGATCAAACTACATACTGATTAAAATGAAAAAAACAAATTGATTAAGCTCCCACATGATGTGCATGCTTTACTTTGTTGTTCAAACAATTCTCCCACCAAATTTGGCTTGACTCATCTGTATATCCTAGTCCTAGACAGTATTGAATAAAAAAAAGAAGCTGCTATATACTACAAATTATTGCGTTTAATATTCCTAGATAATTATTGTATCAACAATTTCAATACTAATGTTAATTATGTATATAAATTATAAACATGTAAACAGTGCAGTGCAATGGTACTTCCAGTACGTTTGGTGGTCAAAAATTTCCAGGTCACACTACGCTAAAATATGTCGTTTCAGTTTATGGTTTGAAATCACACAAAAAAGAGTTATACAAGAACATAATTACCCCCAAGAGGAGTCCCTGGATGGTTTTGCAATTAGAGGAATATCCTCTTTTGATGTTTTGGTAATGGTGCTTTGAGTTTCAACGTTATCCATATTGGAGAACGCACAATCACTGCCCGTAATACCCAACAGATAAACTACATTCCGCAGGATTCAACACTAGATAACGTGAAGTAATATTTATTACGGAAAAGGCAAATAAATGAAGAGTCTGGATTAATCAATTTTCAATATTTATCTTTCTAGGCCACACAAAAACAAATGACATGACAGCTGAAATGATAGAAAACAGTGAGATATTGCGATGTTGCCAGATTTTCAGAAACAACCAACGAACTCAGACTAGGTAGAAGGAGCCAGTCAAGGATTTGTTTCCTTGTTCACAGTCTAAAGTGCACTTGACATATGTCAATATTTTGACAGTTCATCAAATTTATATAAATCAAATTCAAGCGGATAACCAAATGGAAATGGTATTTACCATTTTGGGTTGGTATTTAAAGTGGAGCACCTTATTAGTTATACTCATTACGGTTGTTGGGGACACTTTAAATGTAGTTCCTATGCTTAACAAAGTATCCTGTGTAGCCATATACCACAAGAATATTAAAATATGGCCATATAAACTCACTAAATGATATCCACCTGTATGCGGTTTTGCTAATTTCTTTTTTCATCATTTCTGCTGAATGAATAAATGTTTTCTTTGACATTCGTTCTGACTACAAACTGACACTGTGACTCAAGAGCTAAGGTCCCACGGACCGCTCTGACAACCAACGATGACTTGACTTGTCACACTTCTCTAGTGCCCAGCGTCCCGTCGCGTAGGTGTCCGACAGCGTCTGTGCGTTTAGTCATTAGTCTATAAACAATTCATAAGGCACACCTGTGCGCTCGGACACGTGGTTTCCAGTTGATAACTATTGAGTACCGCGTAAGTTCATACCATTATGGACGCCGCGTGTGAAGGTACGTAGAAAAAATGTTTATTAGGGGTTGTAATTGTTGTGCTCGTACATTTTGGAACGGTACAGTATTTATAACAACCTTTTTTTCTTATTTCGCTCATAGCCGATCGTATATGCAGTCAATTAATTAAACAAATTGGCTCGGAAGACGTTTAGCCTACCATGTGTCCCGCTGTATGTGTTTAGGAGATTGAGTCGGCTGCGGCCCAGGATTCGGACGCGGGCGTTGCAACTGGATAGTGAAGTGTGACGTCACGTGTAACGTACAGATGGAATAAAAATATTCTCGCGGGGCGCAACTTTGTTAGGCTGTAACTTTTTTTTTTAGAGATAAATTAATAATTTTTCCACCATCTTGTTTCATTTTCCTAAACTTTCATTTGAGCTAATAATAAAAAAAACGGTAAACTTGTCCATTGTGAGTATAAATCGATCTCCATCAAAACATATGTTACATATAATACATTAGGCCTCTATGTGCAGAGGATTGTTTGTTTTAGCTCTCAGACGTTATTTAGTTCTGTCTCACTGCCTTGAAATATTTCTCGTCAACGTACGAGTCTTCCACATATATGCTTGTCACTGTTAGTATGACAAGTTGCTTGTCATGGGCATGCAAGAGCAGCCTGTGTTTTTATTAGTTATTTTCAGAAAGTGTGCAAGAGCAGCCTGTGTTTTTATTAGTTATTTTCAGAAAGTGAATGAAAACAACGGCCCTGTATCACCCAAGTTACGTGTACGTGTGTAAGAGCGAGTAGTTAGCAGCCGCATTAAGAATCTGGTTGCGCAGTGTGAACTTCCCGCATATGGTACAGTTAAGCTGTTCACTTATTTCATACGGCATTGTGACGTAATCGCCAAAAACTGTGAAAAGGGACAACGCAGAGAAGTATTGCTACTGCCTATACACAAAATCTGGCAACACTGCATATTGGATAAATGATAAAAGTAGTGCCACCACAACTAAATGAAATCCCTATAAATAGGTGGTAAAATTAAAGATCCATGATTGCAGAAACTACAAAAAAATAAAAGTTATTTAGTAGAGATCTAGTCAATACCAGAAATTACCTTTTAAAAGCCGCAATACGTTCATATAATATATAACTAGCATCCTAAGCTCTGTGTAGAAAAATCACATATTTCATGTAGCATATTTAGGGTATAGTGTCTTGATCTTAAAATATCTTTACCTGCATAAGAAACATCCTAAACTTCTTCGCCGGCGAGGACTTCTGTTGGATTTAGCTGTATGCACATCCATTTCATTTCCATGACTTGGGTTATTGCCCAGTAGAAATTCAGTTTCGTGACTATTATCAAAGTCTTGCAACGGATATTCCATAACAAAGGCTATATCTAATCATGATACTACTCGAGTTCGCACAACCTTCGAGAAATTACAAATTGCTCGTCGTAAATCATTTCGCAAAACGTCTTGCTAATAATACAACCTTGTTTGAGTTTTTTCATTGTAAATACATGTTACAACGATCTTAGTCTGGAGTGTTCCTTGTATGTTGATTTCTCCAATTCTACGTGTGAGTATCTAGAAGAAAGTAAAAACATTACTTTGAAGATATTAGAGTAAATTCCAGTTATATACTTTTTCTATATGCGTATTGACAGCACACTTTTTTGACACTGACAGTTAACAGCTGTGAGTTATGGGACCCTTTTCTTTATTCATTCCATTGTTGCCAAGTTCATCGATTAGACTTAACAAAACAAAGTTATTTTATTTTTCAAAAAAGCTTATGATGAAAAAAGCGCATGACCCCGTCTGCGTCTTCGCCTGAGTCAGTTTTTATTGTGCTTTCCGGAAAAGAGTAACATTAATTTATTTGTGCCTAATATCTGACACGAGCGATCTCATTGTATTTGTGCGAGCATCCGATGGTCGTAAGCTACCATCAAATCTGCCCTGCCCACGTGGCTGTGGTACGACGTTAGGTACGACACAAACTGATACTGATCTAGACATTACACTGCGGTGCAGGGCGGTCCGGCGGGGTTATTACGTAAAAAAACTACATATTGTCAAAAAACCGATAAACCGTCAACTTGTTGATTAAGTAGGCTGTGTGCAAATAGTTCATTCAGCGCTTGCTACAAGCGAGCATGAAGTGAGCAACAGCTAGTTCCTAGTTGACGAGTCTTTGGAAAACCAAAGTAATGTTATAAAAAATCTACATAATTGCAAAAAACGGACGTAATGTCACTTTTCAAGTTACGTAATACACCTGCCGGTCCATTGAAGGATTCGGTTTCCATGGATTCGTTCCGTTGTCGGACCCGTTCCAACAGATTCGTTCATTTTATTCCGATCGTTGCGATGTGCTATCACACGCCTCACAAAGTTTACTCACTCAAGCTTATGGCTAAGGTGAACCTTCAAAAACAGTAAAAATATATCATTGTAGATTTGTTGAAAAACACGGCGTCATTATTCTTCGTTTACCCACTTATCAGTGCGAACTCAATCCCATTGGATTGGTGTGGGCGCAATCAAGTCAAAGGTTTCGTAGCCAGGAGTAATACCGCATATAAAATAAAGGACGTAGATTCTCTTTTCGAAAAAGCAGTGCATGAAGTTTCTCCAGAAAAGTCATTGTGGAGGGTTCTGTTGTCCTCACCTTTGATACCCTGGCTGCTGAAGGGCCAAGTGGACAGGTAGATCTGTGATTGGTTGTTTCTGTAGGTTCACTAGCATTTTGTGTTGCAAATTTGTCACCCTGATACGGTTGGGATCCTTGTCGAGCATTTCCTCAAGTTGTTGAAGATAACGCCAAAAGCCACCTGCAACCTTATAGGCTTTCTTCAAGCATATGTCGAGTGAAATGAAGCCAGTCCGACTTGTACTTGGTACAAGTTGCACAGTTAAATAATCGAAAATGATAATGTACGCGTCAATTACTCACACCTTCACATCAACTTAATGTAATAGTTTATTAACGCGTGGTCCATTCACCCCCCCCCCCACACACACGCACACACACACGTGTCATCTGCGTACTGCGAGAAAATAGTTTCTTCACTGAAGTTTTTTGGAAGATCCGATGCATATAAATGATATAAGTTCCATAAAACCTGGCGCAAAATTGTTACCCCTGTGGCACACCATTTACTAACTCGATAAAACGATCAAAAGTTTTCCGCTGCTTGTATTCAATACCTAATATGAATTATCAAGTATTAACCATGAGTGCTCACAGGAAGTTTTCTCAATCAAAGGGGTGGATTATTGGCAAGAGATAACTTTCTGTAAAAGTGCACATATACCCTCAAAACTTTTCAAATAGCGAGGGGTAACGGAGTTTATCGGAGTATGGAGCACTGTGAACATAGTAGGTAATGCTACCTCATTTTTGAAAATTATGGAGCTCAAGCATTTTGTTTCTTTAGCAATGTTTATCTTGACTTACGGAAAATTTGAAAACAGGCGTAGGAAAATACTTGGAAACTACCGACTCAATCTACTTTTCCACTATTTTTTTGCAATTTTATTATTTTTTGGGCCGATATAGAGGGTGGAGCGCCTCTATATCCGCCTCTTCGCAATCCATTAGACCTTTGAGCAGGTCAAAGGTGTATATAAGAATTAATCGCCATCATAGTACCTGAGGGAATATTTTGGGACAGAGTTCTCTATATTTACTTTTTGAACCGTTAATGTATGAAGTTTGTATTGAATAATACCTAAATCACTGAAGAATATGCCACAGTTCGTATAAGCCTCTGATAAACTAACATTTGATAAAAAACATACTATATGTAGCAAAAAATTGACCAAAATTTTCAATTTTTTAAAATCTCTTAGATTAAAGCAAATGATTTCAGCCTGGCAACGCCGACGGATTACTAGGGATTTTTCATTTTTGACCCATTTTGTTCGCAGCCTGATAATAGACATCACACGTTAACATGACGTATGGCGTTATTGACAGCTATTTGATTTGGGATTCTTTTTGACAGCGATTTTTGGTAAGCTAGTTTCTTACATTTAAAATTTCGCAATATATCCTTGAAATCATTTAATAAAACTTGTTACTATTACATTAAAATTCTTGATTTTTCCTTTGAAAGCTTTCATCTGTACATATTTCAATATTTACTACAATTGCTCAAAAAGAAAATATATCTAACCTCAAATATGAAATTTCTGTTTTAAAAACAAACGTTTCTTTTCTCTCTGCAGACAAGTTACCTACGCAAAAGCGCAATGGCAAAGTCAAAGAACCACACCAATCACAACCAGAGTAAGTAATTTCAACATTTATCATAAACATTCTCATCAAGTAATTTTTTTTTTTAGATCGCAAAGCTCACCGTAATGGTATCAAAAAACCAAAACGCTTCCTCCACGAATCTACATTAGGTGTAAGTATTGCTGTATAATCTCAATATACAACTTATTTTGCTTTAAATTGGTACAATTCTATATAGTTCAGTTTAATTAGAGAATTACCCAGTTTAACTATGAAAGTGTGAGTGTGAACCATATATTCAGCCAGTGGGTATTAACATCTATTTTTCTTATTGAAGAGTTCTAACAACCCTGCATAATTGTATTCCTTTTAGCTATATATTCATCTAGTAATTTTGCCCTGCGAAAACGAATTTTTAGTACTTTTAAATAATAACTCTTGTATTCAATTTTAGATGGATGCTAAATTTTTGAAGAACCAGAGGTTTTCAAAAAGGCATAATTTGAGCACCAAACAACAAGTGAAAAAAGCTGCAGAACGTAAAGCTGAAAGGGGAGCTAAAGCAGGCAAGAAATGAAATGTAGAGTAAAAGTAATGTAGTTTTAATAAACTATATCAAAAATAAATTAAATAAAAACAGTAACTACTATTTAGAATTACTTCCCTTGGTAGATCTGTAAAATAAAAGTTTCAGGTTAATAACATTAATTGTAGCTTCAAGGAAGGATATCAATTTTAGATACTCTGACCATACAAAATTTTAGGGGAATTATCATAGCTCCTATTGTGTTTCCATATAAGACCTAATATGGACAATATGGTAATAATGCACGTAACATTTTGAGTTTAGTTGTGATTGTCAAATTTTGTAGTGACTCGTATTTGTTATATCAAGTTTGGTCTATAGAAATGCTCTGATCAGTGGTGTAACTACCTTGGGTGGCACCCCATCGAAAGTCAAAAGCAATAAATTTTATATGATTTATAAACATCATGGATCATTTAAAATATTGAAATAAAACCAAAAAAATATTTTTATCTTACAATTAAAATCTTTTTTCTAGCTTTGACAGCTGCAAACTCAGAAATAACTTCATCAAAATTTATATTTTGTATTGTCTCATGTTCGATGGCTAATATACCAAGATTGCTAAGCTGCGATTGGCTCATTGATGCCTACAAATAGTTTTTTCATTAATTTTAGTTTACTGAAACTACTTTCACATGAAGCTATGGATTCGCAAACCTTCATGATCAATTTTAGTGCAATCATAAGATTTGGAAGAGATTCTGTAAAATCCCATTCTACAATAAACTTTGAAAAATCTAGAGATACCCAATGAGAAACTGTAACATTAACAGCTTTCACAATCTTGGTATCTAGAAAAGTAATTCTGTTTCTGAGACCTCATCATAAAAATCAGTAAATTTGGATGTAACTAATTTCAGTTCTTCAGTATTTGCCAAAATTTGCCTCTACGATCTCAAACAATGAAGCTAGGTCTTGAAGAGACTTCGATCTTGTCTGGAGTTCAATTCTGAAAAAGTTGAGTGGTACCCGGTGCGGACTGACCACGCCGCCCCCCCTCGCTACGCCACTGGCCCTGATAGCATGTATTTAGCATCTGTATACAAAAATGCGCCAGGTTCCCAGTATTCAGTGTATGATGCTTCTAGCATTTGTACATCACTTAACAAGAATGCAAAGTATAATGACCAGGCCACCCACAGGCAGTAAGCAAGTTAGGCAACCACCTCAATGTGCAAAATTCCTAATTAATGAGGGGTTGGTGCGTATTTTATCCTTTACCTCATAGCATACAAAACTGAAGCTGTCTCTGATAATGAAAGTACAATTTTGGCAAAACTTACCCTGATAGGCTTACAAACATTTCAGAAATATCGGAAGATTTTGTGCAAGCACTTGCAGATGGTGCTAGTCTTTTGAACTTGTTCTTTGTACAGGTAATTTTTTTCCTCTTACTAGTGGATGTTTGTGATGACTTTGGAGAAGGAAATACATCATCTTTGCTGGATCCTCCTAAGCCATTGTAACATACATTAGATTGTTTATTGGTTTGTAAGATATCTGTTTTTGCTGATGTTTTCAATTTGGAAGCCTAAAATAATGATTATAAAAAATAATAGCAGACATGTGTTGTTTACTTCCTTCGGCAATAAGCGAGGAAATTTCGAAAATGATTCAATCTACCTGTCGAAATATAGGTTTTGCAATAAATATGTAATGTGACCCTACTGAGCGGGGCCGTAGCAAATGCTTGTACCGGAAGTGATTGTATCCATTATACAACTTCTTCCCGTTCAAGCGATTGTACACGTGTTAAGGAATACCTCGGTACCGATTGCCGGATAGCGGTACAAGACGGCCAACGGGCCACTTTAGGTCTATTTAATATCATTAAGGCGCAAGAAGAAGGTGGCAGACAAGGACAAGTCGACCGAGGCGGTACCACCCGCTAGCTTTTCCCAGGGTGTCTTCTAAATGTCCGCAAGTTTCCACACCTAAGCTATGCAGTCGGTTATCTTCTAAAACAAAGAAATTGATGATGATGGATCCCTCGAGCACTAAGAATTGAGGGCGCAAACTCACTCCACTCTCGGAATGTCCGGGTGGGGGGTGGTCTCGAGGAACAACTTCGAAGGTCTGCGGGATTAACAGCAACATTGATGCGGTTAATCACATCCTGCAATCCAATCGTCCCGCCGTGTTTTTCTTGGCGGAAACAAAAATCTCAGAGTCTGCATCAATTAACTATCTTAGCTTCTCAAATTACGAGGAGCACTGAAATCTGAGAAAGACCGGGCGAGTTGTGGCTTTTGTCCGCAGCAGTCTTTCCTGCTCCAGAGATGTTTCTTTGGAATCAGACCGGAGGGACACTCTGTGGCTTCGCCTCAACTCCAAAACATCACTCAAATTTATTTGCTGCCTTTATCGCTCTCCCTCGGACCATAACTCGGATGACCTACTTGAATACCTCGCCGTCAAGATCGACTTCCTGAATATCAATCAAACTGCTTCAGAGGTCCATAATGAGCTTTGGTTGGGCTCAAGACCGATGCAGCAGGTCGTGCAGTCGCTCTTACTCAAGGCTGACCCAGCTGGAGACGAGCCCTACCTTTTTCCCCACGTCTCGTCATATGCCAGTAGCCTGCTGGATCTCTTTCTGACCACGCATCCTGTCCCTTACAGCACTGCTGTCCTGCCCCCCCCTGGGTAACTCAGACAACTGTGTCGTGGAGGTTAGGTCTCGGCCAGAACCCGCTGAGGCAGCATAAACTCGTACAGGCCGCAAAATTTGGCATTACGGACATGCCGACTGGGAGGGGCTCAGAGACTTCTTCTCTACCTTTCCTTGGAGAGATGTCTGTTTCACTGATGCGGATGCGTCGGCTGCCCGTTCTTCGATAACCGAAATTATCCACGTCGGAATGGAGGAATACATCCCTCACACAGCGAAAGTGCCTGAACCGGGGTCCAACGGCTGATTCAACAAATCGTGTGACACTGCTCGCCAGCAGAAGTACCTTTCTACAAAAACCCACTGTAGAGAACAGACAAACCGACGTCGAGTCCAGAAACAAATATAACGGAGCGGTTCGCAATGCCAAAGACCAGCACGATATAAAAGTTGGCACATGGTAATGTCACAGCGCAATGGCAGTCGGTCTTTCTGGACGCTGGCCAAGCAGATTGAAAGTACTCGTAACTTCCACCACTTATGTGTCAGGATGGAACGATTGAAACCGAGGCAAAAGTGCTTGCCAAGGTCTTTGTTGACAACTCCACCATGAACGTCCCCCCAACGCCCGAGTGCTAATTCAAAGGGTTCCCCTACACTATGCGGAAAGTTGCTCATCAACAAAACTTCTAATCCGGACTTGCTTCCTGCCACTGTACTGAAGAGGTGTGCAGCGGAGCTTGCACCAGTTCTGTCGCGTCTCTTCCAGATATCTTATGAATCCGGCAGTTTCCAAGAAAACTGGAAATTTGCTCATGTCCAAACTATCCCAAAAAAGGATCTAAGACCGACCCTTACAACTACAGACCTATAGCTCTGCTTTCTGTTATAAGTAAGGTGATGGAGAGGTGCATAAATCGCGAGCTTCTGGACTACCTCGAACGTCACAGCTTGATTAGCGACAGGCAGTGTGGTTTCCGGCACCAGCGATCCACAGGGGACCTCCTAGCTTACGTCACGGAATTGTGGAGTAAACTCATCCAGTCTTATGGTTAGGCTCATGTCGTTGCTCTTGACATCACGAAAGCGTTCGATCAGCCGTGGCACGCTGCCCTTTTAAGCAAACTTCCATCCTTCCAGGCCTTCCAGAAAAGCTTTGCAGATGGGTGGCTGACATTATCTCTGGCCGCAAGATATCCGTCGTAATTGACGGGTTCTCCTCTTCATCCCACATCGTCAACGCGAGTGTTACCCAGGGATCGGTCTTGGCTCCCCTTACATATCAACGACCTCCTTTTCTGCACGATCAACCCAATCCACAGCTTCGCTGATGACCGCACTATACATGCAGGAATTCAGCGTGACATATCGCTGAGCTGGAAAAAAGAAGACTAGCGACGACTTCATCTCTGACGAGAGACCTGGAGGTTATCACTGCTTGGGGACGTAACAATCTTGTATAGTGCCAAAACACAGTACTGTACCTTGACGAACAAAAAGCGTCCTAGCGCTCATCCGGTTTCGATGGATGGTCGAGTTCTGCCAAAGAGCCGTTCAGCTCGGCTGGTCGGAGTGCAGATCACCGAGGACTTAATCTGGCACGAATACATCTCGTCAATAGTGGCAGCTGGTGGGAAAAAGTTGGGCTAAGAAGTACTTTTGTCCGCATGACCTTCTCTCTATACAAGGCTCAGATAAGGCCTAGCCTTGAGTATTGTTCACACGTTTGGGGTGCTGCCGCCCCGACTCCATTATTTATGCTCGATGCTGTCCAGAAGAGGGCGGTCCGACTGATCGATGACTCTTCTCTAACAGACGGTCTCAGGACCCTTTCGCCCCGGCGGGCCGTCGGCGATCTAGCTCTTTTCTACCGCTACACCAACGGGATTTGCTCCGCAGAGCCCTCTTCCATGATGCCGCCGCGCGATGTGCCTGCCAGACAGACCCGCCTGACTTTGGCGCCCCATCCTAACCGTGTCGAACTTCGTACATCCAGAACTGGCCGATACGACCGTTTGTCCCGAAGGTGTCGAAATTGTGGAACAATCTACAAGAGGAAGCTTTTCCCAGTTCTACTAACCTTAGGCAGTTCAAAAATGGTATTAACAAAATTTCTTTGGGATCATCTCAGCAGCCATGGTGGCCTGGCATTTAGGCTCCTGCCTGCGCGGCTGCTTCGGTATAAAATAAAAATATGTAGTAAGTATACTTACACCTTCCTTAGGAAGATCTTTGGAGGAAATATATTTTGCATTCAAAAATTGACCATAACCAATGCCCACATTTGATTTTAATTGCAGATATGGTGATTCGACATCTGGTTTATCAGATGCAGGTATGTCACTCTCTTTCTAAAAAAAAAGGAAAAAATAGGGTGTTTCCTAATTGAATGTCAGTATTTAAAAAAGCGATTTTTGGAGACAAAACTTTATATGAACGTATGTAGTTGTATTTATTTATTGGCATTTTACACAAAGTGTATTTGTGGAAGTCAATAATTGCATAAAATATCTAAACTGTAATACAGTAGATGCTTATTACATTAGATGAGTACGTAAAAAGAGTGCAGAGATTCGGTTAATAAAAACAGTTACAATAGCACATTGAATGAAACAATAGGCACGTTAAAATATATGTATAATTTATATTAAAGAATGAATGACATACTCGTAAAAAGTCTGTTATTGAGTAGGGGTACAGCTCCACAAGACACCTCATCAGGCGTTTTTTGAGTACTATGACATTCTGAAGTCTTTTAAGCTCAGAGGGAAGCTTACAGATTTTTATACACGCATACTCAGGTGATTTTTCAAATATCGTGAATGCATCGTTAATGCATGTGATGGTATGCTCCATGCCAGCTCTTGTGTTGTAACGAACATTCACATCTTTATTTTTAACAAACCTACATTTGTTGTGGAATCCATATATAGCCCAGTTAAAGATGTAGACTGCCATAGGTGTTAGCTGATCATTAATCTTGAATGTAGACCTACAAGATTCACGTCTAGCTATGTTAAAAACTAATCTCATTATTCTTTTTTGAATTATGAATGCCTTTTTCACAATACCGGCTTGACAAATGCGAGTATACCATCGCATAATAAACATTAAGCAATACTGCCTGTGATACACAGTGCGTCAATTTTAAGATGGCAAAATATGATTTGTCGAGAGTTTTACATATTGAGTCAATATGCATTTTTAAAGTAAGCTTGGAATCCATAATCATCCTCAAAAGGTCCCCGAGTAAGTGTCGACGTCGTGAAGCTGTAACCTATAAGAATTAAAGTGAACGATAACAGTCTTGCCGGTATTTAAAATCAAGCAATTCACCATAGCTGTATTTCACTTTCCACTAGGGTAATATTACGAACAAGTTCCTCAAATGTAGTACCACTTACTACAACTGAGGTATCATCAGCGTAGCTTATTACGAAGCCAGAATGGGCTTAAATCATTGACAAATAAAATGAACAACAAAGGTGCCAATACTGATCCTTGAGGAGCTCCAACATTTTCATGTTGTACTGCTTCGAAATTGTACCGTTCACCATATGTTGGTAAAGAACAAATCATGTATTATTAAAATCTGTAATACCACTGATACTTTTTGGCATAGATGTATAAAGATGCATTTTTCAATGTACAATTTTAATTTCCATTGGCGTTCGTACAAATTTTCACCTGCTTATTGTAACAGACATTGGCAAGCCCCTGATTTCTCTTAAGATAAAAATTACTCATGAAATCTCAATCATTTCTAAGCAATTTTGATCACTTGATTTTATCAATCTGATGCAGGGTCTTCGCTTAAAAGATAAAAACATTTTCTCCGCATGATTCTAACGATACCGTTAATATGTCAATGTCAATGCTAATTAATTTTTTTGGGTAAGAACCGTGCGATGGGTTAAAGAATTCAAGATATCAAATCTTGCCAGAAATAAATGCCACTGATCTTCTATATTGAAAACTTTACCACCCTGTATCTCAACAGTTAGGATGTTTTGGGCATTCATAATTATGAAGTTTGCTTCTTAAAATGAATCCAAAAGTCGTCCTCTTAAATACTGACATTCATTTAAGAAATATACTGTGTAGAGGCTGAAAAGTAATAAAAAGTGGAGTGTAAAAAATAATTATAATGCCCAACAATCGCTCACCAAAATAGGTCAGCTCGAAGCGTCATCTATCGCTAGAATCGACTACTGCGAAACAGTGAATTGCAGTGCGTCTTATTTTGATAGATCACACACCTTGTATAGTATGCTACGCTTTCGTGCGTTGTCCGAGAGACCCAAGCCTAGACCATGCTGAAGAGTAGCCAAAAAACAAGAAACAGCTGTCCAAGGCTGGCTGCCTTTGTTAGGATGGGCGAAAGCAGAGCATATTTATTTTTTAACCACTCACCAATTTAGTTAACTTAGGTGTTTTGGTGTAATTTACAGGGCTTTCTTGAGCTACACGTTTTAGACTTGTATTGTCATGATTACTATTCCTAGCTGTAAGCTTGTCATTCAACTCAGAAATCTTTGATCTCAAGTACTGCTTTTCATTATCTGTTGAGATTTTTAAATGCTCTAGTTCTCTCCTAGAACAATGAAGCATAATGTAAGATATGTATGATGAATGATCAAAATATACTGAGTGACAAAAAAAGCTAAACACCTACGTATGAGTTTACAAGAAATCTTGGATCCTCAACACATTATTGAACCAGCTTCTGCAGTCAGTTGACGAAACAAGCTGAACATTTAATCATTTTACTAGTAAGGGACACTGAACATAATATGCCAAAAATTATTAAAATCGGACAAACATACGTAGGTGTTTACCTTTTTTTGTCACTCAGTGTATCAAATGATGTGTTAATATTGAATATTTGTGAATGCAAATAAAAATAACTTACTTTATTTGTGTATAAGTGGTTTCTAAATTGTGAACCTCTTTCCTATAGCGAGAAGCTTCAGACTGCGATTTTTTTAAAGCATGGTCCACTTCTTTTTTCTTCGACTCTGTTTCAATTAGAGCCCTTAAATTGTAATATTAGAACGTTTGGATCAAAAATGTTATGAATATATTTTATATTGACCTCAAAGACAGCTTTGTCTGGGATAATAATGATTTCTTTTTTGTTTTCTGAAAGATCCATGTTAACACGTACTGCAAAACTCTTTACAACATAAATATAATAATTGGATATACAATGCTTTCAACTGTTACTTATTTTTTAAATGGGTCAATTTAGCAGGATAAAATTTGGAGGGATGAAACTGACGCATAAATACTAAATTTTAATGTAAAAGCGATAGTTGTGAATCTCAATATGGTGGATGAACGCCATATTGGAAGATTTTTTTAAATGGACAGGTGGTAGCTCATTTGAAAGCTACTTAACAGTATACTTTACACCCCTAGAATATAAAATCACATCTTTCAAAATAGCGGTGCAACAGGCTTATAGTATATCAATCTTCCTATCTTGAAATGATCTGAATATGCAATAAAATATGGATTGTTCCACTTAAAAAACTGTCAAAATCTGCTAGCTGTATAGACGTACTATTTTATTGCATAATCAGATTGACTTTTCCAAGAATTTACAAAAATGCTCAACTTTGACAGCGTGCCAGTTCGCCACTTTGAAAGAGTAAATTCATACTGTAGGCTTTCAAATTAATAATAAGGAACTTCAAAATGAAGTATCGCATGACCCTCAATTCTATTAATAAACATGTCCCAAGATGACGCTCAAGCTTGATATTTTCAACTGTCACTTTAAAAATAAAATATAATTTCATTATCCCAAATTTCAACTAGCTAACTTGTTACATTAAAAAAATATTTAGGTAAGGACCTTTCTGGAAGGCAATGTTTTTGTCTTTTGCCCAATGTTTTGATGGTCAAATCAGCATATCAAATGAAATACTGAAGTCATTACTAATTAAATTATACTCGTCTTTCTGAAGTAATCTGGTAATTAAGATAATCAGGAACACTTTTCATTTTGCAAGCTTTTATTCAACTTGACGTATTTGTTAGTTTGTGTGGGGTCAATTTTGGAACTGCATTTTGAATCAGTTAACCTTAACCAATTGAACTGAAATTTTGCGTGACAATACAAAACATATTAACGGTCACCACTTTGAATCCAATGTGGCGGTTGCTATAAAATGGCGATTCATCATTTCTATAATAACCCTTATGATATAGGTGTCGAATGAAGAGGTTTGATGAAACATATTAAGCAAGGTGACGTTATTCTAGATCCAATATGGTGACCGCCGCAAAATGGCGATTTACATTTTCTCGCAGTCAAATAAAAGGGCTTCGTGAAAGAAACGCAATAAGCACAGTGACGCCATTCCAAATCTAGTGTGGTGACCATTCCAAGATGGCGTTTATAATTACAGTGGACCCCCGATAATCCGGCGCCCCCTGTAATCCGACATGTCTTTGAATATGTATTACATACATACGTATTTGACAATCTTCGCGAATGTAGATCACGCAGGTTTTAACAGGTTACAACTTGTACGCGCCACCGCTATCGTGCTCGACGCGTAAGCATTGTTTTACTTAGTTTGAATTTGACTACTGGTGATTGCGGTACGCCCTAGCGTGCGTTCATTGTTTACTATTTATTCATTGTGTATTAAGTATAGTACCTAGTAATGTCATCATAAACTCAGAAGCGAAAGCACAAAACATTGACAATTAAAGAAAAATGTGATATTTTAGACCGCTTAAATCGCAATGAAACTTTCAGTAGTCTAGCAAGTGAATTCGGCGTAGGCCGATCTACAATTTATGACATTAAAAGAAACCACGAGAAGATCAAGAAGTTCGTGTCAACTACTGACTGCGGGCCAGGCAAGAGACAGACACTCAAGAAAGCTGAACATCCAGAAGTGGAAGAAGCTTTGTACATGGGGTTTCTTCAGGAAAGAAATAGGCATGCTCCAATTTTAGGACCCATGTTGGCCATGAAAGCGAAGTTTTTTTATAAGGAAATAACAAAAAAGGATGATTTTGTGGCCAGCAAAGGATGGCTAGAACGTTTTAAAAGTCGTCATGGCATACGTTTAATGACTATTATAGGAGAAAAACTTTCTAACGATGCCACCTGCATAGAGCCCTTTAAATTAAGATTTTTGCAAAAGGTGAACGATTTAAATCTTGACCCGTCACAGGTGTACAATGCAGACGAATCAGGGCTTTTTTGGCGTGAGATGCCTAACAAAACTTTCGTTTCTTGTAACGAAAAATCCGTACCTAGACGAAAAGTAAGTAAAGAGCGTGTAACCATACTACCATGTGCTAACGCTGCGGGCACACACGCTCTTAAGATGATCGTCATTGGGAAATCTAATAAACCACGGGCATTCGAAAACATTGATTTACCTGTACACTATTACGGACAAAAAAGAGCATGGATGACAAAAGACCTTTTAAAAAAGTGGTTTGATGAATGCTTCGTACCTGAAGTTAGAAAATGGTTAAAAGATCTTAATTTTCCTCAAAAAGCGTTGTTGCTTCTTGATAATGCTACCGGTCATCCGTCTGAAGAAGAACTAACAACTGAGGATAAATGCATCACTGCGATGTTTCTTCCGCCAAATTGCACTGCACTGATTCAACCAATGGACCAGAATATCATTCAGTTTGTCAAGCAAGACTATAAGAAAAACCTACTTCTGAGAGTCGTATCAAAAGACCAACCAATAGAAAAAACTTTAAAAGAATTTAATATGAAAGACTTGGTTTTTGCTCTTTGTCAGTCGTGGAATACGTTACCGTCATCAACTATAAAATCGTCTTGGAAAAAGTTTTGGCCGGATATAGTCACCACTCCTAGCAACGTTCCACATCAGTGTAACTTCGGAAGTTATGGAACAAGTCGCTACTGAAACACAAGTCCGGAAGATTTGGAAATCGGGTGCCGTGGAATGGATAAAGAGCAAAATATTTTCCATGAAATGTCTCACGAAGAGATTATAAAAGAGGTTTCTAATTATACAACAAACAATCAGGAAAATAACGACGGCGTGATCGCAACTGCTCCACAGGTCACAGCACAAGACGCAATTAACGCCTTTGAGCTAGGTTTACAATGGGCTGAAGATGGAGATGGTACAACCTACAACGAACTTTTACTTTTGAGAAGACTGAGGGACAACTCTGATCTCGCGTTATAACAACCTTAAACAAAAAAAAAATTAAGAATATTTCCAAGCTTCATAATTTGATAAATTCATTAATGATTTTGATTAATAATTCTTGATTATTTTGGTACATATGTATGTGCATTTATGCTTAATTTTATAATAAAACGTAAGCTCTCTATTGTTATTTAATTTACTAAATTCGACATACATAAACTATGTATGATTTGTACTTCGAAGTACATACATATACATAACATATATGTATACATAATCTTACCATTGTATATGTAATTTGTCGGATTACAAGGTACTCTTTTGTAAAAAATTTCGGACTATAGGGGGTCTTAGGCAGTGCTCTATAATCCGACAAATTCGATAGTCCGACACTGCTCTGCATAATGTTTGTCGGATTACCGGAGGTCCACTGTATCATCTATGACAGGTATCAACTTAAAGGTCTTTATGGGACAAATATAACAAGCAACGCGATAGCAATCTGAATCCAATATGGCGGCCATTGAAAAATGGCACACCGTAATGCAATTGCCACACACATGATTTGAGTGATAAAGGATCATCATTTTCAGCCAGGTACTAACTATATTTTATATCAAAAATCAACTTAGGTAAGCACAAGTCATGCGCCCATGGCAAGCCAGTTGTCATACAGACAATGAAAAGCATAAATGTGGAAGACTCATACGTTGACGAGAAAATTTTCAAGATACCGAGACAAAAAACGAATGTACAAACCTCCGCGTATGGAGGCCCCTTGAATACGTATGATGTATGAGTGAGAGAGATGGATGTATGAAAGCAATTCCTGTAGTTTTACCAGAGAGTTGTTATATAAAGCGGGGTTTCCAATATTTTAAAACCCACGACGCAGTTACAAGTTTAGTATATTGTCACGGCGCCCGAAAAAAAGACAATCGAAAGAAATAGGTACCTACAATAATAGTAGTTAGGTTAGCGAGAGCGGAAAAAGAATCGAAACATCTACATATCTACAATATTAAATTGACTTTTTTATTATTAAAGAATTGAAACTGAAAACAACGAGAAAGACTTAAGAAAACCAAAAATAAAATACAATATTTACTCCGTCAAATCAATCTGATGGGTGAGCTTGGTGATCTCCGCACAGTTTTTCGAAGCGGGGAATAAGACTTGACACGGATACTCTCATTTCTTGCTCTACGTTGAACCTTGAGCGATATTTGTTCTTTATTACAGCTACAGCTGAAAATCCAGCTTCACATAGATATGATGTTGCAAACAGAATGAAAATTCTTAATGCTTTTGAAGTTAAATTGGAATATTTTTAATATTCATTTTGGATCGATAACCAAAACTCCACCAAATCGGAACTGGTGAATCTAATTTTAAGGCTGCTGTCGCAAGAGAGTTCAATGAGACTTTCTTCATCTTGTGATGTGAATCCTGGTGGAGTTTGTGCATGAAAAGGATCTTGGATCCACTCAAATTTTTCGACATCATCATCTGCAAAGTACTTCAAAAACCATTCGGTGAGCCTCACTAGGTGTTCCGTAAAAAGGGCAATCAGGTCCTGTGAAATAACCAGTTCATTAGATGCCGCATATTTACGTATATACAATTGCGGGAAGCAATCTTGACCCTCGCCTTCATTCATTTTTTTGTCCGCAAATGCAGTTTCTTTCTTAATGCCGCAATCGTCTCCGATAGTTTCAGAATGTGCATATTGTTACCTTGCAAAGAGAGATTCAAATTATTTAATTTCTCAAATATATCGCATAAATATGCTAGGTTTAGCAAAAAAATCTGGTTCAGTAAAATATTTGGCGTTTTCATAACGTTCTTGCTGTAAAAAAGTGCGAATTTCTTCGTGTAATTCGAACACACGAAACAAAACGTTTCCACGTGAAAGCCATCGTGAATTACAATAATACAGCAAGGCCGTATGTTCGGCTCCCATATCTATGCATAGTTTTTTAAAAAGTCTGGCCTTTAGAGGCCTAGTTTTTATATAGTTCACTGCACCGATTACACATTCCAGTACTTGGTTCAGTTCAAGGCTCATGCTGCAAGAGCTTCCCTATGAATGATGCAATTGGTCCACATAGCATTCGCTGCTTTTTTCGAATAAGCGCTTGGATTCCCCCATACCTGCCAGACATAGATCGAGCACCATCAGTACATACACCAATACACTTTTCCCACTCCAAACAATTTTCTGTAATAAACTTGTCTAAAATTTCAAACAAGTCTTGGGCTTTCGCACTTTCGGTAATGCTTTTGCAGAATAAAAGGTATCCGACAATAATATTGTCAGCCAGAAAGCGTACGTAGCAAATAAGATGTGCATCATTATTACTGTCAGTAGCCTCATCAAGTTCCAAACCAAACTCCTTGCTTTTAATTTTTTCTATTAATTGGTAATTGAGATGTCAGCTATGTCATGGATTCTTCGACTGATAGTATTGTTAGATAAGGGTACCTTGAAAATTAATTTTCCAGGCGATTCAGTCACCATAATATTTACCATGTCCAGAGCAGCCGGTAGAATAAGCTCTTCTGCAATAGTATGAGGTTTTTTTGCATTTTGCCACCCTGTATGCTACTTTGAATGAGGCTAACAGTGCGTTTTTAGATACTGAGGCTTGCTGAGTGAATACGTTTTTTGTTTTATTTAAATTTTGTAATTTCCTTTGAAAAAAATCACGCGATTTTTCAGCCATAGTTGGATGAATTGTCTAGATATGTCGCTTTAACTTACTTACAGGGTTTGTCCGGAAAGTAATAGGACTCATTTTCTTCCGCCATGACTGTACTTCGGAGCGTTGCGCACCGACTGAATTCGGTAGAGGGCGTTCCTAGCTAACGAATGAGCGGTTGGTCAGTTGTCTACGAGCACTTGGAGAGTCAGGACAGGCATTTTCGCGCGACGTGTTTCTCTGAGTGGTGCAAGCCGAAAATGCAGCGTTCGTTAGAGCAGAGGTACGCGATTAAATTCTGTGTGAAACTCGGTAAATCTGCGACAGAGACGTTTGATATTATCAAGCAGGCTTACCCAGGTGTTGCTTTAGCAAGAAGTGGTGTGTTTCGGTGGCACCAGACCTTTTTGGAGGGCCGGGAAGAGGTCGCTGAAGAAGACCGTGTTGGAAGACCTTCGACTTCGACAAATACCGATAATGTGATTCGTGTGCGCAAAGTTTTGAACTCAGACCGTCGACTAAGTATTCGTTTAATTGCCCAGATGCTAAATTTATCAAAATCTGTGGTTCATGACATTGTGACACAGCATTTGTACATGCGCAAGGTGTGCGCGAAGATGCTCCCAAAAGTGCTCACTGACGACCAGAAATTGCGGCGAGTGGAAGTGTACCAAGAAAATTTGAACATGTGTGAAAGTGACACCCAATTTTTGAAAAACGTAATCACAGGTGACGAGTCGTGGATCTTTGAGTATGATCCCGAGACAAAGAGGCAATCTTCCGTGTGGCACACGACGGCGTCTCCTCGCCCAAAAAAGGGAAGAATGAGCAAATTCAAAGTGAAAACGATGCTCATTGTCTTTTTTTTATATCAAAGGCATCGTCCACCATGAATTTGTTCCTCCTGGACAAACCGTCAACGCCAAATTTTACGTGGAAGTGCTCAGGAGACTCAAACGAACGGTCAGTCGGGTCCGACAAGACATCGGAGCCGACTGGAAGTTGCACCACGACAACGCCTCGGCTCATACCGCCTTTCTTGTGAACAGCTACCTGACCAAGGCCGGCATCCCAACGCTTCCGCAGCCGCCCTACAGCCCAGATGTGCCCCCCCCGGACTTTTTTGTTTCCTCGCCTGAAAAGGCCGATGAAAGGCAAGCATTTTGAGACAACAGAGGGGATCCAAGCAGCATGCACCGCGGCTCTCAAGGCTATTCCGGAGAATGCCTTCCGTGACGCTTCAATGCTTGGAAATCGCGCTGGCAGCGCTGCATCGACGCAGAAGGACCCTATTTTGACAGTTTTTAAAGAATTGTAACGATGAGCTCAATAATTTTTTTTAAATCGACTCAGTCCTATTACTTTCCGGACAAACCCTGTAGAAGCATACTTTCGGATGATAGTATTTTCAAACAAAGCACACAATGCGGTTTTTCTTCATTGTTTACTTCTACTGAAGTAAAACCAAAGTCCAAATATCTGTCATCGTATTTACGATATTTCCGCTTCTTTGCTGCCCCGCCGCCACTAGTAGACGCTTTATTACTATCATTTGAACTATCGACTTGTTTATTTAATAAAAATCTGTCCATTTTGCGGGAGATATTCGACGAAAAATAAAGCGATACAAATTACGATGACACGTCCGTCGCACGGCGCGCTTGTAGGTAAATAAACGGGCATTGCGACTACGAGCAAGCGAGCGCGGGCTGGTAAAGACGTGGGAGGGGTTGGGGGTAGGGTATCAACGGTTTTCAAGTGCGTAGGTACTTTGGCGAGTGAGCGACGCGGCAACACGTGCGACATTAGGTACCTATAGTTGTTGCAAATTTAAAATCTCTTGTGTGTCATTATGGTCGAAAAAGAAATTTACGACGCTATGTTCTTTACCGATGCGAACACTCAAAGAGGTACCCGCGTATATTTGTGGTTTCGGATAATGATAGAGGATCGACTCACGGCGCCCCTCTTTACTTCCTACGGCGCCCAAGGGCGCCGAGGCACACACTTTGAGAACCCCTGATATAAAGAAAAGGTGTATAAAATTACAGAGAGATCAGAGATGACTCCGAAAACATGGCGTCCACAAAACAACTGATGGCTGTTCTCATTTAGTCGGAAATAAATGCGTTATTACCGGATAAATAATCCTTTTTGAATGCATTCATAGACCATCACTTGTAGTGAACACATTTTTTGTTCAAATTTACTTTTACGTTTGGATGTGTATTCATGGTGAGGATATTTATTATCGTCCATTTGTAATCTACGAAATATACTTTTCATTCAATAAAATTATAAATTACGCTTGAAAGGTAAGTTACTACTTGAAATTCAAAAGTTTTCTAACCTTAAATTGCCTATTTGACCAATAAGCAGTCTATTAACATGATCGCAAGTTATCGCTAGACAGCATGGCCTTGAGATGTTTATTTATTATGTATGACTTTCTGACGCAACCACCAAAACAGTTGAACCCCATTCTTAGTATAAATGAGTGGGAACCCGCGAAGCAACCCCAACCGCACGACGCTGCTCCCCACGGAGAAGAGGCGCACCCGCGCGCTGCACCGCCTGTACCGGCACGTTCTGGAACAGCTAATGGTGGCTTCTCACTACGCGTGCTACTACGCGTCGCGCCGCTCCACGCGCAAGAACACGCCACGCGACACGCCGCGCCACCCGTTTGTGCGGCGCGGCGCGGCGCGTGCCTTCTGGCTTTACACCTCAGTTTGATTCAGTCTGTTTAGCGCAGCGCACTATGTCTTGTGAGTCGAATTGCCACCTCCAGCCATGGAGCAATGCCACTGAAGAAGAAGGCATGGCTGTTGCATCAGCCGTTTTTGTCTTATTTTGTGGATATCGTTTACTTAATAAAATTAACAAAAACAAGAAGAGGAGACGCTGGTGGATGTCAACGTTCAATAAGAGCCGGTCAAGGTAATCATTGTTTGTATTTTGAGATAATTACATAGGTACGTAATTTTTAAGAATCCTATCAATATATTTGATGGTATCTATTGGTAAGTTTGGCGCGTTTTAAAATGAAACTTTGCTGCCGGAAAATTTAGTAAAAATTATTGTATTTTTGTTTCAGATACAATGGATCAGATATGCTATCGGATTTTGTTAAAGAACCGAGCAGAAAATTTGAGAACTTCTGTAGAATGGCACCAGAAGATTACAACTATCTAATGAATAAAATAGGCCCTATCATTGCAAAACAAGATACCCATATGAGAAAATGTATTCCAGTACAAGAACGGTTTGCAATTGCTCTCAGATTTTTAGCAACCGGAGATAGTTACACAAGCCTTTCATATCTTTTCAAAGTATCTATCCAAACAGTTTCAAGTTGTGTCACGGACGTTTGTAAAGCATTGATAAAAGAACTATCACAAGAAATAAAAGTAAGTAGTAGAATTAAGCATTTATTTTTTTCAAATCGTAAACAAATAGAAATTGACATCATCCATTTAAACTAAATTACTACCCTCCTCTTCATAGAAATCTTTTAATAGACTTTGCGAAGCTGATGTTTCGACTTGCGACAGCTGTGGAGATGGATAGTTTGGGGATGGCTGTGGAGAAGATAATGAATGATAGGTTGGGGATGGCTGTGAAGAAGGCGATGGATGATAGGTTGGGGATGGCTGTGGAGAAGGCGATGGATGATAGTTTGGGGATGACTGTGAAGAAGGCGATGGATGATAGGTTGGGGATTGCTGTGGAGAAGGCGATGGATGATAGTTTGGGGATGACTGTGAAGAAGGCGATGGATGATAGGTTGGGGATTGCTGTGGAGAAGGATATGGATGGTAGGATGTGGATGGCTGATAGTAGAGATTGCCGGAATGTCCAAAATTCGTGGGCTGTGGTGGGTTGATTAGTATTTGTGCATGTGGGTTTGACGATAGTTCTTTTTGCTTCAGATTGAAAATCAATCTATCAATTTCCAACATCGCTATTTCACGTGTATTTTCTGGTAAGCCTCTCAATTTTTTGCACAATAATTGTGTGTATAATGAACATTCATCTTGCGGGATTTGGGGTTTTTGAGTCATTTGTTTTATATAGTCGTATGCTTCGTTCATTTTATTTTCTATATCAATATTTTTAGCACGTTTTCTAGGAAGAGGTTTTGGTCTTTTAAATTGAACTGATTCTTCATCATCCTGTTTACTATCTTCAGAGGCATCTAAATCACGGTTATCTTCTATTTCTTCTATGTCGTCAGTGACCTAAAAATAAGAAATATTCATGATAATTTACAATATTTCTATTTGTTTTAGCTGCCACGGACATCATCTGACTGGTTAAGGATAGAGAAAGGATTCCGCAGAACTTGGAATTTTCCTCACTGCTTAGGAGCTATCGACGGAAAACATGTGCTAATACAAAGTCCTATTCATAGTGGATCTGAGTTTATCAACTATCACAAAACATTCAGTGTTGTATTAATGGCTTTAGTCGACGCGGATTACAATTTTATTTTTGTGGATTGTGGGTGCCAGGGCCGAATAAGCGATGGTGGTGTATACAGAAACACCAACTTATATAAACAAATCTGTAGAAAGGAATTGGGTTTTCCACCGCCAGACTGCTTACCGCTGAAAGTAACACCTCTACCTTACGTATTTGTTGCAGACAGTGCATTTGCTCTAACGGAAAATATGATGAAACCTTACGCTGGAACTCATAATAAGGGATCTAAAGAACGCGTGTTTAATTACCGCCTTTCACGAGCTCGACGGATTGTTGAAAATGTCTTTGGCATTATGTCTGCGGTGTTTAGAGTACTAAGAAAACCCATGCTTTTACAACCAGATATTGTAACTGATATTGTGATGACATGTGCATTGTTACACAATTTTTTGAGACGGTCTAAAAGGTCTAGACTTATATATACCCCTCCTGGATCCTTTGATACCGAAAATGATGATGGCGAGATTCAGCCCGGTTCTTGGCGTGATGACCAAAATGGAGTTGCTTCCCTACTACCACTCCAAAATCGGCCAAGAAGAGCACCTCTTTCCGCCAAGAATATAAGAGACCAGCTTGCAGAATATTTTATAACAAACGGTGCGGTTGCCTGGCAAAATAATTATTAATTTTTTAAGTAAATAAAGTACTTACCTCAGAATCCTTCGTTTTCTTTGGAGTATACACATCATTCAAAAATTGGGCCATCACATTATAAAATGGCCAGTCAGGCTTATAGATTTCATCAGCACCGCTGCCAGACTTTATTGATTGGCAAACTTTACTTCTTAATTTTCTATAGGTTCCTATTAAAGAATCCCTTTTCTTTTTAATTTCTTGTAACGGTATGGTACCACCTTTTAAATTCTGTTTAATTCGCAGCCAGGCATCATGCTGGTCGTTTTTGTTTTTATGCTCCGCATTTTTCGAATTCCACTCCATATTCACCACAGTACCTCAACGTAGGACGAGTCAAAATGAAATGAACGAGTTCAATCGTGTTCGTCTGTCTGGGTAGGTACACGCCGCGCCGCGCCTTTGAAGTTACCGACTTTTAGCGGATAGGTCGCGCCACGCCGCGCCTGCCCGCGCCAAGCTCTTCACACTGCGCGAGGCGCGTGCCGGCGCGGCGTGGCGCGGGTCAACACGCGCAGTGAGAAGCCGGCAAGAAGGGCAACCTCCGCACCCCGCGTAGTAAGTCAGGAAGTAATAACAGGTAGGACCTAAACATGACCAGAAGACAACCGCTACAAGCTACACATCTATATATAACCTATACAAGATATATATTCTTTAACTCGTTAATATAGTTGCTATCAGCTCACAGTGTTAGTCTATGACCCAAAACCCCTGTCCCACAATTGTAGCATTTCATAAATATTTGCAGCTTGGCAACCCCACAAAGTTTTGTTTACATGGTGTACTGATATGAAATGTTGAAAGCTAGACAAATCTTACATATTTTGATGCTAAACAGCAAACTCAGCAATATTGTTTGTGACTATTTCATTTGTATCATGTCAGTATGCAATGATGAAAAAAAAATTGGCTTCCCTACTATAATGCAGATGACTTGAAAGGTCTGTGGGGCTGACAAGCATTCCACAAAGTGTCTTCTCTTGATATAACTACTCTTTGGTTTTACTGTGATCCACCAAAAACTGTGAAAGATATGTATTAGTTGGATAGTTGGTCTATACTTTTAACGGGACTTCCACTAGAAAAACTAAATATAATAATTTCAAGATCTGGCCTATATAAATAATTGTAAAAGAAAAGTAGTAAATAAATGTAGTACTTTTTCAGCATGGCACCATATATGGCAAGTGATTCAACATCTGCCTCATTCCTCAACATTTCATTAACTTGGTCCCTAGTTCCATTTATGGCTATGTGTGCATTCTCCATATTTTTTATGGTGTTTTTCAAATTGACAATTTCAGTTGTAAGCTTCTCAGATTCTTTAGATTTTGATTTGAAATATGAGATCTGTTCTTTTAGGCTGATAATTGTCATTTCATATGCTTTCAGGCTTGCTTCTACAGACCTTACTTCTTGTCTGAAAGTAAAATAAGGCATAGTAGTAGATACATAAAAAAGAAATGGAAAAACAGTGATGTAGGTGAATTTATCCAAAAAAGTTAGAATTGGTAATATTTTTTTTATAGAATTCACTCAATTTCTTTGAATAGTTCAACAATCTCTGGTCTCCTACAATGACAGAGAATTGATGTACCCCATGAGGAATGTTCTAAATGTAGTCTAACTGATGTGTACCAGGAAAAAAGAAAAATATGGTATAGTTATTTTTTCCATAATTTATTGGTGACCTTAGTGGTTATTTCATTATACCCCAGACTTTTAGGCATTTTCAATTTCTGCTGAAAAAAACGAAAACTCTGGTCTGAGCACTAGTTTCACCAAATTTTAAAGTATGGAATATGAATACATCTACCATTCACAGAGATCTTGATATTCTATATCTAAGGGATTATGTAAAATAAAACAACAGGCACAGCAGCATTATGATCAAGCGGAATCGCACAGCAACAATTCTGTTGCGTGATTCAGTAGACTACACAGTCGAGCAAGTTCGCAAACATTCCAGGCCGCGCCTCGCACTGTGATCAAAATTAAATTGTTAATTAAGACCTGCCAAAATTATTTCAGTACACAAAAGCGGTCAAAATTATTTTTTGGAGTTACAAATTAATTTGAGTAGTCAAAGCAATAATGCTTAAGCTATTTCAAATGATTTACTTCTTTTCTTTGCTCTATTTCTTCCTTCCTTTCTTTCCTTTTTCCCCTTAAAACATGTTTGGTGCCTGGGTAGCCAGACCTGACAGACTAACAGACTGACGAGACTTTTAACTAAGAGCAAAGGTCCACCGGACTGCTCTGATGAATAGTAGGTCTATGAATAGATCTGTACTGGTAATATTGATAAGTACATGCCCATAGGAGGTGAATAAAGTACTTTTACAGGTATTACCTAAGAAGATCATTTTGCTTTTTGAGTGAGCTATTTTTTTCTTTATAGTTCTTGACATCCTTATCTAACATTCTATTCTGGTATTCTAAATTATCTATTTTATTGAGCATTGCTCCCATATCACTGTTTCCATCTATGTTTTGTATGTTGAAGAAAATCCGATGTATGGATTGTTCTGTGGTTTTGTGCCTGCATTGTGGACATGTTTTTGATCTAAAAACAAAAATTCATAATTAAGGGGAGAGGTGATGTAAAACGGTTTTGGATTTGAATATTCCACCTTTCTATCCAATTTATTAGACAAGGGTAGTGGAATACATGTCCGCACTTGGTAGCGAAAACCTCCGCTGAAGCGTTAAAAAACTCACTGCAGATAACACAGTTAATATTCATTATAACACTAATAGAGGAATGCCCTAAACATACAATATACTCAACACATTAATAACAAGAACTTTCGGTTATCTACTCAGTTTAATACATGTAAACGTGATAATGTAAAGAAAAAATCTACTCGAAACATTCACACAAAAAACTAACAGACTACAAAAAGTTTTAAAATATTTTCAACCGCCAAAATAAACACTTTTCAGGTTAAGTTAAAAGTCATATGTCATAAAAGCTCGCCACAGACTAGGGATGTTCCGATCCACGTAAAATATCGATACCAAGTATCGTTTCTTATCGTTTAATGGAGTATCAATTCATTCAAATATCGGAATAAAAATATCGATCCCATGAGTATCGATACCTTTTGATACGGAGCATACACTATATATACACTGCCGAAAATCGAAGTTGCCTTTTTTACAACCCTCTAAATAACGTCACTTTTTTCAACTGCATGACGATTGTCAAATAAGTTCACAAAAAATAGGTAAAAAAATAAATAATAATAAATTCATTACAAAACGATTATGTATTTATTATTAACATAAAATATATAAACATAGGGTATTAAAAACAATACTACAAATAACACGAAGTTCGAAATCTTAAAAATACCATTCTTCAGAACTCAGCGAATGTAAGAATAATTTGACATTCGATCGCCAGATAATCTGTTTCGGGTTTAGGGGCATATTTCCGGCTTCAGAAAATAGTCTCTCTGAGGGAACTATGTGTCAACAACAGAGAGATATTTATTAGCCAGTTCTTTAAATACCTTTGAGGCAGAATTTGAGCTATTCCAGTACAAAAAAGGATCCGAGTTTATGAGCATAGTAGGTCTATTGAAATACAGTTTTAGCTCAAGATCAATATCTGATTTGGTATCATCATATTTATCTGCATGATTTTGGGCTTGTTTTTCATGGTAGACATAAACACTGTCATATTTTTCAAGAATATTAATTTTATTTTGCCCTGTCTTTGCTGTATTTATTTCTTTTTTGCGCAACTGAAATAATTGATTCAGGAAGGTGACTGCATTAGCACAAGAAATTGGACTGTTGAAGTGCAATCGTTTAAATCGAGGGTCTATTATATTTGGGACAGATAAAAGTTTAATCTGCTAGATGCTACCAAAACGTTTTAAAAGATTTCTATCACTCAAGGTCAACCAGCACCTCTGATCAAAAAAATACCCGCGAAATGTGTCGATACACCCAAGTATCGTATATAAAAATATCGATCCAAAATATCGGGTATCGGAGACAAAAGTATCGATACTTCTAAATATCGGATCGTATCGAACATGCCTACCACAGACATTTTGCTATCTAACTGACCTGTGAACTGACTGTCTTGCCCGACGTCTGAACTAATGGTTGCGACTTCGCCCGTCTGCATTTCTAATCTCATTTACAACTAAAACCTAGTGCCTATTCGGATTCAGAAGAAAAAACAAAAGATGCTGGTGTAGCTAAGCTGGAGAATTACCGATATTTTCGACGTTTTTTTCACTTTACATTCACACTTTTTCGCAATGATGTGATACATGTATAACCCTTGGTAGGAAAATGGCGGATATATACACTTGTCTTTCTATCTCAATTGTTTACTTCTGTATGTTATAAGATCTCTACATTTGACGTTCAAAAGGGACGAACTTTGGGACGATGAGACGAACGAAAAATTGACAAGGACGTAAACCGATGTCAAGGACGATAATAGTAAATAAAAAAAGTCGGGAAGGTAGATTTTTGTATTTGAGGTCAAAAAAGTCAACAAACCAATTTGAGTGTGAAAGAGTAGACATAATGGCCAGCATAGCATTAAGAGTGAAAACTAAAAGTGGCCAGCAAGTGGTAAATACACTAAATAAGCAGAGTACAATGAAGGAACTGAAGCAGCTGCTGTCCAGCATATCCAATATCCCATTAGAAAGACTCCACGTGCTCTCTGGGTTTCCTCCCAAAACACTGGACATTTCCCAGGATAATTTGAGTCTAGACAGTAGTGGAATTACCTCCGGTGATACTTTAATCTTAGAAGAAAAGGCACCACAGGAACAGCCACCCCAAGCAGTGCCACCCCCTAGTACAATTGAACCCAGCCCTCCTAAGACAACAACAAATGTAGAAGCAACTACTGAACATGCTGATGTAGAGAACCATTCCTCAGGGATTTTAATGAAACAAGTAGTGCCTGCAGACAACTCGTGTTTATTTACTAGCATAAATTTTGTACTAAATGGTAAAGTAGATGACAGTACTAATGTTGCACCTTACATGAGGAAACTTGTTGCTGAGACTATCAATGCTGAAAGGTTTTTATATGATGAAGCAGTACTAGGTAATTATAATATATTTAATAATTTTTGTGTTAAAACAATTTCATCCAATCTAAGCTGACATACTGTTAGCTGCAGTAAAACGTTAAAATATATTTCTTAGTGTTCCCTCATCCATATCTAAAATTGGCCTGCTTGGCTGCCTGAACTTCAAAGGAATAATCGCCTTTTGATATTAAACTCATGTTATCTCTTGCATAGGGCACAAAAAATTATTAGATAGGGGACTTTATGAAAACAAAACTTAGTCTGAATATTAATTACTATGGAAAACACTAAATAAGTTGTACTGAAACTACTCATATTCCATTCTATTAACATTTTAAAACTTTTAACCATCTTATTATGTAACTTTGGTATTGCTTTGTTTTACATAATATTATTTGTATTAGTTAATGGTCTGAAGCTTCTTTATTTTCACATGCATGTAAGCTCAGTAAAGATGAAGAAAAAAAAGGTGTCATTACATGTCTAATATATGCATTGTTATATTTTATTGTTGCTATAGAATAGACTATACATGCATGTAAACCAATTATTTAAATTATTGAATTTGATTGAACCATAAAAAAGGTATAGGTTTACTTTTTAAGAGCTTACAACAGTATTAGATTTGCAAAATATGATCAAGATTGAATTTTTGTGTATCTATGCTGGATTAGTTAGTTCCTCATAAACTGCAAACAGTGTGTGAAAATGGCTGATGCCCAGTCTTGTAATTTCATCATTCAATTTCATCTTGTGTGCTGCAGGGCTCTTATTTGGGCCCAATCCTCCTCTTATTATCTATTAATGTTTCATTTTGTGATAATGATTTTTCAAGTTCTTATTTTAATGACCTTAAGATGATGGTGTTTTATTAAACATAAATTCCATTGATTCAGCATTGGTTCACCAAGTATCAGTATCAGTGATTATCCCCTGGAAGAGGTGGAACATTTCTCTAATTTACTAACATTGTGTATGTTCAGGGCTTCACAAAACTTTAGTAATTAAGTCATTATATGAGTGTCCTTTGTACCAATATCAAATCCAATGTATCGAAAGAATTCAAAATAAATTTGCAAATTTTTTATTCAAATTTGCATCCCAATACTGCCATATTAGATGCGCATACAACTAGTTGGGTTGAAATGTCTAGAATTTTGCAGGAAACATGCATCAACAAAATTCCTATTTAAGCTAATTAGTAATTAATTACTGTATCTTCCTGTTATCACAGATATTTTTTCTTGTTGTCAGAGAGATAGTTTCACATTTCTAGGAGTGAAACAAACTGTGGTTCTCTTCGTTTTAGTGATCAACTTGTGAAAAACTATAATATGTACTATAATTAAATAGATTTGTTTAGTTATAGTTTAGAATAATTCAGAAGGAATATTGCACTCATGAATAGATAATTTGATATTTGGAGATTATCTCTGTACCTGTATGTAGATTACTAAATAAATAGATAAAATAAATATAAATAATCCAGGCAATCTGACGGAAGTTATTGATAAAATTCCATGAGTAATAGTTTTGCTATATTTTTTAGAATAACACTAGAATTTAAAAAATGCATAGTCTGAGGTAACATTCTTCTGAACCGCTGACCGAAAAAACGTGTAACTATAGCCGTAACTATAGCCATATTTGGCTTCCACACCAAATACCCAATAATGCTTACTATTTAAAAAACTAATTATAGTTTTACCTTCCGAGTCTGCTCAAACATATGCTGCTAAAAAAACACAATAATTGTTTTCTTGTACAAAACAAAATATGGGAAAACGTGAGTTTAATAGAAACCACAGATTAATTAGCTTTCAAGCCACAAATTTTGAGTTAATATTTTGATGCCTGTCAAGTTTTATGTAATCTGCTTTTAAACATTTCTATAAAATTTATAACAGCATCTGAATTTGGTTTAATTCATATTATAATTGTAACAGCAAATAACAGCTGATTACATAGTAACAATTCAAAACACCCCATATCAGCTGGTAATACAGAATCTTGACATATCTGTCAATGACACATCTATAGACAATTGTTGCCAGTTTTGTACTTTGGATATTTTATTGTCAAAATTGCCAGTCACTGACAGTATGTATGTGAAAAAAAACACCAGTGTTTGGCACAAGCCCTGCTGAATAAGATCCCAAGCTGCACCTGATTCATGCTGCTAACAGTAGAGACTTTAATATAGAGATGTAGTGTGATATTAAGTGTGCTGATCACCTATTCACCTCAATGCCAAAATGTAATGATCAAGTATCCTGAAAGAAACTGTACAGTTGTAAATTTTATATTATAGTATTAATATGAGATTCGAGCAGAAAATAGGATAGGTAATCCGAGCGAAACGTATTTCTGCTGGTTGGCTTCATCAGGCCCGAAATGAATGCACATATGCAACTACAAAAGTAGAGACACATGCCCATACATCCGGATACGGGTGTAACCTGAGGAAACAAAGATGGAGAGGAAGAGAAAAAGACACACGAAGTCCACAACAAGAGCCAACCTACAAATTGTAGTATAAAATGGCTAGAAGACCTCGAATTTTCAAGGCAACAAATAACCACAACCACGAGGCCGGTTATAGCCACTTGCTGTGGTACTTCAAGCCCAAAGGATCTATAAAGAGATGAAGCCTGATGAAGCCAACCAGCAGAAATACGTATCGCGCGGGTTAACTATCCTATTTTCTGCTTGAATCCACTTTTTGCGGATTTTGCCCATTATTTTCCTATTTTTGTTATATACCTTTCTCCGCATGATAATTTTCTCTTTATATATATATATAATGATATGCTGACTGTTGCTATTTGTATTTTTAAAAACAATATTGGTATCTTAGGTAAGCCTGTAGATGACTACTGTGCTTGGATCCAAGACGATAGATCTTGGGGTGGTGCTATAGAATTGGCAATTCTATCAAACTACTATGGTATTGAAATAGCTGTGGCAGACACCATGAATGCTATAATAAATAGATTTGGAGAAGATAAGGATTATCCCCACAGGGTGTTCCTCATGTTCGATGGTATTCACTATGACCCCCTATATTTGGAGCCAGCTGATGTAAGTAATGTTTTAAGGTACTCAGCATATGAATATACCTTCAAAATGTCCCTCCCTAACAATTTGAAGTAAAGATGAGACCAGAAATGTCCAAAAGATGTTGATGCATTGGTGTTACTTGTAGAAAGAACACTGGCAAATACATTGATCTTAATGTTTCAATAAAATGCTTACAATGGATTTTGTGCAGACCACCAACTGGACTTGGCACATTCAGGGAAAACCAAATTTGTCTGACGGCTTGAGTTCAATGTGTATGGGATAGAAGCTCTCGATGTATGTACTAACACGTGTTAGAAAGAGATAGAAGCTGGCTGATTATACTGTGAAACCCAAAAGGAGGTCTGTTCGAACATTTGATTTAATATTTTGTTTTCATTTTGATTCGAATTATTCATTTTAAATTTGGTACAACTAAAATGTTCTAATTTATTTCAGAATTACCTTTGATTTTCACTGATTATGATAAAATAAACACATCCTGAGTTATTGATACATTTTGCAAATTTTTATGCTGGTTTAGAATTGATGCCAATAGAATTAATGGCCTTCTAGAAGTATCTAGTCTAGAAATAGGATTTAAGTAAACAGATTGGCGAAGGCATTCGACTCTATTACAGTGCATCAAAATTAATGATACATTTGGTGACCCCCATATCGTATCGTATGGTGTACCTCAAGGTACAGTATTAGGACCTATTTTATTTAATCTAGTTATCAATGATTTGTTTAAAATAAGTAGTGCAGGTAAAGTTATTGGTTTTGCGGATGATACAGCTATTCTCTATGAACGTAACTAGTGGCATATGCTAAAAACCAAAGTCGAAAATACTTCAAAACATTTATAAATTTCTTTTTGGAAAGAACTATGACAATTAATTACAACAAAACACACTATATAGCATTTTTTTGTAACGATAGGCTCTCACCACAATTTAAAAAAACTTGAATTTCATACAAGCAGTGGTCTCAAAGAGAGTCAGTCAGCCGATAAAATAAAATACTTATTCGCTAAACACTTAAAATGGAATACCCATACAGAGTACATTGTGAAGAGACAGATGTATTATTCCAAAATTCAAAATTCAATACTTCATAGTTGCTAGGCAACGCCGTGACGAACTTCGCTATCCAGCCGGCATCTATCTCTTTCTAACATATGTGTCTATACACGCTTCTCTCTTGTACATATTGAACACAAGCCGTCAGACAAATTTGGTTCTTATTGTATTTGTATAGTCAGCGGCTGCACTTATACCCTCAAAAAGAGCCTGTCAGTTGTTTAGCAGTTGCTTGGGGTGAGAATGCAAAAGCAACGGAACCCCGCTCGAAATCGAGTTTGTTTGATTATAAGACCGACTAATAGCACTGCTTAACGTATTCAACCTAAAAATAGCCAACCTAATTCTATATTCGCACGTCCAAAATATAAATTCGGAGTGTCAAGCCGATATCTGTCGGTGAGCTGGAAAAAAAACTAGCAGCGACTTCCTCTCTGACGAGAGAGATTATCATTGCTTGGGGATGCAACAATCTTGTACAGTTTAATGCTTCTAAAATAACAACAAACGAAGAAAAAGCGTCCTAGTGCTGATTCGATGCATAACCGAGTTCTACCAGATCACAAAAAAGCTAGGCTATTTGTTCAGGTCTAAGAAGTACTTTTCCCCACATGACCTCCTCACTCTATACAAGGCACAGATAAAACCTATCCTCGAATATTGGTCACATGTTTGGGGTGCTGCTGCCTCGACTACATTATCCATGCTCGTTGCTGTTCGACTGATCGATGACTCTTCTCTAACACACAGTCTCGGGACCCCCCTTCGCACCGTCGGCGAACTTGTTCTCTTCTACCGCTACACTAACGGGATTTGCTCCTCAGGGTTCTTCTCCATGATGCCGCTACACCAATGAACTTTGCTTTTCAGAGCTCTTCTCCATGATGCAATCGCACAATCTGTCTGCGACGCAGACCCGCCTGACTTCGGCCTCCCATGCTAACCGTGTCGAATTTAGTATATCCAGAACTGGCCGAAACGACCTAGGGTGTCGAGATTGTGGAACAAGCTACAAGAGGAGGCTTTTCCCAGTTCTACTAATCTTAGGCAGTTCAAAAATCAGATTAACAAAGTTTCTTCGGGATCCTTATAGCAGCTGCGGTGCCCTGGCATTTAAGCTTCTGCCTGGGCGGCTGCTTCGGTGTAACAAAAGTATCTCATAGATACTAACCTTTTCAAAGTATATATAGTAAATAGAGAAACAGATGTGACAAATTCTCATAGATGATGCTACAGTATCTCATTTCATCTTGGGTAATTATGTAAACGCGCGAATATAGCATTTGGTTGGCTGTCTTCAGGAAGAATACGTTAATCAACGCTAATAGCTTGAATGAACAGTGAAATCCATTTTTCTTCCAGGGTAGTATGATTCGCACAATTTTCTCGACTGAAGATACGGGTATATTGAAACAGGCAGAACAGTTAGCGCAAGAAGCAAATACTAGCAGGCAGTATACAGACATGGAAAAATTCACGTTACGTTGTATGGTTTGCCAGCAAGGGCTGAAAGGACAAGCGGAAGCGAGGCAGCATGCCGCGGCTACAGGTCATATTAATTTTGGGGAAGTGTAACAAAGGGTTGGTTTGTGTTTGTATTTCACTCAAATCAGTGGTATTGCTAGTATGAAAGATTATATGGTTGTCAGTCAGTCAGTAACTGTAATCATGATCCATGAACATTAATTTTTTTCACTGGATAACATTGTATAGGGTGTTTGAAAAAGGGTAATTCTTTGGACTATTCTAAGACTATTTTGTGCTCTGACTGTTTGCGAAATACTGCTTAGATCTCGGTTTTTCTTAAATAACTTTTGACGATCTTGTATAATCCAATAAAATTTTAACAGTATCGTAGTTACTTCAGGCATCACCTGATGGTGTCCAAGAAAACAAAATAACATATTTAGATCGGCAAGGACGAACTAGCCCGAACTCAATATTGTTAAATTACTTTATTCCCCGTATAATAATAACTCAAACATAATGCACCCTGTTTGATTCAGTCAAAATGATCCGTTTTTGAGAAAAAACACTCTTTTAGTACTGTTTAACCTTACTGGTATCGCCATTTTGGAAATATACTAACTTTGCTTAATAACATATTCGCAATCAGCGCGCCGAGAAATCCCTGTATACAAACTTTTAGATCAATTTACCAAGTTTCAGGCTGTAGTCTACTTTTTAGAGATTGCCTGCTGTGGAATTCGATAGGAGAAGCATTGGAACGGGACTGTTTTCCTCAAAAACAATTCATTTTATCGAAATCAAAGAAGAGTATTATTTCGGATAAAGAATCAATCTTTCCATAAACATTGGGTTTTAGCTACTGCTAAAGGGCGCCCATGCCGATCGGGATCAGCTACTTATTTTTACCAGACTGCCACAGTAGGTTCTTTTATTTTTCTCAATTGTTTTGTCTGTGGGCATCATCGTGTGAGGCTGTCAAAAAATCATACGTGGTTCAAGTCATGTGTAGAAAACCGATTTCCAATGGCGTTCTTTAAAGGCATCTGAATCTCTGAAACGAAGCAGTAATTCGAAAATCGTCAGATGGTGCCTTAGACTGATATAATACATTACTACTGTCGAAGTCGAAGAAGGCACTATTTTAGCGAGTAAACCTGGCAACACTGTGCGCAATGCTAGGTTAAGCACCTGATGTCATTGTCATGAAGTTGTCAATTCTACTATCCATGATAGGCTGTCTAATTTTAAAGGTACATGATGTGCATACTCATACATTCATAGTACAATTGACAAAGCATTGGGCTCGCGGAAACGGGCGGGTTGGTATGATGTGATTTTTATTATTTAATTGTTCATTTTGCATGTATGTTTGGGCATACTCGTGGTTTGTACTAAAACTTTGGATATTTGAATTTGTATATTTTAGAATTTATCACTGGGAGTGCTCTTACATATACATCCAAATACATTTATGATCGCCAAGATTGTTTTCATCTACGAGTAGTGAACGTTTATATACACGTGTTATGCATAATCTTAATGCACAATTGTGATCAAGTCATTTTTACAAGTCTGAATTCTACAATTTCAGATTAACTGGTCAACATTGATGACAAAATGTAGCATTAGGACACATTTTTCCCTGAAAAGGCGTTTTCGATTGAACTGTAGGGATACACGATTAGCAGTGTCAGTTTTTTTAATTTCTCTCACAGTGAGATTTTTTGTATTAGTGTACCTTCTTGCAGATGAGGTTAAACAGAAATATGAAACGACTTCAAATGTCACAAATTCTCGTCGTGAACAGTCATAGCCTTTGTTAACACTCTGAATAAAGAAACGTTAATCTACATACCGAACATAAAATGCAAACAGTTAATGTTTTAAATGAATTGGAAATTAATTAGGAAATACTGTTTTAGATATATATTATGGAGAGTTGCAGATGAATGTTGGGTTCTTTACACCAATGTATACAGACGATGTTTGGTTATATTTATTTTTTGCAGGATAAGCATTTGTTTATAATAAAATTTTATACCTACCTTTGCTATTGTAATAATTACCCAGTTTGAAAGACGTCATCCGTCACTAACATTATCAAGGAGGCACTTATAAACTGAGAACCAAATTTGTCTGACGGCTTGAGATCAATGTGTACGAGAGAGAAGTGTGTATAGACACACATTTTAGAAAGAGATAGAAGCCGCCTGAATAGCGACGCTCATCACCGCGTTGCCTAGCAACGCGCGTTGCCAATTATGTTACACCAGTTCCTTGAATTAAAATGCATTTTGAAAATATCCGTTAGTTTATTTTTTACATCCAAATAATGGTTTTATTTTGAGCGTACACATTTTTTAATTGTGTCGAATCTGTCTAGGATTGATTTCCGATCGGTCCTCTCGGTGCTCCATTTTAGGTCGAAATAAAAGGTCAGGATCGCCACAAATTGTGCTACATTGCATCAATGGTCCATTTGATAACACCGCATCTTGTACATTCCATTGCAAGGTTTCCACCTCCATGATCATAGTTCTGCGATTTTGTCAGTACCGTCAGTGTCGTTCGGCTCTGAAATGGCTTTCACCTGCGTACACGCAGACAGTGATAATTTATATTGCGTAACGTTTTATTTGTTATATTTTTCGACCGTAACGCTGTCGCAAAATGTAACAAAAACTCAGGATGTGTTGATTTATCACCATCGGTGGAAATCAAAGGTAATTATAAAATAAATTAAAACACTAATTCGCTTCAAAATTGAAGTAAAAAATTCTAATCAAAATGTCAAATACTCGAACTGACCTCCTTCTTGGGTTAGATAGTAATCTAACCTATTGTAGAAGCCTGTGCGAACATTTTCTGGTGTAACATATTGGCAATGCGGCAGGTTGAACTCAAATCGGACAATTTTGGTTTTCACTATAGAATCCTTTGAATGTAGCAAATCTAAAATAAATCGCATTGTTTCGATACGGGTATAGAAAAAAATTCACATAATTTGACTTTGCTATAACTTAACCTACTGGCGACTCGAAGCCGCTAGCCCGACTACCTTCCCGCGGCCCGCACCTCCACAAGCTGGCGGGTGTGTTTAGACGATGTACAGAGAAGCCGCTTTCTCGGGTTTTACGGCTTTTTAACGACCTTCGGTAAAAAAGTAAACACTATATATGTAACTTTGTCTTGAACTATGTCAAATTATCAAGTAAAGTGACTATGAATTGGTGATCATCCCAGAAATCAAGTAGGCAGCAAAGGGTTAAGAATAAATAATCTTTAGAAGGAAAACGTCTGTTTCAATTATTTCTAAGGGAATCACTGCGATCCTACTTGGTAAGAAGGCTGACGGTAGAAATTTCAAGTGAACGTCCAGATACAACATATGGTTGGACATCTTCTTGGTAAGTACGTTAATCAATGGTCAGACACTTTTAATGTTCCAAAAGTGAATATACATGGTGTTTCAGAAAGGTGTGCCAATCTTTCTAGGGCAGAAAGTACATCCAAAAATAACAAGATAACATCCATTATGGGTCTAAAATGCCCCTCTACCGAGATACAGGGTGATCAATTTTTATTTACGAAATTGAAAAAAAGATTAAGTTACTGAGTTAAGATTTTAGATGTTCAGTGAGCACATCATAAGCAATATACGCATAGTTTTTCGGCCCAAACTAAACCACGGACGTATAAACTGGGTTACCTGCACCACAGCAGGAAATACCTTCTACTCCACTTTCATAAAGTTTGTCTCTTAAGGAAATTTTGCATATCACTCCTTCTATTCATCATTATCCGTCAGAGCGGTCCGTGGGACCTTCGCTCGTTGTTAAAGTATCGTAGGTCTGTCAGGTCTGGTTGCCCAGATACCAGACGAAGTCAGGGAGAAAGAAAGGAAGGGGGAAGAGCAAAGAGGGTGAAGTGCGCCGGTTAAAGGGATGCGTTGCTATTGTTCACTGGTATTCGGTTATTTTAAATTAATTTAGGAATTTGTGTGTGGCAAAAATCGTAATTTTGGTTGGATCTAGAATTGCACGATTTGATTTTGATCACAGTGCGAGCCGCGGTCTTGTGTGCTTGCGAACTTGCTCGACTGTGTGGTCTACTGACTCACGCAACAGAGGGTTGCTGTGCGATTCCGCTTGACTATAACGTAACTGCGCCTGATGTTTGATGTAGTCCCTTAGGTAAGGGATGTCGAGGTCTCTGTGAAGGGTCTCGTTGGAGACATACCATGGTGCGTTAGTGATGGTTCGCAAGGTTCTGTTGTTCTGCAAAACCTGCAGATTACGCATATGCGTTCTGGCAAGAAAACACCGTGCTACACATGCGTAAGTGATTGCTGGTCTGATAACCATCTTGTATAGCCGAACTTTGTTAACCAAACTTACTTTTGAGGTTCTACATAGTAAAGAGTAGAGTTGCCGAAACGTTATTTGGAATTTAGTTTTTAACTGACTTTCTGCCAGGTCATCCCCCTGTCAAGAGTGACACCGAGATACTTAGCAGAATTTCCCCATGGTATGCGAGCTCCATCCTCTGAAACCTCAGACGGGGCGCCGCTAGGTTTTTTAGTACAATAGATAGCCTGCGTTTTCGAGTAATTAATTTTGATTAGCCACCGATCTGCCCATTCCAATACCTCATCCACCGCACTTTGTAACCTGTCGTGAACCAGATTCCCGGCACGCGACTGGGCCACCAGTGCAGTGTAATCAGCATATAGATAGACTTCACAGTCGCTAGGGCAGGGGACATCATGCGTGAAAAGTGAGTAAAGGATTGGCCCTAGAACCGAACCCTAAGGGACGCCGGCTCTGATGGACCGTACTGTCGACAAGAAATTATTAATTTTGATCCGAAATTTTCTACCTTCAAGGAAGGATTTCAAAAGTTTTAGGAGCCAAAATGGGAAGCCCTTTTGAATTATAGAGAAGGCCCTTGTGCCACACCTTGTCAAATGTCTTCGAGACATCCAGAAGCAAGATGCCAGTACTTTCGTTAAGGGTGAAGCCCCTGGTTACTCGCTCCACAAGCCTAACCGCCTGTAATTCCGTACTAAGCTCAGATCGAAATCCAAATTGCACGTCAGGAATCACATGGTGATCTGACGAGAAATTCGCAAGGTGATGTAGAATCAGCTTTTCAGCGAGCTTAGACGGAGCAGACAGTAGGCTGATGGGACGATAGTCTTGAGGAAATATCGAACCCACCTTCTTTGGAATCATTATAACTTCCGCAGTCTTCCACGCCGATAGAAAGTACTGGGTCCTTAGCATGGCATTGATAATAGTCACGAGATGAGTCAAGGACGTCCGTGAAAGCATCTTCAGCGCCTCATTAGTGACTTGATCCTCCCCAGGCGCTTTACGCACCTTGAGGTCTTTAATATGACCTTGAAGCTTTGCTGGTGTGCAATGCGGGATTTCGGAGAAGCCGCTGATGTGCTGTGCAACTCTTCAGCTAAAGAGTCTTCCGAAAAAGAATCTTCTGAGGAAGAATCACTCAAGATCATAGTTGAGAGAGAACTGTCGTTCCATAGCATCAGCGAAAACCTCGACCTTGTCCTGTGTCCTGAAGACTATGCCCCCAGGACCGTGGATGTGCGGGAGTTCTCGCTTTCCGTTTCTGAGCGACTTCGCCACTTTCCAGAGAGGAGTACTTGAGGAATTCATGGAGAGCATTTCTTACTTCATAAACAAGACTCGTCGCTCTGCGAATGTCATCAGGATGAATATCACTCGTTTTGGAAATACATATTTAGGTTTGAATATTTGTGAAATCCTAATATTCTTATTAGACCAGTTAAATAGCCGAAACTGCCGCAAAAGTTATAACCTAGCCACAAAGTTATGTCCGCTGGCGTAATGGTGTAATAAAGGCTTGCGAATATCGTCGTTAAGAGTTTGGTTTTCCGGAAACCAGCCGTTTTTTTTGTAAAACAGCGAAAAACACAAAAAAACTCTTTTTCGCTGAAACGCCTGAGGATATCTGGGATTTTTTTACACTTACATTTTTCAAATTTTTGGGCCAACAAAAAAGGTGTCTGCAAATTGTTTGCTAAATTGCTTAGTTTTCGCGCTACAGCCTGTTGAGAGCTCGTCAGTCCGGGGCTTGCGGGGGCAAGGGCGCGCATATCACCAGCCGCCACACCGTTGACGCGGATGATCCTCTTTCAATATTTGGATGTCCTCAGTGTCTCACTCTCAGTGATAGGCCAGTCGGTTTCGAATAAGCGCGTTTGTAGTTGTGTCGTTCACTGACTTATGCATATCAATGAATTTGTGATATTTATGCATTTAAGTAGAGTATAAGATGCAGTAATTTCTCGTTAGCCGCTTACCGATTGACTGGTCAAGTGAGGTATAGTATTTTCATTTAGAATTGGAACAACGACAAAAAACCTAGAGCTGCAAAAAAGGTGTGAACGTGTATATAAATGAGAGGCCATGATGAGAATACATTATAGGATGTAGAAGCCCAATGAGTCATCAAAATACTCCACGTGATTTTCATAATCTCTGGCAAATCAGTTTGATTACCGGTAGTTGTTGATCTACGACCATGATCAGAAATTTAGCAGTTCTTGAGCCGCGCAAAGAATAGACAATGACCGATGGTGATGAGCATTTGACGATGCAGACTCGCTGCGGAAACCAATAATGATGCTCATTGATCTAGTCCTAGTCTCAATGTATCGGTGTACGTTTGCGTGACGTGTAGACAGACGTGATGTGTAGACACGTATACTCTGCTGTACAACTTATCTGCACAGGACTTCACACCTTTTTTGTGCGGTTTAGGGATTTTTAGCGTTTCCAATTATTGATAATGGAAGGACTATAAGTATGTGTGTGTGTACATTTCAGAGTTGAAATTAAACATTATTTCTTTATATTTCAATGGGCTTAAGAAATTATGTACAAACCGTTAATTGGAAGTTACACCATTTTTTATATGTTCTACTTTGATAGAGTATGACGAATTATTTTTGTGTTCAAATATGTTTGTATTACATTTGTTACTTTACATTTCATATACAGTTGTACAAAAACCCTCACTTGAGCCAATGAAACCTACAATAGAATCACTTTGATTGCTTTTATTTGTATGTACGGAATGCAAAGTATCAAATGTAATAACAAATTCTTGCATCATGTGATAAATGGTTTGTCCATAATTTCTTGTCTGCAATGAAATATACAGAAAAAATATTTAACTTCAATTCTAAAATGCACTTACCTCACTTATCCAGTCAATCGGTAAGCAACTGAAGAGTAATTACTATAGTTACTTAAACGCATAAACTTCGAAAATTAGTTCATTCGGAAAAGTCGGTGAACGTCAAACTGACAAGCGAGCTCAGGGTTCGAAATTGAACTGAACTATTACTGAATAACCCCCACCATGTTGTAAGAGATCGTCGGCGTCGTCAACGCGTGGACGGTGCGGCGGCAGGTACGCCTGGCCCTTGTCCCCGCAAAGACCTTTTTTGATGGCCCAACAATTATAAAGTTTCGGCTATTTAACTGGACTATATGAAAAGGTTTAGCCTCCCCTATTCTGAAAACACCGTGAAGCTTGATATTGGACACACGATACGGCATGCGAAGAAAGCTATGGCACTTCATCACAACATTACTTGAATAATATGCGTGCCATATCCTCAATCACTAGCGTAGAAGCTTATTATTCCTTAAACTTTCCCTGTGCACGCCACTAGTTTTGTAGGTATATTCATTTTTGTTTATAGATAAAGAAACTTTAAAACAAAGAAAATTTTTCTTTTAAAAATAAACAAATATGACTAGTAAGAATCAAACACGCCAGTAAACATTACATTTGCTACAACTCACGTGGTTATTTCACAATTTATGCTACAACATCCAATCTAAAGGAGGTGTTGGATGTGATCTCCTCTGGATTCAATACATGCCCGTGCTCTTCGCCACAAATTCTCTTTTGAAAATACTTGGAGTAGTAGGAACAGTGTTGAAAGCGTTCTGTGAGCTTCGTCCTCAATCTTCTTGTCCGAGGTTGCTAACCATTTGTGATATCTTCTTTGTTGAGCTCACTTAATCCGAAATGCTAAAGAATTTTGAGAAAAAAAGGCCCATAATTTCAGAAGTAAAAAAAGCTTTTTACTCAAATTGATTGGTTCCACAATTACTAGTTGTGATTTTAGACAAACAAGAATCTAACATGGGTGATACCAGGAGAAGTATACAATGAAAACCAGGAGCATGCATAGATAAGGTTTAATGAATGTTGTAATGAGGTATTATTTCCAATATCAAGCTTCACTGTGTTTTCCGAATCGGGTAGCCTAAACCTCTTCATAAGAATGAAGAATTCACCTCAAATATTCAAACCTAAATATCTCCAAAACTAGTGGTCTGACAAAAATTCCTTAAATTTAATGGTATTTTATAAAATGCACCTCTTTTCTCCGAAAAGGTCAGTGGCGCAGAAAGTATTTCCTATTAGGGGTCCAGGCACCCGTTTCTACGTCTCTGGTTTAGTTTGGGCCAGGAAACGCAGTATCTTTACCCGTTTCATAGCAATTTTTTTTTAAATTTCTTAAATAAACCTTCATCACTCTGTACTCAGTAAGGAAGCATCTTTGGACCCATATTTATACGAGAACTATTTTTGTTATTTGTGGATTTTCTTTCTACCCTAGAAATGTTGGCACGTCTTTCTGAAATATATTGAATTATTTCATATCTTTATAACGGTTGCTATACTACGAAATTTAAGCTCCGACTCCTTGACTGCGTTACTATAAACGCTTCTAGCAGCTTAAATATTTAAAAAAATCTTATGAGAAATAATACAAACTTATCTAAAGTTAGGTCGTATATTTTTTACAGAAAAAATAAATGTAAAAAGAGTTTTTACTGAACATGATAAAAAATAACAAACAGTAGAGGTAAGCTACAATATATACACATCAAAAATATAAAAATCAGCATAAGCTCTGACATTTAAAAGAAAAGCGAATATGTGCAAAAAATACCATATTGATCCTAGAGATATTTTTAAATTATTATAAGTACAATATAATTTTCTTTGGCAAATTACAAATATTTTCAATAAAGTATTTTTAGAAATAATATACATTCGCCTCATTTACGTGTAAGTCACGTAGATTTTTGAAACTCCATTTTTCTTCTATTGCACAACTTGTGGATAATTTAAACGTTTTGCGCCAGCATCATTCATTCTGGACATTTCCTACACACATGCAAAAAAGAAAATTAGTTCATTTAGCTTCGCTTAACTTATCGCATTGGTTAACGTGTTCTACCTTAAGATGGCTGATACTATATTTACCCGCACAAAAATTATTTGAGATGAAATGAGTTACTAAAGCGTCATCCTTGAGAATTTATCACAACAGCTGTTTCTCCTCTTTGCACTAATTAGAAATGTATTTTGAAAAGACTAGTATCACACATATATTTTATATGCTAATATACTTGGCTACAGCGCCATATACAGGGTGACTTCGAAGTTGAGTCATTTATTTTAGTGAGTAGATCTGATCAAAAGAAATGTTTTTTTTTAACATTTTTCTGGTAAAATTAAAGTAACAAAGTTATAGCCCTTTAGAAGTTTTAGTACCGCCCTGTCTCAATAATAATATTATGTGCTCGTGTTTGGCGACAACGGATATACTGCGCCTTATCGGTTCATCGCATCGGAAACAAAAAAGCGAAAGAATTTGAAACGCTGATCACGATGTTTTTATTCAGTCTGTGTCAGTCGGTAACGCGTGAGTGAATAGTGGTGTTTGCTGCGTGGCTCAAACGAAATAAAAAATGGCACATATTTATGCGGATCGGTTTCCCAATCGAGTGCAACCAACCCCTCGTGCCTTTGTTAATGTAGTACAACGGGCTCGTGAATCAGGTGACTTAAGACCTCACAGGGGACTGCATGCCGGTGCTCCAAGACCTCACGATCAAATACAGGTCCGCACTGAAATACTTGTCGGGAAGATACTTTATAAAACAAGGTAAATTTTTTTTTTTATTTTTACACACATATTTTGGTTTATCTTCCTTCTACAATCATTATCTGAAAATTAATGACTCAACTTCAAAGTCACCCTGTATAAGTCACTAACCTTTTCTAAACAGATTTCTAATTAGTGCCTCTACGGTATCTAATACGGTCTCGGATAACTTTTGGACGCTCGAATATAGTATTAGATTGACTATCTTCAGGTAGAATAAGTTAATCAATGCCTATACACTACTTCGTGATGGAACTACAAGTCAACAAATCTCATAAAGTGAAGAAAAACCGAGTTCAATCAACAATGTTGCTTGGTTTCTATTTCATGGATTTTGGCAAAACTCCGTCATAAGATTTTCAAAATTTACAGCCTGGCAAGATCTTTTCGAACCCAATATACAGTTTGTCAATATGTAGTTCGAATGACAAATGAATATACAGAATTTCGAGCAGGTTTTGAGTTAATAAGTATAATTCTCACGTTTTCCTTTTAAAATCGAATATGTCCTGTATATTCATTAATTTATGTTAGTACTCTATAAGTGAAAATACTGAAATGACCAGATATAGACAAAATGGCACCACCAAATCCTGATGATAAACGTAACATAAGAATCGGTACCACAATATGAATATTAAATACTTCAATTTCAACCTGACCCCAAACGCATTAAGGAAAAAAATCTCGTTCATATTCAAAGTGGAATGATATAGTATCGAAACCAGGTAAGTAAAGTTGCACTATTTAAAACAGATCTCGCATTATTTTTTACGAAAAAGATAAACTCTGTAAGTGCTCGAGTGCATTTTCATCAAAATATTATGGTAGAAAGATCAGTGTAACAATTTAAAAATATATGCAAGGAGAAAAATATTCATCTGTTTGTCGCTAAAATATATAAAAATCAGCAAGTTCACGAATATGTTTCGTAAAACTATATAATTTTGGAACCTTGAATTTCTTCTGGGAAAAAACAAGGACTATTCGGTGAATTGTAAAGGATAGGGTATAATTAATGTTTCAAATACACATTTGAAATTTCCCAATCCAATACTTTGTCCATATCAAGTCATTGACGAATATCAATCCATTTAAATTATCTAAAATTAGTATAGTTTTCGTTGGTGTCTCCGTATTTGGTTTTAGCTCAGTTTATATGAAAATATAATTATCTTTACCATGCTATTATAGGTCAGCAAAATAAGTTTGTGTTCTTATTGCTAAAGTAAAAATAAATTCCTGTGTACTCACTATATGTGTTGTGCCAGATTCAAAGCATGCTCTAGCTTGAATAAAAGGGAAACCATGCCTTGCAAATGAGACTAAACCATGCTACATGCTCACTAGCTAATGCTTAGCTATTTTTGCGCAAGGCGAAACTAATTCAGGGTCGTTTCAGCATAATTACAGCCATGCAATGCGATTAGCTAATACGACAGAATTTAATAGCTAATTTTGAAATAAATCTTGTAACTTTACTAACACAGGGTCAATCCATAATAGCAATGACCAGGAATACTCATTTTATGAAATAATGATAAAATTCGATGAAATAGTGCGTTCGATCTCAAGAAAATCTTCAAAAAACATTTTTTATACATCTCTAGCCAAATAGCTTATTTTGTTTATTTTATTTTTGCGGAATGGGTGGAACCAGATTACAAAAAGATGATTAGAACCATCTGATGACAAAAAAATTATTCGACACAAAAACACTGACGCCTTTAAATCGATTTAGATGTTTTACATAATCTTATACAAAAAAGCTATCTTAATGAATCTGCATGTTGTCAGGCTCAAATTTGAGTCATTTTTTTTAAACAAGTTCCAAATTTTTTTTCAGTAAAAGTATTTTTTGGCTTCTGAATAAAAAAGGTGTATTATAATTTTTCTGTTAAGTTGACAGTTTTCGAGACATAAGCGATACAATATTTGAAAAAGTGCAAAATATGCTATTTTGGACCCCGAAAAAGAATGTTCAGGAAGCTCGGCAAGATTCGTTTTGCATATTGTTTTTCGGGGTCGAAAATGGCGTATTTCGCAATTTTTCAAATATTGTATCGCGTATATCTCGAAGACTATCAACTGAAAAAAAAAAACATTTTTTGAAAAACACAATCATCGCAGTTAAAGGACCGATTTTTGGAGGGCATTTTTTTTAATAATATTATGAAAAAAATCCGAATTAGAATATTTTCCCCATCAGATGTGATACCAATCGTACTAGTCTTTCAATAGAATAATGTTACATTTTAGCGAAGTTTTGTTTTCCTGCTAATCTGAAAATAAAAGCATGAGTATTTACCCTGTGTAAAGCAAACTTGAAAGAAAAGTTCGGAGAAGAACTAAAATCTGTAGAAGTACTTAGATTCGTAAGACATTAGCACATAGAATTACCTTCATAATAGCTATTAAAACTCCTTTGGGTGATACTGCTTATAGAAGAACAGTGACTTTTCCGTGTTATTTTTTTCCGTAAAATGCTGATGCGAGTTAGAAACCGTTTCAATACCACAAAACAATCAAAAAAGTACTCAACGTGAATCCTTCAAGCTAGTTTGCATATGCACAAAATGATACCCTAATATTGGATTTTTCATATTAACTTTTCTGAATCGAAATATATGTTAAAAGTATAATATAGGGGTCACTCTCTCTAAGCTATAAATCTTTTGGAATTCGACATCACAGTCGCGATAAAGAAGGAAGAAAATTCCCTTAGCTGAATAATAAAAATCATCGTCAAACGATATAAAACTTGGGAAACATATCTAATAAGCCCCCCGAAAAATTAACAACAGACTGGAATTTAACAAGGCAGTGGTTGATAGTTTCCTATGCCAAATTTCAGCCTATTAATATTTTTAACTTCAGAACCCCTAAGGTTTGAACTATATTATTCCTTTGTGTGACTATAGACAGTTAACTAGCAGCCTGATGCCTATAGGTTAACGCGGTAACCTAGTCACGGTGAGCAGCACGGGCTTGAATCCAGCCTCAATGATTTTTTTCTTGGCTGTGAATGTTGTGATTGTCCGTGGGTGGTAAACGGTCTCAGACCATCGAACGTGGAGGCACAGTTCGACACAAACGTATAGTTTTTTTTATACTCCAACTACCACGAAGGCCTAACGGCCTAAACAATGAGGTACTGTGGGGCTATAGGGGGATACAGGGGAAAGGGGGGACGCCACACGGACTCTGGCGAGGGAACACGTGTGCATGCAGCATGCACACATTCTGGCCCTGCCTACGAAATCCGCCGGGTGGTACCTCCGCGTTCGACAGTCAGAGACCGTCTACCACCTACGGACAATCACAACATCTATAGCCAAGAGAAAAATTTCTCTTGGGATGGGATTCGAACCCGCGCAGCGCTCGGCGACTACCACCGCGGCCACCGCTGCTGCCTGATGCCCGAACTATTAGTAGTATAGTGAACTATTTATACACCGGCGGATTTCTAAGCTGTGAAACATGCACACATGTTCCTCCGCTAGAGTCGTGTGATCCCTTCGCTTTCCCCTGTCACCCCTATAATAGCCCAACGGTATTCACAGGTATTTAGGGCTTATATCGTGGCTCAAATATAAGAAATACGTATCTTGAAATCCATAAGCACACTGTTCATATAATATTGCTATTTAAGCATTTTAGTGGTATTGAAACGGTTTTTGAGTTTTTTTTTGTAGCTGATGTGGTAAGCGACACAGGATGTACAGAACAGAGAAAGGATAAGAAAATAAAAAGTAAACGAACCTTGGGAAGAGTTTTGTGTTGGTCAGGATAGTAAATAATATGCACAACAGTAAAACTACACCTAGAAATGAAATAAATTCAGTATTTATTATATAGCCATAATATTCGTTTCAGCTATATATGTATATATTATAATAATTCTGATTCAGAAAACTCCGGTTATCCACTGACAATAGTGTTTTTAACATAAGTATAACATAAGATATAGAACAGGATTTCTTCTTATACAATTCTACTAAATGCAACTTTATTATTTTATAATATTCATAATATACTATAAATATACTGATGTTAAAATGTAGTTATTCACAGCCCCTATAAACTATGTGTGAGAATTGTTCATTTCCCATGGGATAAGTCACTTAATATTTCTTTAACAAGTTATTTACAAATTCGTAAAACCACCACACCTATATCGTAGTACAACAATAATAAAATCCATAGCTCTACGGAAATAAGCTACACACTACCAAAAATACTGACTAGCTGCTCAAATTAATGTGCGTTGATTTTTTTCAGTGAAAACACTCTTTACAAATCCAATCACTACAGCACTACATACAGTCACAAATAAAGCATCTTTGTTTAACAAGTTGTTCAAACTCAGAAGACTGGATAAAAATCCTGTCAATACAGTATTTAGATGAAGAAAAAACATCATTTTCGTACTAAAACATTTTCAACTTTTTTTCATCAGCACGTTTGTTGCATGACCCTTAAAATAAATTGCAAAAAGTTATTTTTGTTCCGTTTTTACATTTTAGGATCCTCCTCTACAAAAAAAGTAATTAGTAACTTTACCCTAAAGATAACTATTTTCCAGTTCTAGGTAATTTAAAGTCTGAAAGAGTCATATTCAATGATTAACAACTCAATTAAAAATTATTTTAGAGATTAGTCTAAATTAATTTTTACTACAAGCCCTCGAATAGTATTTCAAATTTATTTTATTTTGAAACATTTAATTGTTAATCACGCGCTATGGGTCACGTTGCCTGCTTCTAGCGTATGGAATATTCCATCAAAAGAGCTGTATTAATGACGTGTTTAGGGTTTTCCAAATTTTAAATTAGTTTAATCTCCAACCACACTCGATCCTACGTCATCGCGGATAAAAATAGTATCGGAGTGAGTTGGTAATGGAGAGAATACAGAACACCAATATCATACGGGAATATCATATTATTAAGTCCCTTAATTATTTAGAAATTGTAAAATTGACGTAATTGTGATATAATTTTGACTGACATTTCAGCCAAAAAGAGTCTTAGTGTGTTATCTATTCATCTGAAAAGAATGCTTTCTATACTCTGGCACCGCATCATCGCCTTGCAACTTCTAGATTCATCTTAAGGAGCATACAACAAACGTGAAGAAAAAAAATCGAGTTGTCGCATGAGGTGTAGAGTATTCGTGGAAGTATACTGCATACCTGCAAACGTCAACTAATTTTTCAAATCAATTTAAAAAAGCATCAATGAACTCTACCAAAAATGGCAACGTCATAATCGATTGTTTTAACTGGTCTTTGAAGAATGAAAAATATGTTGAAGGCTTTAAACTTGTGTTCCTTGTATTAAACGCCTCCCACTTACTGATTTGATATCCTATTTTTGGAAACTTCACGAAAAAACTATATCTAATTTAAGTAAAAGAAAACGTTGTGACGCTATATGAAAAAATGGTATTGGTATGAATTATTGAGATATGATTTTAATCATTTTAGCCTTGTTTGGGTTTTACAGCGAGCTACCCCAGAATCGTTCTGACTTCGCCAGTATCCAGTGACAAAGCAGTTCTGACATAAAACCTACGACACGTAATTAAAGCAGTTCTGGAATAGTTCCCGTTTATGAGATAGAACCAGAATATGAATGTAACAATCGACTTTGAAAAGAGTGTTTGGTGATGCTACTGTTTCACAGATGGCGTTAGGATATTAAATCCGTAGCGCTTATCTAAAGTCAAAAAGGATTGAGATTTCAGCTCCATTAGACCCATATATGCAGCATTTATGCTACAGCGCCATCTATGATTCACTAATATTTTCAAAGTAGATCTCTAATTATTGCAGAGTCGAGAAACATAGCTGTGACAATTTCTCATAGATGGCGCTACGGTATTTCATTTTATCTCTGATAATTTTTGGGATGCGAGAATATAGAATTAGGTTAGCTATCTTCAGGTTAATCAATAATGTCTTACTGAAAGGAATTGACGCCGTCGCCAGCAACCGTAATTAAACTATTTTTTCGACCTAATGATGGTTTGGTGACGTCGCCCCGTCAGTTACTAATCATATACAAGGTGATTAATGGAACAGAGGCAATATTTCCAGAGCCAAAATCATGACAATCCCTGACATTGACATTTATATGTTTACGCATAAATCAGTTCAGGGATCGCTCATGTCGCGATATATTCAAAAGAACGCTACCTATTTATCTGTAGTGACTGGATCTGGAACTTAGGAAACTGATACCAGAAATTCAAATATAAAAACAACGGTAGGAAGTTAAGCAGATATTTTTTGTGTTGAAACGTGATAAGGAAAATGGTCAATATTAAAAATAAGTTAAAAAATATGAGTATTACGTAAAAATAGGAAGAACAGTCAATTGAAGATGGACAATTGACTTTTAAATTGACGATATTATTTCAATGCAGTTTTCCTTAAAACGTTCCGTTCCTCAAAAAATATGTGCATTATGTTATTGTCAATAAATGGAATAAAATACGAGTAGTGCTACAAATCTAAGAGCGCTTTGAAAATGAGAGTATTTACAATTAACATTGTTAGGGCATATTTTTAACAGTTAGTATTTTTGAAAATTGTTACCGACTCTCGCACATGAACAATATTTATTATTTGATGTCGGAGTAACATTATCGATGAAAATATAATTCAAAACCTGAAAATATTTTTACTTTTTCAATTTCACAATTTTTCATAAAAATATTACAAAAATCAAGGGCGATGTTCTCTATTGTTTTATAATCATACTAATAATAATTTTCTTTTTGCACTTTGTACTTGATAAACGCAAAGACTACCAATACACAGTAAAGCTTTTTCAAAGTACTCTTATGTTGCACTCACTGTATACACTAAAAAAATAGAACTAGGCAAAAATGCTGATTTTGGTCCACAAACAAAATCTAGAATAAACTATGGAAACAGTACTACATTGTTAACCAAAAACTTAGGAATTCCGTCTAGCAATTTCAACATTACGTTTTTCTGTTCTATTTTCGTGAGAATTATATCTGTTTATGTTGATTTACACGCTAGTAAAATATGGTTCCAAAAATGGGTTTAAAACGTTAACCTCTAAATACTGTAAAAATGAATCGGTACCTTCAATATCATTACGATCTACATCTGCAATACCAAAACTTCAATTCCACATATATAATAAATTCCATTCATGTGAAAAGGGCGATATAATCAAACAAATTTGATATAGTCAAGGTTTGAGGAGATCCTACTTTGTCTTTTATTCTTTAATTTTAGTGAACAAGATTTTGACCACTGATTAAGATAACTAAAGGCTTCAATTCTGGCTACACAGTTTTATCTGTTGAAGAGCTTTGCATTTGCATTTAAAAGTACTTGTAAAAATTAAAACTAGGTTTCTAATTGTTGGTATTTCAAAACATGCATGCTGAAACAGGCATTTTATAGTGGATCAATGATAACATATCAACTGCCAAGCCCAAGAAGATTATTTGTATATTTTAGACAAATTTTGCTTGCCATATTAAAAATATATAAAAAATGCCAAAAAAATGTATGGCGTATCCTCAAAATTCCTCCTCGTATATCAAGTATGAATCCAAGTTTGTATATATCGCCTATAGTTTTAACCAAGGATGAACTACTAAACCTGATAGGCCACTATAAACACTTTAGTTTGAATGAACGAGTCTGAAATTGACATCTAGTTTATTATGGGATTTCATCGGTCTTGGTTTTCTTTTGATAACACGCAAATACTAGTCCTGCATTAATATTTAAAGCGGCGCACAAGTAATAATAAACAATCTACTTTTCACCAAGGAAGTCAAGCGAATGTCAATGTCGCATGCAGTCAAATAGCAAAAAGCTGTTGTGAGATATTTCCAAAAATGTTCAATAGTGAAAATTTCTATTTTCGACAAGAGTTATGAAGACCCCGCTTAACTTATTAGACATAGCTTGCATGCTGTGATAACAAATCACAGCCTATTTTCGTCAGTTTTAGTGGTCGTAATGACCACTATACTGTATCATATCAGGGTCGCATTCAGAAAGGCAAGTAGCAGTGCATCAACTGCGTTTTATACTGGAATACACAGATTATGTAATGTGTATAATAGCCGATTGGAAAGCGGGCCGTTTTAGCACAATTATAAACGACAAAATGGCATTTTTTTACATTAGCTTATCCTGTAATTAGTTAAAGTTAAAAGTACGACAAATATAAAATTTTGTACGAAAGTCGACAATAGAGAACTCTAAAATTCCATGTTTTTCTGGCCGCTAAATGGAAACCATTTATGTAGGAATGACTTTACTCACGTTTCGGACACCTCGGTGACTTTTTCAAAGTATAAATAATTAAAAATGACATGCCTAGATCGCGCAAGCCATCATTACCATTTTAAAATGGGACTACTTTTCACGGCAAAATTAAAAAGGTTCTGTATCTCCCGTTATGTTGTGTGTTAAAAATTTTTGTACACAATGATCACAATGAATTTTCACTTGATATAATAGAAATGTTTTTAATAACGCCTTTAATAACCTTTGGACAAATTGGAATTAATGATGTTTGTGGACTTTGAAGTACTGCAGATAAAATCAGTACTTGCTAATGTTGACAAACTATCGAGAAGTATAACCTTATCTACAGAATCGATTAGGTACTCAACTTTTTCTGAATCTATACTAAGAACGACCGTCAAATGCCTTCCTAGAGACAAACTGGTCTGCTATTAGGGCTCAAACGATCTCAAAAAGCTATCTGACACGCGTCTGACCTGGAGTGATTTATTATGAATTAGAACTTCAAATGACCTCTGATTCGGACTTGACTGCACATGTTCTTTAGGTGTCATTGAAGTGACCTCCAGATGTCCTAATAAAGACAAACTAATTCCGGATTTGACATAAGCGTCCCAAAAAACCTTGCAGTACCGGATATCCTACAAATAAAATACAAATAGTAATTTTTCGCGACACCAGCAAAATTATTTTACGTTCATGATACGATCTCAGTATGATACTGTGTAGTGGTTAAAACATTTAAATACAAATACAATTTTTTGCCAACGCTACAGCTTTTGGGCAATTTTACTGCACACGCGTGTCACTCACCAAACTACCTTGCAATTGCATAGAAAAATTTGTATTTCTGTTGTGATGTTTTGTCAGTTTTACTACATACTCGAGTCATTAAATGGTAGGAAATAAATGGAAGATCGCGTTAGAACAGACGAAGGGGACAAGTTAGCATTTTGTTTTGTCCTGGGATATCAGTGGAAATATCTCAAAATGGAGAACATTTGCAGAATGGCGTAGAAACCAAACTACTGGACAATTTACTTAAAAGGACACAAAATACAGAAAATGGGTCCCAGTCGATTTGCCTAAAAACTCAGTATGACAAAAGTACTCATAGAACTAAAGCAATCCTCTGTTTTTCTGAGAAATAGGGGAATGAAGTTTGCAGGACGATTTGGAAAAATTGTGGTGTGACGATTGTAGTTCTTTGACCAAATATTCTGAAAATTGTTATTCTTAAATATTCCATTAAAAAAAATTGCAGGAAGGTGTTGGGAGGTGTCATGTTGATCTTGACCATGATTCTTATGAGGTGGGTTCATGAAAAATGCAAATGCAGCACTTGTACTCGAAGAATGATTAATAGTCTACATCTCAGATTTAAACAATGTTAATACTATCACTATTTCTAACGATCGATTGCTTAATCTTAGCTAATATGAATGTCACAGTAGATAGGGATACTCTGCCACTGGTGGTTGAAGATACTCATCATCCAGCACTAAAATTTGAATTTACCTTTGATGCCAATCAAAAAAAAAACAGTTTTAAGGGTACCAAATTTAACTTTCGTCGGCCAAATTTTTTAGAGATGTATAGTGCTATAATGAATACCGATTGGTCCTCTATGAATAATGCAAGTGATGATTATGGAGAATTAAATACCCAAGTACAGAAATACATCAAATAAATATTCACCATGGTTTGATTGTGACATAATATTAAACATCAGAAGAAAGGACAGGGCAAAAAAGAACTACAGGAAGTATGGTAATGATGTCTATAATACCAAGTTCAAGTCACTCCGGGCTACCATCAAAAATCAGATTAAAACCGTTTACTCAGCACAGATACAAAATGTTGAGGACAGCAAAGCTGCCGATCCATCTAAATTTTGGACATTTGTGAATTGTAAAAAAGGGCAAGGATGCCTGGAACTATGTTCTATAATGATGACACCTATGATACCCCTGAGGATATAGTCAATGCTTTTGGGCACCATTTTGCTAATGTATTTGTATAGTCTGGCGCATCAAATTTCAAAAGCGTTAATTCGAATCTTAACAACATCACTTCATTGTATCATATTACCGAAGAAAACATTATTAAGGCGTCTAAAAAGTTGAAAATAAAAATGACCTCCGGATACAATATTCCTAGTTTCTTTGTTAAAGACTGTATAAATATCCTTATAAATATCCTTGCTGACTCTCTATCTGTCATTTTTAACTCATTTTAAAATCTTGTATATACCCGACAGTTTGGAAAAAGACAAAAATTTGCCCCATTTTTAAAAGCGGAGGTGCACCTGACATTCCAAACTACCGTCAAATAGCCATCCTTTGCAATTTCGGAAATAATCTTGTATGATAACATTTGCATCTCTATTGAAATAACCATAGTCAGTACTCAACAGGAGTTAATGTCACGACGGTCTAGAACAACAAAATTAGCCTGCATTACTCAATTCCTATCAGACTCCTTAGACAATAATCAGCAAGTCGATGTTTATACTGACATACAGAAGGCGTTTGATCAAATTGACTTTTACCTACTTCTGACAAAACTAGGAGCAGCTGGTGTATCTAAAGGTCTTTTAAATCTACTGAAATCACATCTGATTGGGAGAAAATTATATGTAGTCCTTTGTTTTTTTAATATACCTCAATGACTTGTCACAAGTCAACGTTAGAAGATGATTGTTTATCACTTCAGAAAAATTTAAACGCCGTTTAGTCGTGGTGCAGTAGGAATAACCTGAATCTGAATGTCTTCAAATGTAAAATTTTAACATTTACTAAACAACTAAGTGCGACCTGCTCCTATAATTATCACATAACTGGCCAGAGACTTGAAAGAGTTGAAAGCTTCAAATACCTTGGCGTAGTCTTTGATAGTAAACTGTGCTTTAAAGATCATATTTCTAGTAAAGTTGCATCAGCTTCCAGGAGTTTGGGATACGTAGTTAGGAACTGGTTAGGATTTGCTAACGTTGACAGCTTGAAATTTTGTAATTTCACATTTATTAGAAGCATCTAATTATTGATAATACATCATTAATTTGGTTTTTACTTTGGAAGAGGCTGCCGAGGCAGTCGAAACCTTACTTAACTAGTCGATTCAACTTCTATGACTTATTTATCGGCCAGAATGAAGTAAAATTTTAAGTCGCAACAAAAAGCAACGATCACACCAGTGCGCTTACCCTTTCATCTTCAAAATGAATATAACCTTGATTTGACCTTGTGAAGGTTATAATCAAAGACAAGGAAACGTTCGAGACGTTTCTGAGCCCTTAAAAAGCGAGTTGGTCTATTGAATTCTCGAAATCGGATAAACTATTCCCCTATTTCTCAGAGACTAATCAGGATGGCTTTGGTCCTATTAGAATTTTTGTTCGGGAATGTGAGAAATATATCATTGTTTTTCTATACAAATCGACTGGTACCCATTTTCCATATGTTTTATACGAGTTCCTTCAGAACACTGCCGTTCTGGCATTTATTCCAAAAATGATACCTTAGCAACCAGAATAAGTCATATTGTATAAAGGTTGCATAAATATAATAAACTGTCCAATAATGCGCATTCAATAAAGAAATAGCTGTTTACAATTTCAAAATCGAGCTAGTTCAGCACAAAATTGCCAACCACACACACCACAAATACAGTATTTTGAAATCTCAACAGCCGCCAAGAAACAAGCCAAATGATTGATATACAGAGGAAGGACAAAGTGATAGTAAATAAGTACAAATAGAACCAGGGCCGGGAACAAGCTTTTCAAGAGGCAAAGAAGGAAAACACATTTAGTGAAAGGTAACCCAAACAAGTCTCATCAATTTATCTACTCCTACTTGGACTTATAGAATTTGTTTTTGTGGTCATCCACTTTTCGTTTGATTTTTGCTGTTGAAAAATATGTTTAAAAGATTCCATATGACTAAAAATTGCTACAAACTCTGTAAATATTACCAGAAATTTCAGATCAATAGATCTCATAAATGTATCTGGTGCAATCTTTGTACTTAAGCAAAAACAACTGGCAATTAATTAATATTTGTTTTGTCCTTAATAAGTCTTATTAGTGGCGTAGAAATGCATAACACCTTGCATGTTGGTAACATCTTAGAATCCATGTTTACAGAAATTTTTGGTTTCTGCTCTAGAAACACTGTCATTGTTGTTTGCATCGCTCTGAGTACGAAAATATTTATCTTTCAAGTTAGGCTTACTGGAGATAAAAATTTGTGGATTTTTAGTTTCATTCTGCATACCGTACAATCGGCTTTAAAATATGATTGTACATTTTCGTGTGATACCTATGCATATTATAAATATGTTTATAGTTTCTTTCCCCTAAAGCTTTTATTATATCGTTGTAAGCCTTTCAAAAAGTACTGTGATGGAATTTAACGTAGTCGAATTTCTTGTGAAAGTGCATTAAATGGACTTTTTGATGTTCCATTTTCAGTAATATTCACAGAGCGTACGCCAATTAAAGCTAACATGGATCTTTATCTTTACAGGAAAGCTCCACTATCTTTCACATCAGATGAGTCTGGATCCTTAGGCATAAGACAAAAACATGGTTTCAAGTAGACGTAGTACTTTTTTCCGATCTATAAAGGTATGAATCAAATGTTTGACACTAGATATTACAATGCCATATTTGAATTTTCCCTTAGCTAGTGCAAAGCGCACTATTTAAAATATGTATCCCGCAGACAACTATAGTTCATTTCACCGTTTCTGGCGGGTCACACTAAAAGTATTCCCATCACCTTTATACAGCTATTTCCCTCACACGTGCATATGCAATCTGCCTTTGTGCGCGAACGTTTGTTTGTGTAAGCTCAAGCTTTAGCTTCGTCTCGAAACCTCGAAGTTTTTCTCGCCAAGATATGTGTATTAGTAATCTGTACTTGCCACTGTCAGTGGGACCACCACTTGACATGGGCGTATCATTCTGAGTTTGCCTTTTATTGATATACGTAATATAAAACAACAGTACCTGAAAATACAACTAAGGGACAATATCGATAGTTTTTGTCAAAATTATTGGAGTAATGCTTCTTTATTAACCAATTCATGTGCGCAAGATCAGCTGATCGGTTTGCTTAGTGTGCAATTTTCCTATGAAGTTTCAGCTCTGCACATGGTTCAATTAGTTGATTTGCTTATTTATTACGTATGTCGTTGATGTAACCGCCAAAAACCATGAAGAGGACTATACAGTGTCAGTCACGCGACATAATTGCATCTGACAGCGCTTCGCAGCAAGTGCCGAGCTCTTATGGCCACAGAAATTCCTCCAAAGATGAATGTTAGATATATGTCGTAATCATTGACCACTTGACTAATATTTAGCGAGCATTTTAGCTACATCGTTTTTTTTTACCTTTTACGATCGAACCTTAGAAAATTTTTATTTTACATGTTCGATTGCCAGCAATGAAACTCTCTATTTTAGATGTTTGTAGTAAAATGAATTTCAAAATTTAACAATATGCATATTGTACTGATTTGCAGAAAATGAAATATCCCTTGAAAAAGTGAATAAAATTAACTACATGCTAACATGCTGCTTTCGTCGGTCCGAGCACAGAGAGCCAACCATGAACAGATGTTTTATGCATATTGGCAACTCATCAACATGGTGTAGGGTTGGTCTCTGGGAAAAACAAATAGCATAGGAACTATCGCCCACTGCAAACAGTGAATAGTAACTACTGGTTGGGACTGTATAGATCTCGGTCCGCGAATTGGAGGCCGAGTCACCACAAAACCGCTAGATGGCAACGATTCTATCGGGTTTTCCAATAGGGACTTGACAACTTTGAACTTTCACTGTGAACGCACCTTTAAATCAATTACCGAACTGTCAATGTCAACACATTTAGTAAAGAAAACATTTTCATCATGGTGAAGTATACGAACGAACAACGCTTACAAATAATTAAAATTTACTAACGAAATTCCGAGTCGGTGACTGCAACTTTAAGAGCGCCAGTTTTTGGTCGTAATTCTCGTCCCACTAGACAAGCAATTCATAGTCTAGTAAAAAAATTTGAGTCCACATTTTCGCTGCTGGATGTTCCCGTGCCAGTGAGACAACGGGTTGGTCGAAGTGCCGAGAATATTGCTGCCGTTCAAGCTTCCGTCGCAAAGGAACAGAACACGTCGTTTCCACGGCCTTCTCAAGAATTGGGCTTCGCTCAGACCACACTATGCCGAATTTTGAGAAGAGATGTTCGCCAGCACCCTTATAAGATCAAATTAACTCAAGATCATATGAACCGACCTACGTTCTTGAATTAGACTCTAGTAATGTTGCAAGAAAATGATCAATATCATCGCAAAATCATCTTCAGTGATGAGGAGTATTTTTGGCTACACGGCTTCGTCAACAAACAGAATATGAGTTATTGGTCAGGCGAAAATCGTCATGTACTTCAAGAAACACCAGTTCATTCACAAAAAATAACTGTATGGTGTGGTTTTCATGCCAGTGGTGTCATTGGGCCGTTTTTTTTTTTTTCGTTGATGAAAATGACCGTCACGTTACAGTCAACGGAAATCGCTACAGAGACATGTTTCAACGTTATTTTTTGGTCATTTGGTCAAAAACGGTACCGCAAGCCATACAGTGCGTGAATCAAAATTCGATGAACGTGTTATATCGAGAAATGGACCTGTCCAATGGCCGCCTAGATCGTATTATTTAGGATGATGACGGTAGACTTTTTTTGTGGGGCTACATTAAATCATTGGTCTATGCCAACAAGCCGGCGTCGTTAGAGCTCAGAGCCAATATTGAAATAGCGGCCATTTCTGTCGAAATGTGTGGCCGAGTCATTGAAAATTGGGTTCACGAATCGATCGCTGCGAACATGCCCGTGGTGGACATATGAACGAGGTCAAATTCCATACATAAATGTTTTGAGTATACTTCAATCCAATAATAAAATTTTCAAGATATCTCAAATGGTTTGCATTTGTCAAGTCCTTAATGGAAAACCCTTTAGTTGTGTAGTAGATGCTCAGTGGTAAGGAGACCATCTATGTGGTGTGGTCTACTTGCCATTGAACAGCTACTACCCCGCTAGAATCATCGCCATCTAGCGGATAAGTGACGACTGTGCCTCTAATTCGCGGACTGAGATCTATACAGTCCCAACCGCTGGCAATGATTCACTGTTTGCAGTGGTCAATTTTAGTGGTGGATGGCGCTTCGCGCTGTCTTATGTCGCTAAATGAAATAAAATGAGTGCACTGATACTTACTGACGACTAGTGAGGTTTTCCACTATGATGCACTATTTACGCACTTTTTCCCATTAACGCATTCTGCTGGACATATTGTCGACTGAAAAAAATATTGCAATATGTTTTGCACTAAGTGCATTATTTGTGCATCGACAGGTGCACGAAGAGTTATGTCATAATGTTAAAAGGGTTCGTAGTTTGGATCATTTGTCAAACTTCTGCGAAATGAAAAAATATGAGGCCGGATACCCATTCAACTAAGTAGAAAAATTGACTTGACAGCCTGAACTAGTTTTGTTCCCGCGCGCCATCAAATGCCTCAAAAATCTTAATATCATAGGTTCTGTATCAAAGTCTGGAAGCAACTAATTAAGTTTATACGAATCGCAAGTTACATAAGACCGTCGATCGTTTGGAAACTAACGACCGTAGCCTATTTGAAAACATGTTTTCATGTCATGCCCAAGATCCGGCAACTTTCTAGTCTAATATAGACTCATACCCCACCACATCTTTCTACCAACAACTGTTAACACCCTAATCCCTTAGGTGCCCGTCCCCTCTACCGACCACCACCGCCTCCGCTGTATATCGCCTGCCTGTAACTGTACCTATTCACCGCCGACGTGGGCGACGACTTGGGCTGCTGTTCTGCCTCCGTTTCGGGTCCACCTACGGTATGCTGCGCTACAGTCGCCGCCATCGGTTGTAGCCCTTCGTCCACCTCGGCTAAGCTGGCAGGGGGGCAAGCACCCGCCCCCATCGTGGCTGATACCGTCGCCCCCATCTCCAGATACTGGGACAGCTTCGTGCGCAGGATGTATGTGTACGTGCGGTACCTTTTTAACTGGAAGAGGAAAATATTCGTTTCAAATGGATATCTAGACACATGGACCCGTTTATCTTTTTATGTTCAAGTGTTTTCTACGTTATTTAAATACAGCCATTGTTCGACGTACTCTACCTGAAGATAGCCAAGCTAATCTAATTCTATACGACCTCGTTCAATGATAAGGTTGGCAACGGTTCGTTCGATCTGGCAACACTGGAAGCGCCGGACTTCGAGGGGAAAAAATGGAAAATGTGATCCGCGATCCACCTTCAGTACAAGTTTGAACATGCTCGAGTCAGTTGGTTATCCGTAGCGATTTTTTTTGTGAAACAGCTTTTTCTAAAAATGAGTGACATCAATTTCAAGCAACGGTGTGCTATCAGTTTTTTCTTCAGACTTGGGCACAGTGTAACGGAAACTCTTGCTAAGAAGGCCTAAGGAGATAGTGTTTTGTCACGAGCCCAGATTTTTTGGTGGTTCAAGACATTTTCAGGAGGGAGAGAGTCCATTGGAGATGAAACACGAAGCAGAACGCCTTGCATCTTCGAAAACCGATAAAAATATTGACAGAATCCGGGATATTGTGCGTTAATATCGTCGTTTGACAGTCAGAATGATCGGGGAAGAGTACAATTTGACTCACAACATCGTTCATCAGATCAAAAACAACTGGGTGTTGCATCACGACGATAATTCTCCTTGTCACACAGTAAAAACATTCACGTGGCTCTTCAGCCTCCTTATTTGCCTGACTTAATTCCTTGTGACTTTTTTCTCTTCTCGAAGTTGAAAAATCACCTCAAGGGACAGTCGAAAACATTCAAACGGCTGTAACCTACCAGCTGAAGGCTATCCCAGTATCGGAATTCCAACATTGCTATGAGGAGTGGAAGAACTGTCTCCAGCACTGTGCGGCTTCAGAAGAAATTTATTTTGAGGGTTAGTTTAAAATTGTAATTATATTTGAATAATTTTTTTCAAAAAATCACTTAATATTCTAATATAGTTAGATACAACGCCATCTGCGACTCACTAACCTTTTCTAGAAGATTTCTAATTAGTCCGGAGATGAAAAATATAACCGTGAGAAGTTCTCATAGATCACGGTACGGTATCTCACTTCATCTGGGATAATTTTTTGGTCAAGGGAATATAGTATAAGGATGGCTATCTCCCGTTAAAATGCGTAAATCAATAGTATTTGTAAAACGAACTATCGAGACATGCTCAAATTATGTATATTTTGTATGGTTAGAATGGACAGGTTTTTGGCCGCAACGTTTTTGTTTTTAATCGGATCTTTTTATGTATAGTCTTATCTTGTAGGTCTCTCAAGTACCTAAACATATAATTTAAACAGAGGTTGAATTCCAAAAATGCTTTTTCTCATTCGTTGCTGTTGAATAAAGAATATTTCTACACATATTGGTGTATCTATTGTATGCCCATGTTTTAAATACAACTTGAACTGATAAAACCAATCATTACAAATAATGATAATTCGGGGAAATTTGCTAATATGATTAGGCTATTAGTCGCAGCGGAAATATTAAAAATCATTTTTATTAGTAAAGAAAAAGCAAACACCAGGATTATAAAAATACCAAAATATTATATTGTTAGGGTGGATGGAAAGTTATGTGAATTTTGAATTGAAAAGTTAACCAGAGTACCTATACTTGAAAAAATATATACTTATCTGGGACTAGGAATACCGAAAGTATTTCTGACGTCTATTAAACTGCAAAAATATTTTTTGTAAACAGGCTCACTGGTGCACGTAAGGCGAAAAAATTAACAAGGATATAATTCTTCGTAAATGTTTGGAAAACATGAGAAAAACAGGACATGCATTGATAGAAGTGCAGGTGATTATTTTTCGACAGGAGGTGACATGTAGAAAGTGACACCTTTTACAGAACTTTTATACTCCACTCTACACTTTAGTCATGTTTGCATCCAAGCACTTGTTTTCAAAGTCACCGTCAGCCGATCGGCCATATAAATTCTATAGTAAAATTCTTACCTCATAATTCAGATAAACTTCCTTCTCTTTATAATTCTGTACCACCTGCGACTTTGCCCCTTTTTCGGGTGGGCTTCTGCGGTGCTCTTCGAGCATCGATTCCAGTCTCATTACTCTCTCCTCATGATCGGTTAATTGTTCTCTCTGGATGATTAAAAACAATATTTAACATAAATATACCACTATATTCATGTTTCATTAAAAACTACTCGGAAAAAGTGTAATATAACATAAGCAACATAGAGTTCTCCAGTTCCTCGTTTGGCGTGTGGCGACAGATTATACAGATGCGACAGCTAATGTCGTTCCCTTTGATCTTCGAGCCCTCAATTATTTGTCGCGTTTCCCAAGGGGGCTACACTTCATTACTTTGACGTCAAGAATGTCAGACGTCAAACTAAATGACACAGTAACAGTTGGTAGCAACGGAAATCCTATGAAACGCATATGACTTCAGGTGACGTTTGGTAGAACTCTGTGGTGCGACAGTAAGTGCTTCTATTTACTGGGTGCGCAACGATAGCGCCACCTAGCGGATGCTTGATACGTGTAATATAAACATAAACGGATATTAACGAAAGCATTGGTCGATGTTGAGGTTAGGAACAATTTGAATTTCAACTGTCAATTCTCTCTCAGCGAAATGTTTGCAACTTCGCCAGGCCACTATCTAATGCATGTGCGGTGATCGATTTAGTTTCCCAAAGTATGCATTTTGCTCCCGGTATATTGTCCAGAGTTTGGTAAACACAATTTAGTCTTATGCATCGTGTTTGAATTAAAATTATATTTAACCTAAAAAATGCATTGGAAACATGCAAAATACTTACCAGATTCAATTTGGTATGACTACATGGCAACAGCGGCCTTTGAAATTTTTTCTGTGAACCTACAGCTGCCTCCAGTGGTGGCGCCGAAAAACTGGCACATACGAAGTTTATCGTGTCTATCCACGACTGCAGTTCTTTAGAATCACTAAATGCACAAAAATACAAAGTTATTCAGGATTATAGAACTTAGACATGGGTTTCATGATCTCAATATTAAAGTTTACAAAAACCTAAGTTACAAAATGCTTTCATACCAAAACTTGTTTATTTATTTCTACCTACAGGGTATTACAGAATGTTGTCAGAAAAAATGAGGCAATGATTCACCTTTTTAATAGTATTTAAGCGTGTTCCTTTTTGATAGTTTACCTTAGATTTCTCTAAAACAGATGGGATACCTACTCAGATGAATTCTGGTACACACAAATGTATTATCAAAAGTCGGATAAGCATGTACAAAATTGCGTTCTGAAACGCACCAGCGGCGTCTGTGCTGACTAGTTTGCTATGTTCAACAGAAAATCAGTAAAACATAATATCGGCATCCTAACGCCAGATTAAATGTACCTAAATATTGCCTGTTGAAGTTTTTTGAAATATCTGGAACCATCAACAAATTCAGACTAAGTAAAACGAGCAAGCCTATGATTTGTTTGTCTCCAAAACCTCAGTCTGTAGTCACGTTGTGAGTGCATACTAGAAGTAGACAGAAGTCAAAAAATCAAAATTGGATCTACATTATCAAGATCATAAAATATTTCTGTTGGTATACCACAAGGTAGAAAACTAGGTCCACTACTATTTATTTTATACATTAATGCGATTTGTAATATTTTAGATTATTGTAAACTTCAGATATTTGCAGATGACACATTAATATACATATCAGATGAAAATATTTAAAAAATGCCAAATTCTGACTTGGCAAAAGTCGTAAATTGGTTAAATGTAAATAAACTAAAATTGAATACTTCTAAAGGTGGGTACTGACCGACGCTAGGAGGCATTGTGTTCGAAATGGTTGTAACATGCTCGTTTGAAATAAGTGCACAGTCTCAGCCAAGATGTCTGACGAGGAGGTTGTGTTGGGATCTTTGATTCTGCTAAATTATTGTTTAATCCATATTAAGAAGAAGAAAAAAGGTTATTGGACGTCAGACTTATTCAAAAGCAGACACGTATCGGGTGGTTAGTGGACAGTATAAAAACTTTGTTCGCATGTCTCCGATCGATTTTGAAGAACTCGTGAATTTAATTGGACCAAAAGTACATAAAAAGGATACAAATTATAGAGAAGCAATCAGTGTCACGGAAAGATTGGCACTAACACTACGTTTTTATGCTACAGGAGATTCCTACACTAGTATGCAATATCTTTTCAAGATTTCAAAGCAACGGATACGATTTATAGTAAAAGAGCTCAGCGAAGCTTTGATTGGAGTATTAAAAGATTACGCAAAGGTAGGTACTGTTTCAATTAATCCAGAAAAAGTATTCATTACATATCAAGTTAAATCAGAAAATTCTGATAGAAATTGTTCACTCGAAGCTGGAGACCCACAGTCAGTTTGATCAGGCGTATGTGAAGCAGGTAATTCAGGGCTTTGCTGTGGCATCGATGGAGCTCTTGAAGTTGTTGGTCGTGTAGAGTATCCTTGTGAAGAATAGTTATAATCGCCAACATACTCATATTCTCCGCGATCAGCACTAAACAATATATTTGATATGTAATGCTGAACATATGTTCTTGTTGTCTTTGAATAAGATCTTAATTTATTTGCCAAAAAAATACCATAGGCTTCACATTCGTGAAGTTGACTCCGTTTGCTCGGTTCTCTTTTTTAAAATATTTAAAGTAGATGCCATTATCTCTTCCGGGTTGGGGGCTACTGCTTTATTCCTTTTTGTAGGCAGAGAGCAATCAATGTTGCTTGGTTTGGCAGATGGAGGGCACTCAGTGTTGCTTTGTTCTGAAGGACCAGCGCGTAGCTGAAAATAAACGTAAATCATTATTTCAGATGCCAGAAACACCGGAGCAATGGATGGCTGTAGCAAATGAGTATGATACTTTGTGGAATTTTCCACACTGCCTAGGCGCAATCGATGGAAAACATATTATACTGCGGGCACCGATCAACAGCGGAAGTGACTTTTATTATATTCTTCAGCATTGTATCATTGGCAGTTGTTGATGCAAAATATAACTTTTTGTACGTAAACATTGGATGTCAAGAAAGAATATCCGATGGAGGGGTCTTCAACACACTGTGAATTGAACGAAAAAATACAAAATAATGCACTGAACATTCCTGAACCCACTGCCTTGCCAGCAAGAACGGAAGAAGATCCATTTTACTTTGTTGGAGATGAAGCGCTTTTGCTCTATCCGAAAATATGATGAAAGTATATATAACGTGGTTCTAAAGAAAGAATATACAACTACCGACTTTGCAGAGCTCATAGAGTGGTGGAAAATGCGTTCGGCTTATTATCTGCAGTTTTTAGAGTTTTGCGGAAACCAATGCTGTTAGAACCAAAAACCGCGACATCTCGTTACAGCAATAACACTATTTCACAATTTTTTAAGAAAAGGTAATAACGCTCATGTATAAACCCCTGCGGGTAGCTTGGACGAAGAAACAAATGGGATAGTCAGATTAGGAAACTGGAGAGAAAGTAACAATGATATGGCGAGTATGTTACCCTTGGAAATAAGACCGCGAAGGGCTTCAAGAACTGCTCACAATATTCGTAATGAAGTTGCTGAATATTGCATCCAAGAAGGGTCTGTCAGCTGGCAAGAAAATTATGCTTAAAATAAAACTTACCGTATCTGTTGTGGCAACAGGTGTATTTCTATCCAGTAGAAACATCATACTTTTGTATGCAAACCAAGTACTATGGTATACTTCTTCAGCACCTGAAAATAAAGTATTTTTGGAATATAAAACATACCTATATTTATTTTATTTATGTTGTTCTTAAACTAATGCTGCCCTCGTTTTGTCTTTGAATCTGACACGTGGCAGCATAATTTGACATACAACTTAACTTTAAAATGTGGAGTATTTGGGGGCTAATCGTACTGTATTATAGGAACTTAAAAAATATAAAAATAATTACCTACCCTTTCCTGTACCACTTGATCTTTTTATTTTCCCTTTTTCCCTCCTCAATGACGCCAGTAAGCTTGTCATTTTCGTTTTACACGTATTTCTTTCGCTCTCCATTAACAAAGCCAATCTATCCCAGGCGTCTTCTTTTTTTAATTTGTTGTAGTGCTCTGGATGAGGTGGACTCCACAATACCGATTCTTCTCTATATTTTTCGATGAAATAGAGAGTTTTTTTTTGTTCCACTTCATATTCCTAATAATAGACGAACAAATAAACGAAATGAACAACGTGTGCGCGTGCGCTCCTCTGGTGCGCTCGTCACGACTTGTTGCAGCGAACTGACCGAACCGCGTAACACACAAAGGATTCGCCGAAAAACCGACAGCCGGGTGGAGCACTCAAAGCGAGCAACGAGCGGCTCGTCGCTCGCTGATTTTCCCGTAACACTACGTACTGACTGCATGAATGCTCGCTGTGTAACATGTTACATTACGCCTCGTATCATTGGTCAGTACCCACCTTAAAACAAAATGTATGCTAATAGGAAAATACCTAAATGAAAATACTATCACACTATCAATTAAATATTTAGGTATATATATATATATATATATATATTGATAGTAAACTAAAGTTTGAGGATCACTATGAATACAAGATTATTTCAAAAATTGCCAAAAAAAAAAAACAAATTACTTTTATAGGGCTTCTCATAGTCTTGGTACCCATTCCAAGAAAACAGTTTATAATACAATTATTCTACCGCATTTACTATATTGTTCAACTATCTTTTTCACTGCCAATGAAGCTGCATTCTCAAAATTACAAGTCTTGCAAAATAAAGCTATGAAAATAATATTGAATAAAAATAAGTACACCAAAATAAAATCTATGTAACAAGAATTGTAGTGGTTGAATATAAAAAATTTCATATCATATTTCATTCTTACTTTTATATTTAAAGTAAAAAATCATCTTTTGCCACAGCATTTAGAACACTACATAGAATTGAATAATCATTACCACAATTATTATACAAGAGGAAATATATATTTTCATTTACAAAATTGCAATAGTAATATAACTAGCAAATCAATATTTCAGAAAGGATTACTTGAATTTAATAAACTGTATAATGATATAAAGTTACTTGTAATTTAAAGATGCTTAAAAGAAAATGAAAGGAATATTTCATGGACAGTGAAAATTCTTAGAGATGCAAATTTATGTAATTGTTTAGTTTTTTAGAAGCATTAAACAAACAAACAAATAAGTGAATTTTTTGACAGTTCTGCCACTGAATTCGTATTCTCAGCATTATTTTTTCAAAGTGCGAGTGTTTTTTGATAACTGTGTTGTTAGACGATTTCAGGACATGGTACTTCTTGTATAATTTGCAAAAAGGGCAGGTAGATTTTTTACTGGTTAGAATTATTATTATAGTAATACAACGTTGTCACTTTGGTAGGCAATGATAGTCAAATGAAACATAAATATGTACTAAAACTACGCAATTTGGCGACAAACAACGCAATGTAACCATATAGGATTTGCTGCTTCTAATTTATTTGAACGTGTTTGGCCCCATTTTTTGAACTTTTGTTCATATCTTTATGCACTGAATCTGACATTAAAGGCACTGTTCTCACTAAAAGCAATCCGACGGCACATACTTCAACTCGACTTTGACTTGGACTCCATTGTCTGGCTGCTAAATCAACTTACATATGCTTGAATAACTTTCTAATGACGACGTTTCGGCCACCAAGGTTGGCCTCTTTCCAAGAACTGGCTGTAGCCAACTATAGGAGTATATAGTAGGCTATAGCGCCATCTATGAGTCACTAATATTTTTAAAATAGAAATAATTATTGCATAGAGGAGAAACATAGCTGGGTCAAATTCTCAAAGATTACGCCAGGATATCGCATTTCATCTCGGATAATTTTTTGTTTGGTTATCTTCAGGTCGAATACCTTAATCCATCAAACGTGGCGCTATTCGACTACACACTTTTTTAACACAACCTTTACGTTATTTTGACATTCGATGCGACAGACATTCACTTCGCTAGCATTACGCATGCCAAGCCATCTAAGTGGAACTAACGTTATCAAAAGATCAGTTATGTATCCCTACAACCGATAACAAAATCAGAATTTTTTTTGGACTTTTGTCCAAGTTTTTTTTTGGCTCTCAAACGACTGTGCGTCAAGTTACGATTGCCAGTTGCTTTCGGCGACTACGCTCCCTTACACACATTCCCTTTTTTGGGCGAGGAGACGCCGTCGTGTGCCACTCGGAAGATTGCCTCTTCGTCTCGGGATCATACTCAAAGATCCACGACTCGTCACATGTGATTACGTTATTCAAAAATTGCGCACACGAGTCACATTATCGGTGTTTGTCGAAGTCGAAGGTCTTCCAGCACGGCCTTCATCAGCGACCTCTTCCCGGCCCTCCAAAAAGGCCTGGTGCCACTTCTTGCTAAAGCAACACCTGGGTAAGCCTGCTTGATCATATCAAACGTCTCTGTCGCAGATTTACCGAGTTTCACACAGAATTTAATCGCGTACCTCTGCTCTAACGAACGCTGCATTTTCGGCTTGCACCACTCAGAGAAACACGTCGCGCGAAAATGCCTGTCCTGACTCTAGAAGTGCTCGGGGACAACTGACCAGCCGCTCATTCGTTAGCTAGGAACGCCCTCTACTGAATCCAGTCGGTGCGCGTACGCTCCGAAGTACAGTCATGGCGGAAGAAAATGAGTCCTATTACTTTCCGGACAAACCGTGTATATCTACACAAGAGTATGAAGAAATCTTTATTTTTTCACACACATCCGCTTAATATTAAAATGTATTAATAACGTATGTTTTTCGAACACCACAGCGGATCTGTTCAATTACTCACAAATAAAAAATGTTTGAATTTGTTTATAAGAAAAAACGTAACCCTTAGTTTTTCGCATAAAAATAACATTCGGATTTCGAAATGGTTTTTGTGATTCATAACGACTAGGTAAACTCGTGTATTTTGCTATAAAATGCCTTTTGAACGAACCCTGTATATTGCTAAGTAAACTAGTAGTGATGGCCAGAAAACATGTTTTGGGATAAACAATTTGAAATTCTCAAGTACTACTAGGTTTTTTCCCATAACGTTTGCTATTAGTGGGGTCTTTTTACTCGTATGTGTGGTCTCATTTTGTAGGTAAATACCTAAAAATATTATTTGATGTTTTTTTTTCGTTCCTGCCAACATCTTCAATTGAATCCCAAAAACACGTTTTCACATTCTTGGTTATCGAATAATTAGTTTTCCCACAAAAATTGGTGTACCCATTTTATTTATTTCTTTACACCACCAACAGATAAACCAATTATTGGTGGGAGAACAGAAGTGAACATAGTACAAACCTGAAGTAATTAATATACATAAGAAATATAACAGTCACAAAACTACACAATTATTATTATTATTATTATTATTATTATGATAATTGAGATGAGCAGAGTACACAGTACTATAAGCTCATGCAGTAAATATAGTGTACGGACACGTAACACAAATACATCAAATAGAAAAAAATAAAAAAATACAGTTCACAGCTATAAAGTTTGTACACTCCTCCAGCTATCATACTGCACTTTGAAGCTATTAACTGAAGTAGCACCAACCACACTTTCAGGTAAGCTATTCCAGGTGTTGAGTATGCGGTTGGGAAGAAACCACTGTCGGACTGTTGTTTTAAATGGCTCCTTATGCAGTTTGAAGCTGTGTCCGCGTAGATTGCTGCGCGACAGATGGTATAGATGCATGAGGTTGGTGCCCATCAAACCATGAAGTATTCTGAACGTAACTATAAGATCGCCACGAAGTCTTCGCTCAGAGAATGAGGTCAGGTTGAATAATTCAAGGCGATCTTCATAGCTTGGTCTTCGTGCTCCAAAAGGGATACGAGTAGCCCGACGCTGTACTGATTCGACGAGATTTCTATCGCGCAGAAGCACAGTGTCCCATACCGGGCCAGCGAATTCAAGAATTGGCCTCACGAATGCCTTGTAAATGTAGGCGCAAGTTTTGACATCGGATCCTTTGAAAGACCTCTCCAGCATATATAGAAGTTTCTTGGCTTTTGATGTAACGTGGTGAATATGCTCTGACCAGGAAAGACGATCGTTGACTACAACGCCCAGATCAGTGTGGCTCGAAACTGCTTCGATGTTGTGGTCAGAGATCTTGTATGTAAATCGCGGATTTGTCTTCCCGAGGTGAAGGACACAACACTTGGTTAGATTTAAGGGTAAAAGCCAACTGACTGACCATTGACAAACAGTATCAAGATCTCGTTGAAGCATAGCAGAATTTACGACAGTATTGTAAATCTTGGTGTCGTCGGCATAAGCTGAACATGTGGAGGAAATCAATGCGGGCAGGTCACTGGTATACAGAAGGAACAGCACTGGCCCCAAGACAGAGCCTTGAGGAACTCCACTTGCTACATGATGAGGGTGAGACTGGCTATCACTGACGCGCACAGAGAAAGTCCTCCCGGTGAGAAAAGCCTTAATCCACAGTAACAACTCGCCTCTTATTCCCATACATTCCAACTTAAACAGAAGCCTTCTATGTGGTACGCGATCGAAAGCCCTAGAAAAATCTAAGTAGATTATATCAACAGGAGTCTTGGTGTCCAGATACTGAGTCCAATCGTTGAGAGAGTGGAGAAGGTTGGTCATTATTGATCGACCAGGGAGGAATCCATGCTGATTCTTAGGGATAAGGTCATTTTCGAAAGCAAATGACTGGAGCTTATCTAATATGATTCTTTCAGCTATTTTGGCGGCGATAGGAACGAGACTTATTGGTCGATAATTTTTAGCGGAGGATTTGTCGCCCTTTTTGAATACAGGAGTAACAGAAGCACTAAGCCAGCATGAGGGTAGGGTATGAGATCTAAAAGACGATGTGAATATCAAGCTTAATGGTAGGGCCAGTGCTGAAGCGCAGTTTTTAAGTACAGCAGCCGTCATCCCATCTTTACCAGGGGAGGAAGAGGTCTTCAGATTTCGCAGGTGCATTAATACATCTTCAGGCAGGAACTCAACTTCGCAAAGGCTGTTGGGACACCTATGGCAGATAGTGGTCGGTAGAAGGTCTCCATTAGGCTCATCGACGAAGTCATCACTAAAGGACTCTGCCAGTAAGTTGGCAGATTCGGTGGCATCCATGTGGAGATGACCGTCAGCGTCGCGGATCTGAGGTGATGAAACTTTGGAATTCAGGTTTGTTCTTAGATACCGAAACAGCTTCTTCTTATTTTTGGAGGTAACGAGTTTTCGTTCATAAGCATGTTTGGCATTATGTAACGTTCTAGATAGGAGGTTAGAAAAGGATCGATGAGACACGTAATCTTGTGAATGGCCACTCCTCCTAAACCGTTGCCACAAAGATCTCTTGTGACGAAGCATCCTCGATATGTTAGAGTTGATCCAGGGCTTTGAGGGGTCACAGTATACCTTCTTTTCAACAGTATTGTCAGCCGTTTCGCTTAGGACTCGTTGAGCGAAAGTGTCCCACATATCTTGGGTGCTACGGTTGTTAAGCAAAGCAAGCCAGTTGACTTCAGACAGGGCTTGGTTAAGAGCATCGTGGTTTACAATTTTGATGGTTTTAAACTTATCGGTTGTAGAACGACTATTTATATTGAACTGGAGAGAAGATAAAAGTGAACAATGGTCAGACTTGCCAAAAGGTGGCAAATAATCTAAATTAGAAACAAAGTCTGCGTCGTTAACGAATATCAAATCCAGAGCCCTAGGCGTCTGTCCTTCCCTGAATCTCGTTGGACGATCAACAAGTTGAGATATGCTAGAGTTGCGTAGCAAGTCGATGTAAGCAGCAGAAGAAGAATTGCATTCAGGAATGGTTGACATAGGCCAGCTAATGTCACGTAGATTGAAGTCACCAGCTATGAAAAGGTTGGTGTTTTTATTTAAGAGATCTGAAATGAGACTGCACAGGTGTGTGTCTCCCAAACAGGGCCGTGGCCGATATATGCAGCCTATCGTGAAGCTGAAATTTGGGCACCTCAATTCCAAAAATAGATTGTCAATGCCATCGAAAGGACTGAAAGAGGGAGATACCGAGAAAGCCGACGCGATTTCCGTGCGAACATAAATGCATACTCCACCAAAACCAGGAGTGCGTGGTGAATCCATTCTGTATAAATAGTATCCAGGCAAATTGATGGAAGAGTCGGACACGTTGGAATGGAGCCATGTTTCAGTAAGACAAACGAACGTTGGATTATTGTCTCGAACAAATGCTTGGAGTTCAAGTAGCTTAGAAAAGAGAGATTGTATATTAGTGTAACAAACCGTCCAGTTTGCCACAGAATTTATCAGTTTTTTGAAGGTGTGATCTCCTGGGTAGCTGTGTGCACTATAGAAGGTTTACCACGAACGTATTTTATAGTAATATTACTTTCGCCTGTTGTTTGACGACGTCTAAGCTCTTCGCGAAGGTGTTGTAGTTCTTGCATTTGACCTCTGGTTTTGTCGTCAGAGATTTTTACGTGACGAAGCGTAGGGTGGCTAAGGATGGAGTTTTTCTTCCGCAAAATATTGCTGACGATAATAGGTGAGGAAAACACAACTCTAATTAAACGATTGCTTGAAGTTGTTCTGCCAAGGCGAGTGATGCTGAGTCGGTGATTTTCGGCAGATGGTTCAATATGCCTAATTATCTCTGATACTATGTTTATGTCATCGTTACCTTCAGCTATGCCCCTCAGAATGATATTGTGGGAACGTCTAAATAACTCCATTGTCTCAGCTTGGGAGCTTGGGGCAATATGGGTAGAAGAAGCGCCGTTGCCTGAGTGCATCATCTCCATAGATCTTGCAAGTCTCGATTCAATATTAGCAATGTTAGAAGACAGCTCTGTTTGAGTAACCTGGATATTTTGTATGTTGGTTTCGCAGGCCGCTATTAAGTCATCATGCCGAGAGATCGAGTCCGAATGTTGCTGTAGCAAGTTTCTACAATAAGCAATATCAGTTCTGAGTTGAGATTGAGAGTTCTTAATATCCTTTATGTCACTGGCCATAGTTGATAATTGGTTAAGTATAAGGGTGAGAGTGTCTGTAGGGGTAGACTGATCTGGTTGTAATGGAGCAGTGGTTTCTGAACGAGCACCGCATGTGGATCCGCTTCGGGTAACTCGTCCCTGTTTACAACAGGCTGGGCAAGACCATCGTTCTTTTCCGTCCGACAGTTCTTCGTTGTTATCACTGTATTTTTCTACATTATCCCCATCTTCAGGATCTTTCATGTTTTTATTCTTCTTTCGCACAGTCCTACTCATGTTCCCTTATTCCAGCGGCTATTCCCCGATTACCCTATACACTCTGTAGACTAGTTTCTTAATTTGATTTGACACAATTGACGAAATGTCCAAATGACAAAATGGAATATATGGTAAAATGGCTGAAGATTACTCCCACGGCTCTGGAAACTATCGCCAACAGGTCCACGGACGTACCTCTTCCTGCTCTTAACTTGAACACCTCTGGTTTTAAATATTTTTGGCTTTTCTCCGATATTTTGAGGTATTTACAGTGAATACTAATTTAGTAGCCTACTTTTTAACTTCGGTTGCCATACATTATATAACAGATTTGAAGAGGATCTTAATAGAGGTCACTTTTGTATTAAATATATCATTTCTGTTTTGTAGATTGTTTAAACAGGTACACATGGAATATAGGGGAGAATGCAGCAGTAAGTTGGTCCTGCGGGTTGGTAAATAAAACGTTAGGATATTTCTGGTGAGACATCTTGGTATATTAAATGACAGGCGACTTAGAATATCTGGACAATCATATATATTGGTTGTGAATAACCTTGAATAAGAATATTAGTGAGTGCATTTTACTTCTGTGGTCTAAGCTTAGCTTAATAATACATCTTGAGGAACACCTATTTCTGGATAGATACCATCTATCCTGTAGGACAGATATTTCAGAAACTTGCGTTGTATTTTTTTTATTGAGTCACAAGTCCTCACATAGCAGGCATTCCAAATAATTCTAGCGTATTCAAGTTTTGACATTACAAATGAATTATACAGCATGAGTAGAGCATTTATGCTGTCAAAATCACGAGAGTTGCGCAATACAAAACCCAGACTTTTATTTACAGAATTCAGAAGGTGATTTATATGCGGATTGAAACTGAGGGTTGTGTCAAAGGTGACTCCAAGATTTTTGAATTCTCTTAGATTCCGCAGCGTTGTTTGATTAACCTTATAATGATATTCTATGGAGCGTTGTTTTCTGGAATACGTCATGCTGGTACACGGACGCATTCATGGATAGGTTATTATTATCGCACCAAATTATTCTGTTGAGATTATCTTGAGACGTTCGCAGTCGGTGCTGTTGCTAACCTGAGTATAAATTTTAAGATCATCGGCATATAAGAGATATTTGCAATCAAAAACGTCATAAATGTCATTGATAAATATGATAAAAAGAATTTGCATTTTATGCAACCATGTTTTAAATTTCTCCGTTGAACAACTTGCATCAATAAAACCAGTGAAATTTTCGTCCAATATGACTAAACTAGTATAAGTAATACACGGTCTATCAAAATCTACAGGCTGAACTCTTACCTAGTTTGAAAAAGGTACTCCGCTTGATCTGCGGTCTGCAACCGGAACACGTACTGCTTCTTGGTGTAATCCGTAGCCTTGGTGGCCAACGCGTGGTGTATCCGAATGGCGTTATGGAGGTTATCCCCTCCGATCTGGTTCCGCCGGAAGCCGTTCTCGTCCTTGTGCAGATACAGCACCAGGTCGCGCAACGTGCAGTAGAACATCTTCCAGCCGCGCTTGTGGAACGGCGCTAGAAACAGACAGCAGACGCCTTCGGAGACTATGGTTATATACTACTACAGCTACGACTAGATTATGGTCATTGTATATGAAATAAATTAAAATAAAAAGCGAAATTAAAAGTGATACACATTTTGCAAACTGTTTTTTAGGTAGCGTGGACTACTAGGGTCATAGTGCGTTGACCACTAGGGTCATAGTCCAAGATCACAGGGCTGCCATATATTACTTATTTTCTACAAGACGAAACTTGAGTACCGTTTATATGTACTTTCAGCCCTTGAGTCGGACGGAAGGCCGATTTACTGGTTCGAGTGTTTGGCTATAAATTGACCCCCTCTAACTTTTTTAAATGACTTTCCAGAAGAAAAGTTGTACATGAAAGTTATAAGATTTAATATGAAGTTTTTCATGTAATATTTTGTTGTTTCCTTTTGTCTCAGAAAAGTGCTATCGGATATAAGTTAGTATTTTTTCTTATTGGAACTCCTAGTATATTTTCAGAAATAACAATAGTCCGTTTTTTCTGATTCAAAATATATATGATTTATCATCATACTTATTTTCATTAGTTTGGCAAACAAGTTAAAGTTTGTGCGTCATTTACCCACGTGTTCGAAACAGTTTGCGTCTAGCCGCCTATGCAATCTGGTATACGGTCCGATAATTACTAGTCTAAAGGGTGCGCCAGAGAAACTTACTTATTTGAAAGGTCAATAAAAACAAAATTACTTCAATTATTGTTTTATTTTTTTTTTATTCGAGAATACAATATCCCAATTTTTTTTTCATGTAGTCTTGAAAATGACATCGGATAAATGGCGACCTCCATTGCGCATACACTGATGAAGTCGATTTTTGAAATTCGTATCCACTCTTTGCAGCATATCAATCGGTATGTTGGCAATGGCGTCGCGAATGTTGTTCTTGAGGTGTGCTATGGTCCGTGGTCGATCGACATAAACCAGAGATTTCAAATAACCCCATAAAAAGAAATCGCAGGGAGTCAAATCTGGAGATCGTGCCGGCCATTGGAGATCGCCTCTGAGAGAGATGAGGCGGTCGGGGAAATGTTGTCGCAACAAATTCATCGAGTCTCGTGCGGTGTGTGCTGTGGCTCCATCTTGCTGAAACCACACGTTCCTAACGTTCATTTCTTCGAGTCTCGGAAGAAAAAATTCCTCGATCATGTTCCTGTAACGCGCTCCATTCACGGTAACTGCGCGTCCGTTTTCTTCAAAAAAATAAGGACCAATTATTCCCATTACCGACATCGCACACCAGACTGTAACTCGCTCACAGTTAAGTGGCTTCTGGTGAAGCTCACGTGGATTCACACCAGACCAATAACGCATGTTTTGCTTGTTGACGCAGCCGGAAATGTGGAAGTGAGCCTCGTCACTGAAAAAAACGACCGCCTCTTCAGGCAGGTTGTCAACCAGCATTTCACATGCATTTTGACGGGCAACAAAATCGCTTTCAGTTAATTCTTGAACAACAGCCAATTTATAGGGATGAAAATGGAGGTCTTCATGGAGAATTCGTCGAACAGTAGTGTCAGAAATTCCCATAGCAGCTGCGTGTTTGCGAGCCGAACGCCGGGGAGAACGCACAACTGACTGCCTCACTCTTTCGACATTTTCCGGAGTTCTGATGGTCCGTTGAAGTCCATTTCTGGGTTTAGCGACACTTCCACACTCCCGAAATGAGTCAACCCACGACAGAATCGAATTACGGCCAGGAACGAGTCTGTGAGGAGGAATTTCAAAGCGAGCGCGGAAGGCACGTTGCGTAGCAACAACTGAGCGACCGTTAGAAAAGAAGCTCTCGACTGCGAAGGCCCGCTGTTCTCTAGACCACAGCATGATGGCAACTGACTGGAGCGAGAAATAAACTTGGGAACTTCCCCCTCCAGATGCGCCGCCTCTCGCCCCTCTACCCGCCCAGCTCACCGCGCGGGAATTTTTTCAAATAAGTAAGTTTCTCTGGCGCACCCGGTACTATCGCGTAGCTGTACTACATTCTCGTAAACAGCTACTGTCAAAATTTCAGCCAAATCGGACTCGTAGTTTTATTTTGACTGCATGTGGAAGCGGGCGTGTCCGCGGAAAAAGAGCAATATCGGTCGGTGGTTTGATTCCTGTTTTTGGAAGAGAAATCGCGTAGCGAAATCAAAGAGCGCTTGGATTCTGTGTATGGTGACTCTTCTCCCTCGCTGGCGACCGTCAAAAATTAGTTTAACGAGTTTCAACATGGTCGCGCGTCGATTTTTGATGAGCCACGCCCAGGTGTCCCGAAAGCGGCTTTCAAGTAGGATACCGTGACAAAAATCAACCAACTCGCAATGGCAAACCGCCGATTGAAGGTGTGCGAGATAGCTAATGATAGCTGAGACAGTAATCAACACAAACGTCCGCGTGGGTCATATCCTGCATGAAATATTGGGCATGAGAAAGCTGTCTGCGCGACAGGTGTCGTATTAGCTCACTCCGTACAACAAGCGCAACCATGAGACCGCTTCAGAGCAGTGTTTGGTATACACCAGAGACCAAGGAATAGTTGAAACAGTGGCGAACCCGGCGAACGTGCTCCAAAGAAGGCGAAGACTGTCCTAACGGCCGGAAAGGTGATGGCTACCGTTTTCTGCGACTCACAAGGTGTGATCTAGATCGACTACCTGGAGAAGGGCAAAACGGTCACAGGGCTCTATGCCGAATGACTGAGCCGGTTCGACGTCGAAATGCAGAAAAAACGGTGCCGTTTAGCGGAGAAAAAAGTGCTCTTCCACCACGGCCAAATTGGTCGAATTAGCCTACAAACTGCTGCCCCATCCACCGTATTCTCCAGATTTGACCCGTGCGACTTCTTTTTGTTTCCAAACTTGAAAAAGTCACTCGCCGGGCAGAAATTTGAGTCGAATGACCTCCAGACAACATATCTTTCAGACGGGTTAAGGAAGTTGGAGCATGGCTGGAACAAGTTATCGAGCTAAAAGGAGACTATGTTGAGAAATTAAACTGCCACTTTTCAAAAAATTTCGGTTTTTTTGTAGGATTGAATGAATGAATCGTTAAATTAGAGGCATTCCGGCCACCGTAAGGAGCCAATGGATAGGCCGCTTAAATGGGCCCTTATGCACCTCTACATTCCTTAGATCACAAGCCTCGCCTTTTTAGCGAAGTTGAGTATGGCCTTGAGTCCAAGCTCCTTGCGTTCTGAGGGTCCAAAGTAAAGGACCCCAGTATAGTCTGCCTATAGTAGTTCAGAGCTTTACAGCGACACAGAACGTGCGCCGAGGTCTCTTCCTCTAACCCCGCAGCGCTCACACAAGAGATCCTCAGCCACCCCCATCACGTGCAGGTGAAGCCTTAACGTGTTATGGCCAGACAACAGTCCCACCAGAAACCTTAGGTTGGCTCTGTCCAGAAATAAGCAGTAACGTCCATCCTTAGCACTGGGCCCTTCAATGAGTTCCCGTGCCTGGCGGAGATGTCTGGAGATACTTCCCCATTTCTGAGTGTTGTTTTGCAATCCCCGTCTCCATTTTCCTCCTAACTCCATGCGCGGGCACTCCTAAAGCTGGCTCAGGACCAACGAGCTTGCTGGCCGATGTCTTCGCCAGAGCGTCCGCCGTCTCATTGCCCCGTATCCCAGCGTGCCCCGGTACCTACATTAAGGATACCGGATGCCTCGCTGCGAGGCAATCCAGAGCCTCCCTGCATTGCAATACAAGACTCGAAGTAATCTGACAGGCACTTAGTGCATTCATTGCAGCCTGGCTGTCGTATAAGATTGTTATTCTTCTCCTAGGCCCACCCTCCTCCAGAATTGTGGGAATAATTATTGGACCGCCCTCGTAGGACCCGAATACAACCAAACTTCAAGTTTTTCACCAAAGTAATAAAAATAAGTTCAACACAACAATATGTATGGAATCAGAAAAAAGGGACTATCATTTTAACAGAAAATATACTTTTAAAAAATACAACATTTTACGATAGCACTTTTCTGAGACAAAAAAATATATTAAAAACTTCATATTAGAACATTTATATACAACTTTTTCTTCTAGAAGGTCATATAAAAAGTTATATTGGTCAATTTATAGCCGGGCACCGCGTACATATTACTAGCACCAGGTGAACAAGGTTAAGAAACAATAAGACTAGCTTAAATTCTGATGGCTAATTTTTATATATACTTCCTCTCTCCAACCTACATGTTTGTATAATGGCTTAGAAAAAAATGTTTTATACAAAAGGTTTAAATGATCCCGCATATTTCTCTGGCCAATCGAAACCACACGTGATGAAAACATCTTTATTGTAATGTTTCAGTCACAACGGTAACCTTCAGTTCAATGACTTTGACAATATATACTAAGTGACATATATATCCGAACACCCAGTTTAAATGGTTTTATTTTAATAAAATTTTGTATAAGTACTTAATGAAACATAATAAGTGATAAAAATTTCAAAATGATTGCACTGCTTTAAAGCCCTTTGACCTTTAATAATGTGTGGATGCACCCTGATGTGCTACGCATTCTCCAACGCGCCTAGGCATGCCTCTGATCAGGTGGTCAATGTCCTCCTGTGGTATCTCATTCCAGGCAACCACCAACTCCTCTCGAAGTGCTTCTAGAGTCTGAGGAGGACGTTGCAAATTGAGCAATCTCCTACCCATCATATCCCACACGTGCTCAATTGGGGATAAGTCGGGAGATCTTGGTGGCCATGGTAACAATGTGACATCATTATGTTGAAAGAAGTCTATTGTGACTCTTGCAACATGTGGTCGGGCATTATCTTGTTGGAAAGTTGGATCTGCCAGGGTGTCAAGATAGGGTAAAAGATGGGGTTCTAGAACTTCGTGGATGTAATGCTGCGCGTTCATGTTACCTCTGATGAAGATTAAAGGTGACCTGGAACCATAAGCTATAGCACCCCAAACCATAGCTCCAACAGTGTGATGAACATGTCTTTCAACAAAAAACTGTGGATTCCTCCTTTCACCACGTCGCCTTCTAACCCTGGCACGACCATCGTGCATGCCTAAACAAAATCGAGACTCGTCACTAAAGACAATACTGTTCCATTCCTGATCCCAGAGTGGCCGTTGTCTGCACCACTCAAGGCGATTACGTCGGTGTTCTCGAGTTAAAGGGAGGGCCCAGTGTGGCCGGTATGACAAGCCAAAACTTCTCATTCGTCGGTAAACACTTCGCATGCCAATAGGTCTTCCGTGTTCTGCAAACCATTCATTTAGTAGTGGAGAAACGGTCCTTTAAGGCCAATAATCTTAGGCGGCGATCTTCACGGTCTGTTGTTCTACGGCGGCGTCCAGTGCCCCTTGCTCTTTGCGTACGGCCTTCTCGAAGCCATGCCTGACAACACCTAACCACAGTGTCTACACTTCTTTGCACTCTAACTGCAATTGCCCGAAAAGAAAGTCCAGCTTCCCGAAGTCCCACTATACGGCCCCTATCAAACTCACTAAGTTGACGAAATCGTACAGGTCTCCGTACTCTAGGCATCGTAACCGATCGTAAAGGATGTCAAGAATCAAAATCCGCCAACGTTGATTCTTTACTGCGGCTGAAATATTCATTTTTAGAGCGTTAGTGAATTAAAAAAAAGCAGTATAAAAACCGGAATGTCCAACTGATAAGGCTGAAAATTTTTTCACTTGTTATTTACAGTAAGATAAATATATTCACCAACTTTTATTAAAATAAAACCATTTAAACTGGGTGTTCGGATTTATATGTCACTTAGTATATTACTAGTACTGAACACGGTTACCATTATGAGCGAAACGGGTAGAATCAAGATTCTTTTAACACATGTGGTTTCGATGGGTCAGAGAAATATGGGGAATTATCGACATGAAAACCACAGGATAAGTTTCAGATCTTGCAAAAGTTTTAAAGTCTAATAAAAAAAAAATCATTCAATATCTATTTTGTACACAGGCTATCAGTGCTATCGAATAAATTGGTCTTGACACCTTGTTCAAACCGTCTAACAGGAATTATGCCCGGCGGTGAGTGCTAAATATTACTTTGTAATAATGTCTTGCAAAATATATACATTTCCTCAGAAAATAAGTATGTCTCGCAGCCCCATACATAATCATAATAATAATAATGTCTTTATTGCACCATTAGCATGACAACATAACATTTACATTACTGCCTTTCAACCTTCCTCTCGAACTTTTACATGGGTCAGTTATTTCCTGTTTTGAATGGAAAATTTTGAAAATAATCCCTTCAATCTCCACAAAGGAATACAATTAGTGGTAAATAAAGAAGATATATAATCCTGCTGTAATTCAATATCCTATTATACAAATTCGTCCAACAATGATATCCAACTTGCGATAAACAATAAAACACTGGAGAAGTCGTAACCCGTATCACTTTTATTTGAAGAGTATCGCCAGACTGACATTAACATTGATTGGCGACTCACATTATACCAGGTGAGTTGTCAGTGTGGGATCGGCCGACAGCTATATATCTAAAAAAGATATTTACAAAAATTATAGGCAAACATATGTGTTATATGTATAGTTTAGTATATCTTGGAAGGCCTCTTCAAAGGTAGAAGTGGTTTGGATCGTCATTTCAGGAGCTACGGGGTATTTTATTCGAAAAAAAAAATAGTCAAGTTTGACAGCAAGTCACTTTGGCCGATAGAGCTTTTCGTCAAAGTAGGCTTCATATTCCACAATTTCGGGTCACACTGATGTACTGAAATTGTACTTATACTCCAAAAATTCAAATGGAACAACCTGTATATTTTTACGGTTTTCAGTTATCCTTTTTAGAAACTTTATTATGGTATAAAAAATTTGGGGGGTTGAATTGATATCTTTTTTAATAATTTAGATTCCCAGAAATTTCACTCAAAAATAAATACATAATTACCATTTGAATTGTACAAAGGGAGCATTTTTAATGGATGGGAGATACTCCAATGGAGGCATACAAAAAATAATGAAAATATGTCACGGACTCATTCAGATAAAGACTCACTTCTTTTAGCGTTCGCCTCGTAGCAGCATTTTCGCATCACGTAGCCTTTCTTGTATTCTATGGCGTTCGCGGAAATTGGCACATCCAAGAATGGATTTCCACCTAGGTTGATCACATCGTTGTTCCTCATCTGTGACTGCACATTGCCATCTTCATTCTCCTCATCACTGCAAATTTTTTCCATTCTAAATAACTATTTATCCACAGGGTAATAAAATACAAGAGTCATAGGTCTCAATATGTCTTTTTGCCAAGCAAGAGGCTTTTGTAAATTTCTACGTCACGAACAGTACAAGAATATTCATCAAATACCTTTTAAATCATTAGGAAATTTCGCTGATCCAAGAATAAAAAGAAAACTTACAGTGCCCACTCTAGAGGATAATTCTTGATGGCGTGGTACAGCTGCTTCAAAACCTCCCTAGGGAAATTTTCGCACTCGTTCAGACCAGCCAAATTTTCTATAAATTCGTTACAGGTCATTTTGCGGCCGATGTTCTGCCCATGTAGATCAGTGTTGAGCAACATAATGGCACATGTTAACGTGTGAACCGCATCTACAAAAAAAAAACAAGAGTTGAAAAATCCGTCGATCGGTCCAACAAATAACTTCACTATTATAACGCCCTCGTAACTGGGACCTTGAGTAAGGATGAGCCGTCCTCGCAATACCGAGGGAACCAGAGCTACGCCAAGAGCGGTTTAGCTTGCAGTACCATCGAGGCCGAAATCGGAGCGTTCGAGAAGCAATGATCGACATAATCTAGAACTTTGATGAAGCGCTGGAAGACTCTGGATCAGACAGCTTTGAAGATAAATAGGCGCCAGGACGATAGAATGGCAGAGGTATGAATTAGTGTAAGAGTAATAAATGAGACTAAAAACAGTAAAAACGGTGTTTATTGGATTAACAGCTGGAAAAATGATATACGAGAGATCATAACGTGAAGCATGTAAACACAGAAAGCAAAATCACTCGCGAAAAAACTTCAGTAACACATAAACATCACAAAAGTGAACATTCTAAGCATATAAGAAAAGGTGTTCCCTTACCTTGAGAATTAAAAGATCCGGGATTGCAGTCAAGGTACCTTTTAGAAAAATGTACAAGTACCCTTTCCCTCTCCTGCGTTTCCCCCGTAAGAGAAAACTGCTTAAGGAACTTTCTTAAAGCTATGTCTAACGTGTCCTTTTCGAAATCGAAATACTTCAAGTATTCCTCTGCCACAGCCCTGCTGAAATCATTGCTGAAAAAGAAAATGTTTATTTTAGGTTAAGATGTCCTGATCTGAAAAGTCAAAAAAGGAGATTGAGCGATTTTTGTTTTTCCGTTTTTTGCCCGCAGCTTCACCACTCGACAGATTGTCAAAGCCTGCATAGCTTTTTCGTCATATTTCGTGATATTTTCTGTAGTAAATTTATGTTACGCAGAATTTCTTCACTATACCACTTTTCATAGAAGTGAAATATTTTGTCTTCTGGTTGTAACTTACTTTTTACTGAGATGTCGAGATACGTCCGACTTCTTGAAACCATCGAGACTGTACAGCCGTTTGGCCAATCGTATGGCCGACGGCATGTCGACCGCTTTCGGTGAATAGTGGAAGCTGTGCAAGCTCTCCACGTCACTTTCGTCCTCGGAAGACAATGGCGACGATCTGTTGTTATTGCTGCCGGCTAACTCCCGACCGCATTCGTCCTCAGTTTCTAGCAGATCTTGATCCTGATTGCCCTGGAAAATATTCAGTCTTCAACAGATATAAACTTGAATCTGAAATATCCAACATCCGCTGACATAGCATAGTACAACAGTCCAATAGTATCTGCTTAAATGTTATGCCTTACGGAAAAATATTTAATGTAGTTCGAGTCACATTTTATTGAAATGCCTGTATATCTTATTTGTTCAAAGCATTGTATTATTGTCAAATTGGCCGTTTCATCAAGAACTTTCATTTATAATTTTAGCTTCCATTTGAAAGAAGGTTTTTATGAAAATAGTTTCAAACTGACTATGTCTCATGCAACGCACTAAAACGTTACCTCAGCATTTTAAGAAAAACCATCGTAACGATTGTGAAATATTTGCCCTGATTCCTATAGACAGGTGTTTTCTGGTTGTAGTAACGTTTTCCCATATTTCATTTTATAAACACATACGAGGCCTGTAAATCAAGTGATGAGACTGGCAACGTAGCGTTCGATCTGGCAACACAGGATGCACTAGGCTTGGTGGAGGGACAGGGGAACATGTGATCCGGCTTCAGCATAAGTTTGAACTCGCTCGAGTCATTTTTGGTTGTCCGTAGCTATTTTTTGTGAAACAGTTTTTCCTATTGTGTTCCAAAAATGAATGCCATCAATTTCAAGTAACGATGTGATATCAGGTTTTGCTGAAGACCCAAGCACAGTGCAATGGAAACTCTTGCTAAACTTCAACAGGCCTACGGAGAAAGTGTTTTGCCAAGAGCCCAAGTTTTTCGGTTGTTTGAGGCATTTTCAGGAGGGAGAGGGTCGATTAAAGATGAACCATGAAGCGGAAGGCCTTCATCTTCAAGAACCGATGAAAATATCGACAGAACCACTGGATCTTGTGCGTTCAGTTCATCGGTTGACATTCAGAATGATCACAGAAGAGTTGAATTTAACTCACACTACCGTTCATCAGATCAAGAACAACTGGGTGTTGCATCAGGATGCAACAGTACAGCAATGACAATAAAAGAGTTTTCGAACAGTAAAAACATCCCGGTGGCCCCTCGGCCTCTTTATTCGCCTGACATGAAACTTTTTGACTTTTTTCTCTTCCTGAAGTTGAAAAATTATTTCAAGAGAACTCATTTTTTGACATTCGCAAATATTCAAACGGCTGTAATCGACCAGCTGGGCTATGCCAGTATCGGAGTTCCAGAACTGCTATGAGGAGTAGAAGAACCGTCTCCAGCGCTGTGTGGCTTCAGAAGAAAGTTATTTTGAGAGTGCCAATATAAAATTGTAATTTGAATTATATTTAGGCAGCAGAGTTGGCGTAGTGCGCTGCGCGGGTTCCAATCCCGTCCCAAGAGAAATTTTTCTCTTGGCTATGGATGCTGTGATTGTCCGTAGGTGGTAGACTGTCTCTCATTGTGTTAGCTCGCTAGAGTCCGTGTGACGTCCCTCCTTTCCCCTGTATCCCCCTATAGGCCTTAGACCTTCGTAATGGTTTAAGTATAAAAAAAAAATAAAAAAACCAGTCTCATCACTTCTTAATTTACAGACCTCGTATAATGATGGAAATATTTAAAAATGGTCAGACACTTGAGCAGCATTAATATGTTACTGTAAAGTTGGGAGGTAATCCTCTTTTAGCTTATTACAAAGCTCATAAACAATATAAAGAATAGGTAGCTGTGTGGAGAAAAAAATAGTCAAATTAATTTACTGCGGCATCCTGCCACCTGTCATAATTTAACTTGAAGCAATTCACAAAAGTGGCAACAACTATCGACTGCTGGTAAACTTTTACACACGTTGAACAGTCTGTAGGCAACCACTGTCAGCCCGACGTTTTGAATGTCTGCTTTTCTAATTTGTATCTATACCCGCAATAGTAGCTATGAGACAGTTGATGAAGGATTTGTGTGTCTTCTAATTCCTAAAGTCTGTAATGAGAATCAAAGTGCATTTGACAAGTCGATTTTCAGACAGTGCTGTCATTAAATTAATATATAGTGTTATTTTTTATAAATGCGAGTGTTTGCATATAATTTTGGTGTTCTACTATTCCAAGACATTGCCTTCTTACATAATTTGCAAAGAGCGACAAGCCTAATAAAGGTGGATGTTTCCACCTGTAAATATTACTAGTATGTTGATGCCACACTGTCACGTTGGTAGGTGTTGGTAGACAAATGAGCCAAAAGTATGCAATAAGAGTCATATTCCTAATTGTCACTCACATGCACGCTCGAGGGTTTTGTGTTTGAAGTTACGCTGGGATGCGTTTGTAAATCATATGGTCATGTAATACCGTACACAGTAATGGAATGTAGATTGATGAAATTTCACCCTCGAATACTGCAAAACTTTATTTTTTAAACACCTAAATGACACTTGATGACAGCCGGCTAATTTCTAATCACGTTTCCGCGACCGATGTTTTATTATAATAATATATTTATCGAGCAAAATATATATATTGCGAATTCAACTTTACATAAAAGTAAATAATAAAGTAAACAAACGATGAACCATGAGAATGACAAATGATATCACTATTATTCCCAAGGTTTTGAGCACGGGAAGAGAAGCGTACTTTTGCCGTTCCAGAAAGAGTACTTTGATCTATTTCCGAACGCTAAACTTGTTACAGAGAGTACAAAGTACACTCTATAACAATTTACGAACGCGGCCCTGATGAAAAATTCCTATTATTGTGTATCCATACGAAAAATAAGAAATTTGTACAACTCCCAGACAATGATCTAAAGGAAATCCACGAAACTGAAGAAGCCGTGGTATGCTGTATGGTTTGAGCATTCTCGTTGTTCTCAATAAATTCTAGGAATCCTTCATAATCCATTTTGCTCATAATGACTGCCAACTAGGTGACAACTTTGATAGTACACGAAAATTAATCTAAAAAAATTCCGTGAATGATCCTTAAGTGAGCTGTCGCTTCCCAGCCACTATGAGAACACGAAATAACTAATGAGGGTTTCTCAAGCATCGTGGGACCTTGAAGTGATATTTGTGAATCTCACGCAAATTTGGTGACAAACAATGAAATGTAAACATATACGCTTGCCTCCTTCTAATCTATTCAAATTCGTTGGTTGGAACAGAGAATTACATGGCTGGTTGTCGTAAACATCACCCTAATTGAAGTAAAATTAAAAATTACCGAGTTTCCGTGAAATTTGCATGACTGTTTTGCCGTACTCGTTCAAAAAAAATGCAAAAACGAGATGGAAGATTTAACAAGAGATTTTTAGCTTGATGAAATATTTCTCAAATAAATCGTAGGAACTTTTGGCTTTTTTGGTGCTGGAAGAGTTCATCAGTTTGCTCTGCTACAGTAGTAGAGGATGAAATTGATTAGAATTTAATTAACACTAAGCTACTGATTGACTTGAAATGATGAGAAAACTTCATTAAAATTATTAACACTTAACTATGTACTTGTCAATTGTGGTTCTCTTCATCCTCACTTGAATCTGTTCCAAGAGATCTTTATCGTCAGCCATTTTTTTAATTTATGTAATAAACGGCAAGTACGAGTCGATATTCGTACTTGGATTTACGTAGATCAAAGGAGATACGAGTGGCTTGACGCTGCACAGTTTAAGAGATATTTAGCAAAAAAGATGATAAATCTATGATTTCTGTTGATTACTCTTTATGGAAACAAAATATGATATATCGGTGGTGGTGTGCACGAAGATTTGGGAAATATTTTATCAACGACTTGAGCCTCGTTAAATAAATTTTGTGATCTTTGAGTTTATAGCAAAAGAAATTCTAAATTTGTCCACTATACAATAAAAATCGTTGAATTTCGAGGAAATATCTCATATAAAAAAGCATAATTGCGATAAAGTAACACACTTCCCGGTGTTTTCAATAAGTGTAACAAGTATTTTATTTACCTGAAATCATCGGATACTGTATAATTTCAGTTCAAGCAATGAATATGGTCAATTCTTCAAGATGGAAATAGCAAATTGATTGCAACTTTATGTGGGAAATACGAATGTGACTTGAATAAGAAACTTGACCTACATAGTGCTGTCAATAGAAACAGAAATACAGGGGGTTTCACCCAACATGCAGATCTACGCTACCCGCCACCACTATTGAAGTTCTTTTTACGATTTTTAGCGGGTCACAGTACTATCGGTATTACTTTTATACATCCATCTCCCTTACAGATACATCTGCGATCTGCCTCTGTGCGCGGACGTTTGTTTATGTAAGGTCACAGATATTTGTCCTTTAGTCTCGTCTCGCCACCTCGAAAATTTTCTCACTAACGTGTCAGTACAGTTGCGTTCGATTTACACACAATCTCAGATAAGCTCACCTCACTTCAGTTTATTGCACGCTCGTTTTCCGAAATATCAGTTTAAATGTAATGAGATTTCTTCCACAAGTGAGTCAGTCATCAGATTTGACAATCTCATGTCTGTTTGTCTCACTTCACTTGCAAAAGGAACGCAACATATTTCTCATGTATGCTTGTCACTGTCAATGTGGCAACCCACTTGTCATGGGCATGAGATATGAGTTTACCTTTTGCTGATATTCGTAATATAAAACATAGCAATTCCAATATCGACCGTGTTTGCCAAATTTCTTGGGAATATTTTTAGAAAGAGAATGAGAGCAACAATACTTTATTGCTCATTTTATGTATACAAGAGCATCTGCTACAATGCCAAAGCTGGACTTGGCGCTGGTTTTGGCTAAGCATTTGGTCGTCAAAGCCGGATATTATCTTCTTTAATAGCCAAAGATAACTTGTATAAAGGCGAACACAACGACGGATTCAGCCTTTGATTCAGGGGGGTCACGGCTAGTCGATCTGCAAATACCGCGTATATCAAAAAGCCTACCAAAAGCTGGACAGGTCAGACGCATACAGGGTTTGTCCGGAAAGTAATAGGACTCATTTTCTTCCGCCATGACTGTACTTCGGAGCGTGCGCGCACCGACTGGATTCGGTAGAGGGCGTTCCTAGCTAACGAATGAGCGGCTAGTCAGTTGTCTCCGAGCACTTGGAGAGTCAGGACAAGCATTTTCGCGCGACGTATTTCTGTGAGTGGTGCAAGCCGAAAATGCAGTGTTCGTTAGAGCGATTAAATTCTGTGTGAAACTCGGTAAATCTGCGACAGAGATGTTTGATATGATCAAGCAGGGTTACCCAGGTGTTGCTTTAGCAAGAAGTGGTGTGTTTCGGCGGCACCAGGCCTTTTTGGAGGGCCGGGAAGAGGTCGCTGATGAAGACCGTGCTGGAAGACCTTCGACTTCGACAAACACCGATAATGTGACTCGTGTGCGCAAAGTTTTGAACTCAGACCGTCGACTAAGTATTCGTTTAATTGCCCAGATGTTAAATTTACCAAAATCTGTAGTTCATGACATTGTGACACAGCATTTGAAGATGCGCAAGGTGTGCGCGAAAATGGTCCCAAAAGTGCTCACTGACGACCAGAAATTGCGGCGAGTGGAAGTGTGCCAAGAAAATTTGAACATGTGTGAAAGTGACCCCCAATTTTTGAATAACGTAATCACAGGTGACGAGTCGTGGATCTTTGAGTATGATCCCGAGACAAAGAGACAATCTTCCGAGTGGCACACGACGGCATCTCCTCGCCCAAAAAAGGGAAGAATGAGCAAATCCAAAGTGAAAACGATGCTCATTGTCTTTTTTGACATCAAAGGCATCGTCTACCATGAATTTGTTCCTCCTGGACAAACCGTCAACGCCAAGTTTTACGTGGAAGTACTCAGGAGACTCAAACGAAGGGTCAGCCGGGTCCGACAAGACATCGCAGCCGACTGGAAGTTGCACCACAACAACGCCCCGGCTCACACCGCCTTTCTTGTGAACAGCTACCTGACCAAGGCCGGCATCCCAACGCTTCCGCAGCCGCCCTACAGCCCAGATGTGGCCCCCCGGACTTTTTTTGTTTCCTCGCCTGAAAAGGCCGATGAAAGGCAAGCATTTTGAGACGCCAGAGGGGATCCAAGCAGCATGCACCGCGGCTCTCAAGGCTATTCCGTGATGCCTTCCGTGACGCCTTCAAAGCTTGGAAATCGCGCTGGTAACGCTGCATTGACGCAGAAGGAGCCTATTTTGAAAGTTTTTAAAGAATTGTAACGATTGGCTCAATAAATTTTTTTAAATCGACTCAGTCCTATTACTTTCCGGACAAGCCCTGTAAGAATTTGGCCAGCCAGGCCCACAAAAAGCCGGACGGATGGCAACCCTAGCTGTAGTGGAGTTTGGTTTGGGCAGTGTACAATTTCCCCAGTTAAGTTCCGCACATGTGTTTACTTATTTCCTATGCTACTGTGACGTAACGCCAAAAATCATGAAAATACATATCTGGTATTTTGAACTTTCAAAATACTGGGTGGTATGTTAAAACTAAGTACACACAAATACCCAGGTTAAAGATGTGAGCAGTCCAGGACATATCTTGATATTTTGGTTCGCTTAGTTTGCATAATATTGCTCGAAAAGATTTTTTTAACGAATCTGCATGTTGCCGAGCCCAACCTTGCGTCAAAGGTTGTTCAAACAAATAAAAAAATCCAAAAATGGTTTTTTAAGTTTTCCGTGTCATTCTGAACAAAAAAAGGTTCTCATGAACTTTTGTCTAAAACTGATGGTATTCAAGATATCAGCGATTTAATATTTGGAAAATATGCCCAGCCCAATCGCGTAGCTACCGCCGCATCAACGATACGGGGCCCCCAGCTTACAAGGGGGGCAGCGTAGCGTGGACTGTTTTTCACAATCTGACGCCAGCTTTTAGTTCGTACGCTAAATTAAAAATTTTCAACCGATAAACCTCAGATTGTACGGCTAGGTGATAGCAGCATGCTTCCTGTTTTTGAATCTAAATGGTTATTAAAATACCTTAGGAATTCTAGGAAACTTTTACCATCAAGCATGTCTTCGGAGGCTGAAAATTTCGAAACACTACAATCGTTTTCAGCTATGGACGGTTTACTTTTTACCTCCGGAAAAAATAGTGGGAAGTAGATTAACTCGGTACTTTCCAAGCATTCAACTGTGCCTATTTTCAAATTTTCCACGAGTTAAGATAAGCCTTGCTAAAGAAACAATGTTTGAGCTTAATATGCCCTAAACTGAAGCAATCAGAAATATTGAAAATAAATTTTCAAAATAACCTAATGATGTTTGATATCCCTTAACAACTTCAAGAAAGTTGTAAAGCTGAAAACAAACTTTGGAACGGTCTGAAAGCTATTTTAATTTTTGCTCATAACATCGTTGCCATTTAAACGATTTTAAAAAAATATAGTAACATTACTTATTATGTCCTCACATGGATTTACGTGTTGTAGACATAGTAATATCAAAAATATTTATTTGAATTTCTAAATTTTTAGCATTCACAGAACCTATACTTCAAATTTTACGCTCCATTTCGGCCGCCTCAATCCTGCATCTCTCGCGCTCACGCGGAGTATACATTGAGCGCGAGCTGGATTAACAATTAAACAACAAAGGTTTACAATAACAATACCTCCTAAAATACTGGGATTTTGTTAATGAATGTTAGAAGAATATTTTCGAGCTCTGGCAACAGTAAAATTCCCGTTTTTTATAGCGTTTTCGAGATCGGAAATGGCATATTTCGTCATTTTTCAAATATTATTTTCGAAAAGTTCATAAACACCTTTTCTGCTCAGAACAACTCAAAAACCTAAAAAAACTTGTTTGGAGCGAAAAAACAATTATTGGGCCTGGAAACCTGAAGATTCGTTAAAAGGGATCCTTTTTAAATAAAATTATGCAAAAAAATGTGTAAATATATTTTTCCGACCACATGCAAAAATACATCCTGTACTAGAGACGAAAGCCTCCTTTTTCGAATCACAATAGCGTTTTCGAATCGCTAAGCGAATAAGATGTTAACGTTATGCGTTCTGAAGATCGAGGTTACCTTCCTGAGCTGAGGTATCCAATTCTTGGGCTCGAGTTTCTTGATAATTTTTTTACAGATTGAATGACAACATTTTTCGGAAGATTATTTCTCTGTTCAAGAAACTGGACCAATTAGAAAAAAAAATAGTTAAATATAAAAAAAATGTTAGTTGACGATATACGGTTAGTGCAAAGAAGCGATAAGATTCGGATAGTTGAGAAACGTGAGTGTAGACTGTAGACGTGGTACATGGTACAAGTGAGGAAACAACTGTTTTGCTGCCAAATAGGCTATTTCAACATATTGGTCGCATTCATTGCGACACATCACTACACCGCATACGAAAACATTATTTTGATATTCAAATCTCGATGATTTGCCTATGGACATTTTTAATAAAATAACGTTAACATACATTCTATCGTGATTATCAATAAATCCCTACTGAGATATGTACGAGGGTCGACCCAGAAATAAGGTTCACAAAGAGCCACATGGCTTTTTCCCCATTCTCGATCCCTCCAGCGGCGCTTCTTTGTGTCGCTCATTCTTCATTCAAGCTTCCCATTTTGAGAATTGTAAGATTAGCTCCTTAACTCCATTTTTGCCGCCAAAGGGACTCCACCCGTGCACATTCATCGCCAGTTGACAGAGGTGTATTGCGACAACTGTATGTCCGTTCAATACTTCCGAAAGTGGTGCAGGGAATTTTGTACCAGTCGGAAGGAAGTCCAACATGAAGTGCTTCAAAACAGAGCAATCACCGTCCGTGATCTTGTTTTTCAGATTCCTGGGAGTTCACAGACGGTGATCCATTTCGCATGCAACCATCTCCATAAGTACCTGCGAGACTGTCAGTCGTCCACTCTGCTCTTTATCTTGGACTTCCGATCGGCACTAACCTCTGACCACTGACGGACAAACACCTGTCATCAGACGTCGTGCATAAAACGAATTTCGCACTAGGCGACAACACTAGGAACTTCCATTTTGGACGGCCGCTGAGCCAAGATTGAGAGACGCCGCGAAGCACAGCCGGGGGTATCGAGAGTGGGGAAACAATCGCGCGCAGCGGTGTTGCCGGGTTCCGCCTCGCATCCTCTAGTGGCTGGAGCTTTTGAACCTTATCTCTGGATCAAACTAGTAACATCAAATGGAGAGACCGCTTGTTCAGAACTATGTTCTGTGAACGCGAAAATTATGAGATCGTAGTACTATACAGATTGGGTAGAAGAGTGTCATAGAACAGCAAAATCTACCAAAGACTATGATCAAAATTTATAACGAATGATAAATTATTAAAAGTATCCTTCAGTCTAGCTCTACCCGACGTAAAGAAATGTTTCGTTCTAGATAATTCCGCAACAATCAGTTCACTCATTTTAGCTGCAAATTGCAACTTCACTTTATCTTACTTATAGTATTTTAAGTTAAAACATTGCAAAGAAACTTAACGATCTAAATAACATGAATACATTTTTTTATGAATTACGTACGAATGTTGTATAAACCTTTCATGGTGATTTCATACTGCCATGGACCCCGGAAATGAAGAGAATTGACATTTAATTTCTAATATTATGCTTTTGAAATCACTGAAGGCCGCTTGAAGATCAAACACAAGTGTCTGGATGATCATCTAAACTTCAAGAGATCTGTATGAACGTTAGAGTTGTTAAAAGGTCACGCCAAGACAGCATACCAGTTGCTTCATTGTACCATAGTGTGCATCGTTGTTAGGTTGACAACCGCCAACACAACTACCTGAGTACTAGTAGCTGAAGCGAATCCGAACCCCCTGCTGTCTTTGTCACCCCCGGCACCGACACTGTTGTGGGGCCCTTTCACCTGTATCACAATCCGATGGTCCTCTTTGCTTCCGCTGCTACCCCGCTTGTTCTGTCTAGGTTCGGAGACTAGCAACGTGCTATCACTGTCACTGTGATCACTGATCTCCATCACGCAGTCGCGCATCACGCTGTCATCATCGTCCCTGTAGTCCGGACTGAAAAACAAATGACACTGGTTAAATTACCACAGAACTGTGCTAATCCGTGCGGTAACTCCACTCTGTGTCAAGAGATGGCGCAACACTAGTTCATTCACACCGTAAGCTATACAATGGCTTAGGGCCGTATCTTCAGTCGTTCCTACAATAATAACTAGGACGCATTTATGGCCTGCTTGATTGTCATAGTCTTTTCTCTCCTTCAGAAAGGCAAGGGCATTTCTAGATTTCACCTGTTCCGTGTCAGCGTCAGGGCTCTCCTATTGTGAAGTTGTTTTCTTTTTTAATTGTAGGAAATATCAGGATGATATAAATCAAAAGCATTGACAATTTGATGCAAATATATATTTGTGACATAACCTCAAAATAGTGCTGACACGGACCGGTACAAAACTACGAAAGTCAAGAAGGCGATAAAGGCGTCCTACAATTGTAGGAACGACTGACGATATGGCCCTTTAGAGCAGCATTAGTGATCATGACATAAATGTGGTCATTGGTGTTGCGTTAAAGGCTTAGCTTAGCGCGTAGTTCAAACGGTCAGATGTTGCGCTATTCTTTGGGTGCTGTATTAACGCACGGTCCTGTGGTTAGCTACTCGCTATGTAAACATCACCACTGAGATCTGATACACCCATATATCAAACATTGTCAAGTGCAACTGTTACGCGCAATAAGGCGCACGCATATTAGGACCCTGGCGGAAAGCTAGCATAAAAGTTGAGACAAATCCACTAAGCTACATGAGTACAATGAATTTATACAGTGTCCCAACCGTACGAGGACGAAGTATTGCTACTAAACAAAAACTGTTCAAAGAAAACTACATATTTATAGATTATTTATTCCCTATGGGGTCTGGAAGCATATTTCTAAAATAATAATTATACAGAGTGTCCAGATTATGATCCATATATCAAAGTTCTTTTTTTTAATGGAATGCCCCACTTTTTATTACGTATTCCGATAGACCCTTTTAAAAGAAGGAGATTGATGCACATATTTATGGGTTTTGATAATTAGTTGTTGGACTATTAGATATTATTTTACCTAAAAAAAAATCATAGTTTGATAGTCTGCGTACCTGCGTACCGTGATAGTTGGTGTTGTGAGTTTTGTGTCAAAAATATTTTCTAGTATAATTCATCCATTTTTCGATTTTTTTGAATGATAAATACAGGGTGGACAAAAACGCAAAATGTACTGTTTCGCGACAGAATTAAATGGAGCACCCTGTATATTTTTGCATTATCCTATTCCCCATTTTCATCAGCTTTTTTAATATAAGGTTGCTATTAGTTTGTCCGTTTGTTCAAACGGTTTCTGCGTTTTAAAAAAATAGACATTTACCTATTCAAACAAGTCACATCATCCACGGAAACAAAAAACAAGTAAAGGATTATTGAAGATCTGTATATAAAATTAGGCTTTCATCTAGAAATAAAGTAATACAATGTTTTTGTGTTGTAATTGATTATTACATATTGATGTTGTAATATAAAATTTATTTTTTAAATGTCCGAAAATGTCGGCTATGAGTAAACATACCTAAAATTCTATTTGTACTACTATCGTAAATGTTCAAAAATGTTCTACAATGTTGAACACAATCGGAGTCTTCGAATGAATGTTTGTTTGACACATTCTAGCGTGTGTTCGCTAATATTTAGAAACGCTTCTTGTATTCTCTGCTTCATATCTTCATAGTCTTCGATTGAGTGTTCAATATCAAAGGGACATGTTCTATAGTAGTAAAAATAGTTTAAATCTTAGTTAAAAGTATCATTTTCAGACATCTTAAAAAACTAATTTTATATTACAATATCAACCTAGAATAATGAATTACAACACAATTGCATTGCATTACTTGGTTGCTTGATGAAAGCCTCATGATGTGACTTGTTTGAATAGAGAAATATCCAATTATTTGAAACAAACAGCTATAACGCAGAAACCATTTGTCCAAACTGGTAGAAACCTTATATTTAAAAAAAATCATTTAATGTCCCGAAAAAGTACATTTTGCGTTTTTGTATTGATCATTCAAAAAAATCGAAAAATGATTGAATTGGGCTATTTGAGTACAATAAAAAAAATTACATAAAATTCACGACATCACTTGTCAACATAGCAGATATGCAGACGGTGAAACTTTGATGTTATTTATATAAAATACCTATTAATTCAACAACTAATAACCAAAACCCATAAGCATGTTATATAAATCTTGTCTTGAGTGTGTAATAAAAAGTAGGGCATTCCATTTAAGAAAAATCAACTTTCATATTATGTGGGTCAAAATAATTGGTACACTGTATAATTGTGAATATTATAGAAATATGCTTCCAGATACCATATATAATGATCCATAAATAGTTTTCTTTGCAATCTTTTTGTTTAGGATCAATATTCCGTCCTTCCACGGTTGAGACCCTGTATATACACGTTATACATTTTTATGGTAGTATCTGATATATGATGTACAAAAAATAAAAAACATCTAAGCAAAATAAAGAAATAGCTCAACCAATATCATTCTTAAGCTACAAGTCGGTACAAAAATGAAGCTAAGTGGAATTTTTATACAGTGAGCACGACATTGATCTTTATACAAATGACTGCATTAAGGGTAGACCTTCAGGGAGGTCAGCCGAACGGACCTTACACTTCTTAACTTTCCCGAATCTAGAAATCATATAACGCTATGGGGAAGGGGGAGGGGTTAATTAGGAAAGCTAGAAGTAGGTGGCGAAAGTTAGGTCATGCCCAAAGTTATAAACAGACAAAGATGACAATTTCCTTCCCATCTACTTCTAGTTTTCATTCGAATAAACAGCTCATTGATTATATTAAAACACTTATGGAAAAAAAGATAAGGTCTGACAATTTCGTGTGATTCTTGCAGAAAAAGATCATTTCCAATACAAATAAAAAAGCATATCCAATGGAGCCTGGAGAGCTAACAAAAGCGTGCAACAAAAGCTTTGCGATCGTTCTATGATGACAATGCGACGTGCGGTTTCTACGTGATACAACCATCAGATAATTTTGCAGAAAAAATATCCATCCAAGATCATCAAAATCTCCTATATGTCTAGGCATAGACTGAAGCATAGTAGACCCTACGAATGACCAGTCAATTCTAAGAGTATCCTACGGTTTCAGAAAAAGTCTGAGGCGCTATTTGACTTTGGAACTCTGGTTGTGTCCCTTTTAGACAATCCTGACAGTGACCAACATTTTTCCCTTCAATATACTTTAATGTTTATCGCTGAATCACTGTTGAACCTGTATCTTCTATTACCTACTGTTCTTGAATAACAGCTCTAAACTTAAGCTGGAAGTAGATGACTGGAAACATCTACTAGTGCAAGGATCTTAAGGTTGTATCTTGACTAGTGAGCCAAGACCACCGTGCTGCTCTCCATCTACTATAACCTAGTACAGAAACGGAAGACAGTAGCAAAACACATAGTACAATTCTGTTAATTTCGCCGATTAAATTCACGCCGCGATAGCCACCGACGATAGAGATTAGACATATGTTTACAAAATTTCCATTTCAGACATTGGGATGTTGTTGTTATGTTTACTAATCTGAAATAGTGTTCGTGCGAATATCGTAAACAGTTGCAAGAATAGTGCACATATGTCCAAGACTTTGCGTGAACTTTGGCAACGTAGGGTCGTCACTATACCTTCGAGTGAGTAGTTTCATCCATAATTTGCATTTGTTGTGTTTCTGCATCGTCGTGCAAATGGTGTTGTTGTGCTTTTAAACTATTTTTTTGTTGCAGCAGCATGAAGCATAGGGCTTATCTTTTATATTTTACTCAAAATGTGTATTTTAATGTCAAATTTATATTTAAAACACTTCCGTTATTCTTTTAGGATGCCAACTGAACCTGTGGGAAGAACTGTATAGGTATCTCTTCTGGGGGACGAGAAAGAACATCAGTTCCCAAAATTTGATATGTGAATGCGGTGGTATTTTCATTATGATACATAGCGATCAGTGGATTGAGATGTCATTCTTTCCACCGTAGCAGCCATTTTGTTTCCCCACCAGTAGTTTCTGCCCCCCTGGATTTCAAGCTATGACGGAAAATAAACAAATGTATAATCATGAATGAACGGCAGTGTCTATATATCGTCGATGACGCTAGCAGTGGCGTGCGACGTGTTATGTTACTCTCTTCCGTTTTGGAATGCGAGTAAATCTGTAAATCAGCCATGTTAGCTTTTTAGTATGTTCGCGTCTGTCAGGCTGCCTGCTCGATTGACAGCTCTAGCCTCTACGCGTTGGCCTGGGGAATATTCGCCAATTGTGAAGAGCGAGCATGAGATTGACCAAAAGAATCGCAGACAAAACCTTACTGAAAGTGTAGATGTTTCTGCGAATTAACTAGTCATACTTAAGATTAACTACAAGCTTCCACTACAACAAATTCACTAATCTGCAAGCATACGGCATTCATCGCAGGAACTGTAGCTCGTACCTGGAAATATTCGATATCGCTTCCGAGACGCTATACTCTAATGTTACCGGCTGTGACGGGGGGCCGTTTGTGAAGCTGCCCCCCGTTGCGGAATACCCTCCCGTGGAGGTGGCCGGTCTCCCTTTGCTCGAGCCCACAGAATGGCCGGACATCACCGAAGATGATACGGACGTCGGAGATGCCGGAGACCCGCTGTGCATCGGCGACGAAGACGTGGGGGAAACGTTGCTGTTTAGACACCATGTACATATTCACGTCAACAATATCAACATGGAGCATTCAAGAGTTCAATATAGTGTGAGCAACATGCCTTGATGATGCAAGAACAAGGAGGACATGTTTAATGGACTAAAATGGACAAAAGTACCATGCACCTCACGCTAAATGGCGACATCAGCAGCTGGATAAAATTCTTAATTCATGTTCTGTTGTTCTGTGTCATACGTGCTTGACAAGTTGACACTTCAAAGGTGCTTCTAAGTTCAAAAATATTAAACTTCGACCTCTTCGACGACGCGAAACAGGTAACTACTTTTATTTAAGGTGTTAATCTACTTCCATATATAATGAATTAATAATAAATGATTTTCAAAATGTTTCGGACAACTTAAGGAATATTTTTTTCTCATAAAGTTTGCTTACAGTCTTGAGGATACAAATGACAATTTGCGTTTGCTGTAGTACTACAGACTAGTATTAAAATACCTTCATATTATTTTATGACCAAAAATGAGACGACAAAATTATGAAAGCATATTTTTTATTAAAAAATTAAATACAATAACTCTACATAAAGATTTAAAAAAATACTGTTTAGCTAATATTTGGTAGCATAGCCTTTACCATTCAACACTGCCTGACATCTGCTGCTCATAGAAGACACCAATTTTTTACAGAAGTGTATCACTGTCTTGATGGAATGTCCATCGTAAAGGCATTTCTTCTTCAAAAGGGAGTATACCTGTATATGTTCACTAAGAATTTATTTGTAAAGTTTTTGATCCATTTTCCCAACAACTTCAACATTTGGACCCGTTCCAGACGCAGAAAAATAGTCCCAAACCATGATGTTGCCTCCACCGTGATTAACTGTTGGCAACTGATACTTTTTGTCCGAATCTTTTTCTAATTGGACGTCTCACATAAGCCGAACAAGTTAAATTTGCTTTCATCGCTCGATAAAACTGTATTCCATTGTTGTTATGTCCAAGTTGGATGAGTTTTAGCACATTCGGCAATACGATTTTTTTTAAATGAGAGGCTTTTGCACTGGATGCCTACCAAAAAGCCCAAAATCCACCAAGCGTCTCTGCACTGTCCTGACAGAAAGATTCTCGACACCCTCTTCTACGATTCTTTTGAAAATTTGTGTGGCTGACATTCGATGATCTTCATGTGACAAACGTTTAATGTAGCGATCCAACACATAATCGTTTTCTTTTTTTCGGTCTTCCGCACCTGGGTCGCGTTGCTGTTGATTTCGTATTCTTGATATTTACTAATAATTTTCGAAATCGTCCCTTTGCCCATTTTTGATCTTTGAGAAATGTCAACATTTCTGACACTGCTACCAAATAATTCAATTATTTTGTCTCTTAAATCTTTTGAAAATTCTTTTACTTTTTCCATTCTCACTGATGTTAATATTTACCGCACGCAATATCAGAGTACCTATCGCAGAACGAATAAATTCGGCAAAACTGGAATTTTTCCATACTTTGTCGTTACAAAAACTGTGGTATTAAAAAAAACGCCTGTTTTTATTGTCATAGAATTTGAATATTTATAAGATAAACCTGTTAGCCAAAGGTAGACTTTAATATTTATATTATCTGTTCCTTCACAATTTTAATTTAGGTATATGAAATAGTTCATAATAATGTTATTTGTTTCTAAACTTTTGTCCGCTACTGTACATCACTCAAAAGATAGTTCTATTAACATATGCCAATTTTTTTACACTGCCATAGTTCTAAATAAAGTGTTATGTGGCAAGAAACATCTTTAAATTGGTGCCTAGAAAACTAATGGCTGAAAACACAGAACGTATAAAGGCAGCGGCGTGCAATTCTCTCCCGGTAGGGGAGCTAACAAAGACGAAAGCCTGTCTAAAATCGAATACGTTGAGTTTGTTAGGATTTCCATCACTGCCACGGCGACACATTATTGGACCATAGTTGTCAAAGAGTTGGTGGAACCAAGATCAAACGTACCGTCAGTCATGTCACATCTGTAACTCCTTATAGGAAGAAAATGCAACTAGGTAAGAGAGGTTATAAATATTTCTAACAAAATTTGTCAAACCTATACTATTTTAGTGGGTTTACTGATGATTTTTATTTCTTATCTACTAGATTCATTTATTCAATAAAATTTTTGAAGAAATATGATGCGAAATTCAAAATAAAAATAAACTGTGACATCAAAGACTAAGATCCTTGTGAACACAAGAAATCAATTGTTGCACTAATATCAAGCCGTGCGACTAAAGATAATCTCAGAAAATTCACCTTTGTGTTCTGTTTATGCTTATGATAAAAACTTTTCTTCCAGTGCGTGTTCTGCTAATCAGCCACTTGCCTTGCAGGTATAAATAGAATATTTTACAGATGAAATGTCTCACGGAGAAGGCATGCTGCTCGCACTGTAGCATTGATCTTCATTTAAAAATCTGAGATCAGGAATGTAAAAGTTGGATTCGACCTATAGGAAGGCCAACTGACATTATGCATCAAAATCAACGATTTGCCAATTTTCAGAATAAAATATTTTCCAAGGTTTTTTAGACGGTAGATAATGTTTTGCTTCCAAGGAGTATATTGTAAGTGTTCTCGCGTTGAAGTGGGAAGAATGAATCGTAAAATTTCGCACCAAACTGTGACATAATCAGTTTTTCCACACCCTATCCTTAGAATCAGCACCTATTTCTGCCATGATGTAGGCTTCTGTCAGATGTGAGGAAAGTAATGTTCATTCTCTGTATGATAAAGAGATCCGAAAACATATACAGGGTGTCCAAGATAAGGAACTATGCACGGGGATTTAAATACCTCTGGGAGATACAGCTTAGGTTAAATCAGGAAAAAGCTGTGTTCTTTGGGACGTATTTACATGCCATTGAGAAACTTGAAAAAATTTCATAGCTTATTGAGGTATTTGGAAGAGACTAAAATTTGTTCAAATCGTTTTTATTTTTTTCTGACTTTATTTTAAGATATATCAAAAAACTTATGCAACTTGTTCATTGGCACTTTTTAGGCACTATATGATGGTGTTTCTGAATTTTGTGCATGACGTTTTATTTTTAAGAAACCTTTATCAACCTTTTCCGAAAAACGTACACCCTGCATCTGATAGCACCTGTTTAGTGAATGAATATCGAATGCATTTTTAACATTATTTTTATTTTATTCACAATAGCTCTTCAAATAAGTTGCCATTATTTAATCATACTAAATGCTAAAAGTTGATTTTCAATTAAACAAAAAAGTCTAGAGGAGTTAAATCGGGGGAACGCGCTGGCCAGCATACATCACTGGGGGTTCCAATCCACCTTCTTGTTAAAACCGACAGCTATTAACCTGTGCAGGCAGTCTTCTAGGTTATGTTGCAACAAATGAAGGTACCGTCCTGCAGTTAATTGAGTTGTGGTAAATAAATGGACCTAATATTTTAGTCCATAGAATTTCACACGACATATTAAAGCCAAAACGTTCTTCTGTCTGGATATTTTTTTAGCCAGCAGATTTTCTTGAGCCCAGTTATGAGGGCTGCGGTGATTAAAGATACCATTATTAGTAACCATACTCTCGTCGGCCCATATTATTTTTGAACGGAAATTAAAATCTTCACACGTTCATGTGTACCACTTGCTATCCCCTGGTCTAAGTTCTTGGCAAATCCTGAATTTATAATATACAGTAATGGACAAAAGTATATAGACAAATTAATATTGCGCTGTATTTCTTTTTTAACTTGTTTTATTAATACACCAACCTGTATATATAATTCGTTGTAGCATAATACTCACTTATACAACTCAAATATCTTTCTTCAACGAAAACGTTTTTAAAAAGATTTATTTTTGAGAAAGACCAAATACAATGATGTTAATTGAATGAGTTCTGAATCGAGACTGACTGCAAAGTTCATTATACAAACCAAAGTAAAGAACAAATGAAATACAATACTGTAACTGATAAGAAAGGAACGTGGAGGCAAAAGTCCTTGTTCAGCATATTCTTCTCTGTAGACTGGTACATAACTCCTCCACCCCTAGAATGAAGCTTCCCCTGGAAGGTGAATTTCTTTCTTCTTATATCTTGAACTGGAATCTTCTCTTCTAGTGCGTTTTGTGGGACTTGGACCTTCTTCTTTCATCTCGGCTAATTCAATGTCGATTTCTAACTTGGATGCTTTCTTGTTTCTCCATCTTCTATATAAAATTATGCAGCAGATGCTTGAAAATACGAGATATAGTAATATGGTCCAAATACTGGGTTTTCCAAAATTTTCTATGGAATTTTCTTCTAAAATTGGTAACATTCGATTAACTTGTAATTCTGGTAAATTTAACGTTTTCAGAGTAATTTGTGTCTCTGGGATATTTTGTTTCATAAAATGGAAATCCATTTTGTCAGCTACGAGGGGCTTTCCATAGGTTTTGTCTTGAAAGATAAGTTCACTGTCTTGGAATGATATTTGGCATTCACTGGCTTTGACTAAGAAAATGCCAAGTAATGACTTTGTATCGATTTGTTCCTTGCATTTAATTTTCAATTTTTCTTCGGTGAGAAATACAGCTAAATACTGGTTAATTTCGGGAATAAATTCGATGTGATTTTCTTCAATCTGAAGCTTCGTGTATCTACATGGTTCTGTATGATCTTCAGTAATTATTGACTTCTCGCATTGGGCTTTGTGATTGGCTAATATACGATTAGGGCATTGATAGATTCTACCTTGGGTACAAATCTCGTGCAGGGGTTTGATCTCATTTCGATCAGATTTTAGCAAATACTTATAATTTGGGATAATAGTGACGAATTCTGATTTGTGCATCAGAGTCGGTATGGGTAACATATAATAAAGATCGAAATGTTCAGGATAATCTATAGGAATAGATAGAAAATAACTTATTTGATTCTCATCGATTTTACAACTGATAGAAATAATAGATTCATAATCTAGCATATTTTCATACTTTACTTCAAATGGTAATTCATTTTAATAAAATGTGGATATCTTACGGAGTTCTTGAAATAATTCTCTAGTCCTTATTATACTGGGATGCATGGTTTTCAATTTGCAAAAAGTTATCGAATTTTCGATATCTTGTAAAATATTCAATATGGCATTATAAAGGATAATTAATTGATTGATAATGTCCTTCGCTGAAAGAATATCCTGGTTTGTTGTCTGGTTCAATAAAATATGTTTCAATTGTAAAATGTTATTTCTTAATGTCATCTCATTGTGCTGTATATCTTGAATAGTCCCGTTAAATTTTGCGACAAGTTCATTGTTTACTGAATATTGCATTCTCAGCTGATTTTGAATATGATGCTGATTTTCTTGTAAATGAGATAAAATTTTATCAATACGTTCTCCATCGTCGGAGTCTAAATTTCCTGTTATTGTTTTTACTACATAGCCTATGCCATTAAAAAGTCCTCTCTTATTGCGAGTCTTTTGAGAATGAGATTTAATGTATTCGATTTTCTCTTGAATCAAGCTCCTTATATAAGATACTATCTTACTATAATTTTCTAGCTCGTTATTAATCTTAGAATGGTTTGGAAAAATCCGGATATTGGAGTATCGGATCGTTTGTCAATAAAGTCTTGCATAATTCGAAACATTTAATATAATCTGCGTCATTGGGATTAATAATTGCATCTTTTTTCAATCTGATTGTCAATGGCTTAGTGATTTTCGCAAAATCTTTTATAAACTTACGGTAATAACCTAAAAGTCCAAGGAAGCCTTTGATTTGCTTCTTAGTTTTTGGTATTTTAAATTCTGTAATTGCCTTTATCTTATCGGGGTTTGGTTTCACACCATCCGCCGTTACAACATGACCTAAATACGATACTTCTTTTCTAAGAAATTCTGATTTGTCTAACTGTATTTTAAAATTTGACTGACGTAACCTTTCAAAAACTTCTCTAAGTCGAGAAATATGTTCCTGTAAACTAGTACTGAATATTATAATGTCATCTAAATATACTAAGCATTTTTCATTTTGAATACCTCTCAGTATGTTATCCATTACTCGCTGGAAAGTCGCTGGCGCGTTTTTTAGTCCAAATGGCATTCTTGTGAACTCGTAGTGTCCATTTTCTGTATTAAATGCAGTTTTTTGAATATCATCTTCTGCCATTTCTATTTGGTGAAAACCTGAAGCTAAATCTAATGTTGAAAAATATTGGCATCGCCCTAATTTATCTAACAAATCTGTTATGTTTGGAAGAGGATAACGATCTCCCAATGTTTTTTCATTCAATTTTCTATAATCAATGACTATTCTCCATTTTTGCTTTCCCGATGCGTCTATTTTTTTTGGAACAATCCATATAGGTGAGCACCACGCTGAATGGCTCTCTCTAATAATTTTTTGATCAAGCATTGATTGTATTTGTCTTTGTACCTCTTTTCGGTGGATTTCAGGATATCTGTATGATTTCGTGTAAATGGGTATTTCATCGCTTGTACGTATATGATGCTTAATTTTGCTCGTAAAAGTTAAGTAATTACCATCAATGTGAAATATGTCTGAATACTCTCTTACTAACTTGGTGATTGCGTCTTTTTCTTCAGAGTTCATATGCTCTGTCCTAATTTTGGAAATATCAAATTTATATTTTTGAAAGTTCAAAGAATTAATATTCGGTGGATCAGAATTTTCTGAAACTTCGTAATTTTCAAAATTTTCTACATCTATTGGTCGAGATATGTCAAGAGAAATCTGTTCTTCAGATAAATTTAATACTGTGCAAATCGCTTCGTGATTTTTCACTGTAGTAAGACATTCAGGGATTTCTAAACATGATAATTTTCTGTATGGAATAATAGCATTACCATTTTTTAAATTTTTTATGTTAACCTTAATTATCTGTTCTGTTCTAGGTGGAATAGTGATAACATTAGAAGAATTTTTTGTAATCTCGTGATATTGCATGGGTATCCTTGTTGTGGGTGTGACTAAAAGATCATTGCTCAAATCAATGTTGGCATTCAATATCTCTTTCAGGTTATCGAGTCCTAAAAGGCATTGGAAATGTTCGTGAAACTTGAATAAATGAAATTTCATGAGAATATTTGGATTCTTAAAAATCTTTGGACAAGGTATTGTCATACTATATTGTTCGATAGATGAACCATGTGCTGAAGTGATTTGAAATGGGTCTTTTTGAATATGTCTTGAAAATAATTTTTTCGCAATTTCAGGGTGTATGAAAGATTTTGTACTTCCAGTGTCAATCAATACTTTGAGATTATACTCCGGAAATACAATGTATGGTAGTTTGCTACATTTGTCGGTTAAACTCATAATTTCAATTGACTTTGGTGGTCCTTTGAGACTTGTGGTTGTCTCTGTTCCGAGGCTTCTTGCCCTAAAAAATTGTCAGAATTATTCTGAGAATAAGCGCATTCATAATTGTCATCATTTGGAAATTCTACAACAGGTTGGTCTTGTGCACATAAGTTAAACATAGCCTGTTCTGCGTTTACACCAGGTCTGTTAAAATTTCTACCTTGAAAATTTGGTTGCTGATACGTCTGTCTAGTGGATGTACTCATCGGAGTAGGCCTTGGCAGATTATTGATCTGATTAGGTCTAAAAACGTTATTATTGTGAAAATTCGTTCTATTCTGATTAGGATTATTTGGTCGTACATTATTAGGACTAAATTGTCTTTGTAATACTGGACGCTGTACCGCTTGGTATTGATTCCTATAATTACCAAAGTTGTTGTTCATATGGTAGTTCGCCATATGCATATTATTTCGATTAACATTTTTATGTTTATCTACCTTATGATCAAGCTGAAAGTCGTTAGTTAATATATTCAGAGCTTCATTCAAGACTGAAGGATTTTTCGTCCTCATGAGCGATCCTAGAGGTTCCTTTAAACCTTTTAGAAATACTCTTAATGCTACGCTTTTGCAAAAATTACATATTATCTGAGCTTCTTCACTCACACAATGTGTAGTTAAAAATGATATTTGTAAATTCAATAAACTCTGAACTTTGTTATAAAATTCAAAGGGGGTTTCATTGTTCTGTTTCAATTCACACAATTCTATATTTAGAGTAAATACGTCACGCTTGTCTTGATATGTATTTAAAAGTGCAGTTTTCAAGTCTGTCCAATTTTTTATAATATTGCTACTTATATTTAAAGCTGCATTACCTTTAATTTTCGCTAAAATACTACTCATAAGATATTCGTTCTGGAAGTCATTTTCATCCTCTAATCTATAAAATTTATTCACTAACTTTTCGCAAATATCTATGAATCTTGGTAATAATTCTTGTTGACCATAAAATTCGGGTACCATGTTAAGATACTCTGGGCGTAATGACATGCTTGATTGATTTACTTGACTGTTGTTCATATTGACTGTACTATTTAGTATACTAGGTCTTAATTGCAATTTCCTTAAACTATGTTGGATATGTTCCGTATCCGACTGTGAGTCCGAATCAGTGTCACTCAATATATCATCAAACAGCTTTTGATTGTTTTCACCCCTGTAAGACATTCGTACTTACAGTAGTAATCCAATCCGTCCCATGTGTCCGTATGCCTGGGCCACTGCTGGGTTGCCTGTCCTGGAGCAGATGTTCCTTCTGTCCTCTGGGCTGCTGTCGTCTTGGTTTCTCGATTTGGGTAGGGTTCTATCCCAAATCTGGTTCCGGTGATCACGGTAACGATATCGATATTCCGTCGGATCGTTCGCGACCAATCGCGGTTGGTTTCGTTATAGCCAGTAAACCGTTGAAACGAGCCGAAAATGTCCTTTTTTCGTCTGGCTATCCTACTGACTGCGCCACTCAAATATCTTTCTTCAACGAAAACGTTTTTAAAAAGATTTATTTTTGAGAAAGACCAAATACAATGATGTTAATTGAATGAGTTCTGAATCGAGACTGACTGCAAAGTTCATTATACAAACCAAAGTAAAGAACAAATGAAATACAATACTGTAACTGATAAGAAAGGAACGTGGAGGCAAAAGTCCTTGTTCAGCATATTCTTCTCTGTAGACTGGTACATAACTTACATAAATAAATTCATTAGACTCCCTTCCATAAAAAATTAATTGAAAAAACTGGAACTATGAAGGACAAAAATATATAGACAAAGCAAAACAATAATAGAAAAAAGAAGCAAAGTTCATTGAATTATAGAAAACCAACCATGTTTGTGTTAATATTTTGTAGCGCATAACCATTATTATCAATCACCGCCTGGCACCGTCTCGGCATAGATTGTAGAAGTTTCTTGATATAAGATTCATCAATCTGTCTCCACTTTTGCACTAAAGCGGCAAAAAGTTCATCCTTGTTTGAATAATTTTTCAATGGGGTTTATATCGGGAGACTGTGAAGGCCATTTGAGAACTGGTATTTTTTCATCCAGAAAGAATTTCTTTGCGAGATTTGAAGTGTGCTTCGGGTCATTATCTTGCTGGAAGATTGATCTTAAGGGCATATTGTCTTCCATATAGGGTAACATGACATGCTTTAGTATGTCTGTGTATACAAACTTATCCATACTGCCATCTATTCTATATAAAGGTCCCATCCCAAACCCCGAAAAGCACCCCCAAACCATAACAGACCCGCCTCCATGTTTGACAGTGGGCAAAGTGTACTTGGGGTTCAATCTTTGTGCACTAGGACGTCTAACGTCTAACACCATCTGATCCAAACATATTGAACTTGGATTCGTCACTTAAACATACCTTCTTCCAGTCACAGATGCTCCAATCAAAATGAAACCGTGCAAATTGTAATCGGTCCTTACGGTTTTTCGTCGAGATTAGCGGCTTCTTACTCTTACAAATAACTTCAAATCATTTAATCTTCTACTTATAGTTTTCGTAGAAACACTGACACTGACACTTTTGTCTCGATTTCGGCTTTTATTTGTCTTGGGGTTTTAAACAGATCTTTGGACGAAATTACTTTTATTAATCTAACTGATCTAGCATTTAGTTTTTTAGGCCGACCACTTCTCTTAGAGGCTTCCAAGATACCTTTTTGTTTATATTTATTCGCTTCAGCTTCAAATTTTTGGCAATGTCGACTTGACGTTGACCATCTTTGTATAACTCAATGATCTTAGTTTTCACATCGAAAGAAATTTGTGGACCACGCCACGCGGCATGGTCTTAAAATCACTCAACTTATTCCACAATACTTGATGAACACAAACTAATCCTCTTCTGACACGAAACTGTACTAAGCTAATGTTGAAAAGAATTTGTCTAAATATTTTTGTCCCTCATAAAAAAGTGCCTATATTCAGACTTGTATTGTGATCATTGCAGATAATGTAAAAACAAGGAATTTAGTTTTTCTACTAATAACGCATTTATTTATGGAGCAATGAAGTATGAATTACCTAAAGGTATTTAGGTAAATATTCATATTTGGCTATATACTTTTGTCCATTACTGTATATTTTTACGCAAAATAAATTGGACTGGGCGGATTTGGCTACTTCTGCATTTTTCTTCTTTTGCCTAGTTGATATTACAGAGTTCTCGGCAACTCCTTGTAAAACACTATTCTGAGTGCCATCTAAAGAGTTCTTTTTTTGAGATGTAACAGGCTCTTTGAATGAACCATATTCATTTAAATTTCGAGCCAACTCTAAAAAATTTAACCTAAATGACAACCTCCTTTCGGGAACTTAATAGACACAGCATTTTTTGTATTTTTGTAGCACACAATGTGATACATGTGATACATCATTGCTGGCATTTTGATGATAATATGGCAATATCAACCATACATAATAATATCAATACTCGGTGAGACGTATTTACATCAAGTCAAGCATTTGTTTGCAACGCCTAATTAAAAAAATAGAAAAAACTCATTTTTCCATATAATCAAGGAAATAAATGTAACATGTGATACATCGTTGAATTAGTATAAAAAATGCTATTAGATACTGGATGTACTTTTTTCGCACCATATAAAAAAATAAAGTTGATTTCTTGAAAACCAACCATCGGGCTCAAAATTTAAAACCACCACCATGTAGTTTCTAAAAAGTGCCAATGGAAAAGTTTCATTAGTTTTTTTATATCTCAGTAAGTAATGAAATTTTTACGAGTTTCTTATCGGCATGCAAAACCTACGATCCTTATCTTGGACACCCTGTAGATGCAAAAAAGCGAATGGTACCTGTGCGAGGAACTGCTGCCATTCGAGAGCGCATGTGCGGCGAATTTGTGTTGATCAGAGATCGGTGCATTGTACGTCCAGACGATGCGGTCGCTGTCACTGCATCCCGCAGAGTCAGGCCGTGTGTCCAACAGGGTGTTCAGGGAGCTGGTTACATCCTCGTCTGCTTCAGAGTTTGCTACACTCACGCTGAAATACAAGGTTGGCATAATTTACTGACAATTAAAATCTACAAATGGGAATACCACATCCAGCATTGTCAGTATTTTTACAGCTTGTTTATAATCGCAAAAAGTATTTTTTAATAAAAAAATCAAATATTTAGGTATATTTTTACGGTTTTGGGGTGTACCTTTTATAAGCTTATTTAGTATAACATTTTTAGGAGTTACATTGCTATAGTTGTAGTCATCGTTCTTGCGGGTCAAAGTAAGACTACCAAAATCCTTTTATATATCTCCATCCCCCTCATACATCACTATGCAACCTATCCCTGTGTGCGAACGTTTGTTCGGTAAGCTCAAAGACATACGTTTTTTAGTTGTGTCTCCGTCTCAAAAACTTTGTCGTTACGTATGAGTGCCCTTCAATAATATTTGTCAGGGTGACAACTTACTTAACATCGGCGAGCAATTCGAGTTGTCCTGTTATCAATCTTCAGTATAAAATTGCTCGTGCTAAATTTATTAGAGTATTTCCAGGAAGAGGATGAAAACAGCGATCCGCTGTTACGCACTTCATGCATACTGGTGAGAGTAGTAGATGCGCTGAAGTCTAGGCTGTGCAGTGTTCCGCCCATGGTACGGAGACTGGATCTGTTTACTTATTTCATATGGCGCTGATGACGTAATCTCCAAGAACAGTAACTACAACTATAAATGTTTGTGTTTTTCGCAATTTCCAGAAGTTCAGGTTCAAAATAAATATACAACACATTATTTGTCAACAGCGATGATTTTGAGTGGATGGGAGGTAATTTCAATGGAGACTTGAAACCATCCTTTAGAAGTCCCCCTTTACATAGAACATGTGGTATATATTATATAAAGTATAATTCATTCATTTTGCATTAGTGTGAAGGCAAATTGGTTTCTGAAAAGCAAAAGGCGTATAAAGACAAGTTTGATGTACGGGCAGTAGGAATTAGAGGACGCAAAATTGGCTAACTGGTTCCACCGGTGGCTCAACCTGAATTGAAGGATACGCCTAGATGATATATTCAGAGTAACGCAATAGTTACTTTGACAATCAATATTTTTTATTCAACATTTTAATGAAAGTATCCGATAGCTTCTGTGGCACATCTTAAGCCAATAACTATTTATTCACAGAATGATACTTGAAGTAAAACAAAACATCAAACAAATCTAAATCAAGACAATCACGCTAAGAAAACCGAAATGCAATAAATGGTAATTTTGATCAGACCAGCGACAGGACGCTTCCCCTAATGTCAAATTCCATTAAGCCGTTTGAGCTGTAACCCGTGAAATAGATGGATCAAAGTTATTTTCTAGGATAAAAAGTATCCTGTGTGCTATTCCATACAAAAACCTATCTCTGTACCAAATTTCATCCAGATCCGTTCAGCCATTTTCGCGAGATTGAATAACAAACATCCACACTTTCTGATTTATATTAGTAGGGATTGTAATTTTGGAAAATAGCACATAAACTCAAAACTGTAGCAATTTAAACCCCAAGTTTTATGTTGAAATAACGCTTATAAAAACGTTAACTCAAAACCGTAAACTTGTCGAGTCGATTTTTTGAGAAAAATTACATTTTGCGTTTATAAACATTCTGAATCGACGAGAGACTACGATATTAAAAAAAACTATAAATGACAAGTAACTATGGGATAATTTGGCGAAAAGTTTGCTTTCTTTGCAAACATTACTATGTCAAAGTTAAGTGTTTTTCCAAACAAAACTTCCTGTAGATTCAGAAACAGTAATCCACACGCTAGAGTATGCTATATCAAACAACTTCCTTTGAAAATGTGTTTCAGAATGTACTAAAATATACAATTCCAATTGAAAAAATCGTTTGTGTTGCCACACTGTTATGAATCACCCTGTAGAGACCGGCATTTTGCCCAAGCAAAGAGCGCCTACAAGTTTTGAAAACAACTTTTTCAGGTTTATTTTATAATAGGGCCCATCGACACGAGAAACTCACCCTGTATGTAGATGAACTCACCTGCACAGATCATTTTGCCCCTGCAACTGGTCCTCCGACCTGCTAGTCCTCACGTAGTTGTATCCGTCCGCTGCCCCCGGAGGCGGTTGCTGCCCTGCTGCGGGCGGCGCAGTACCCGCCTGCTGGTGCTCAGTGGCTCTCCGGGCAGTCACTATGGGCGACGCGGCCGCCGAGTGCCTGCCCCCGCCTGTGGTAGCCCCCGCCCCCCGATGCCCAAGGTCCCGCTCGTTCGGGCTGTTGGGCAGCGAGTTGTGCTGTGCTGTGAATGGGGGTGGTGCGCCCCGCATGTGGTGCGTGTGGCTGTTGTGGTACCGAGGGTTGTCCGCCTGAATGACAATGGTATAAATGAATTGCGATGACTTCGACCAAAGGGAAGATATATCAAGAAAGGGCACTTCACTGACCTTGTACCTTTTAATGGGAGATAATCTTCAACGCTAGAAGTAGAACGGTACTCATATTACGTAACTAAAAAAGTTACATTATATAGATGATTAATGACTATGTAGGCTTTCCGAAAAAGTGTCACCTGGTAAGCGTGTTGCCTAAACGCCATGCCAGTTGAACTACATGGTTTGGCTTGAATGTGATGTAACACCTGCTCCAGGGATGAGACTATTTTAGGCCATTCAAAGGTTCTATGGCCTAAGCTGTATTTTCTATACTATTTCCGGAATGACTTTCGTTGTACCATTCCTTTCTAGATGGCGCTCATAGCTAGTAGGTGCGGAATGGACTAGCGGCAGTGGTCGGTGACTGTGTCTGGGATCCGGCTGTGTGAATTCCGTCTATAATAGCGTAGTAGGATGAACGGAATTTGTGTAACGGGATTCTGGACACGGATAGGTAGGTGACTGCTGTAAGAACCCGGCTTACATCGAGTTTTTACGTGATACCCCTGTCATGGTAGTTAGGTTGGAGAACGTGTTCAAGGTTATAAACAGGCAAACATGTCAACTGTTGATCAGCTGTTGACGTCAAAACGTGATTAAGTTTCGTGAAAGTTAGGTTGCCTATTTTATCAATTTTGTGTTCGTCCAATCTACTTTTGGCTTATGTACGAATATTATCAGATTAGATTTGGGTTCCTTCTGTAAGGAGCATTTCACTTAGGTAAACGAGCTTGAGGCCCGCGGTCTGCTCAGTTTGCATAGACGTCAGGGATGCTTTCCAGTAGTTTTTGGTTTCAAAGTGATATGCTCCCGAACTGCTCTAGGATATGTGCATGGTAACACAAGGTGCAGTGTAATTATATTTATAATGAGCTCTATTGAATTACTCCAAGTAACTCAACTGGGTCACTGGAAAGCAGTTCAGGTTGGGTCACGGCAGTCACCACATTTTAAAACAAAAAGTGGCTTCAAGTAGGTTGACTCTACACTTCCTACGCAACGCCGTTAACAGTTCATGAATAATTAGGTTTAGTGTAGTTTAAATCCAGATACGAACATGTTCAACAGAAAAATTAAACGAATCAAGTCAGCCAAACAGGCTTATTCCATAGATATTCTTTCACTGCCCTACAGGTGATTACTATCCATCTGACAACGTTGTCCCTTTCCACATCTGCGCGGTATCGATGCAGCGAGTTATCGTTCATATCGTGCACGGTTCATGTATGTTTTTTGCGCTGCAGTACGGATAGATTAGTCAGCCGGACGGTCCGCCGGGCGGTGAGCTTAGATAGCAGAAGTACGCGGATCGAAAACATTTCTCTATCATTCTGTTTTGAAGGCAAAAGTACGGGGAAATCTATGATGTGTGAAATATGGATAATAGGTGCGTAGAATTAACGGGGAAGTATATTAATATAGCGAGCCCCTTCCCACTTCAGTTGGCCAACTATTGAAATCTTAGATTTTTTCTTATCAAACACAAATAATAAAAATGTAGCAGGGTGTTATAGGTTTAAAATATTAACAATGAATATTTTGATAATATATAGTAGAAAACTTTATCTCTCCCTAAGCGAATTTGCAGCATAAAAATAACACATGTTGCAAATTACAGCATATCAACCAATTTTCATTTCAATGCAAAATAAGCCTATAACGCATAGATGGCTGTGAAAAATAAAAGCCATGACAATTGTTTTTATTAATCACAGCTGTCAGAATACGTTTAAAATAGTTTTGGGTAGTTAAGGTTTTCAAAATCGGTAGAGGAAAGGTTATTAGTGAAAAAATTCGGTTACTGATAATTAAATTTCTTAATTCTGGGAAATCAAACTCAGAAATTGCAACTTTGTTAGACTTATCGCGGTACAGTGTGAGGAATACTGTTAGAAGATATAACTTAACTGGTTCAGTTAATATTAAGTCACGATATGTGAAAAAAGTAATATCACAAATGCCGATCGAAGAGCATTAAGAAGAATAATCGTGAAAAACAGGTGTGCCAATTATTTACAATTAAGTGCTCTGTGGAGTGACGCTGTTGGAAGGAGAATTTCGAGGTCCACAACTCATAGAGAGGCCCACAAACTGGGACTTGCAAGGTCAGTTTTCTTATAAAAAAAAGTGAAGTAAAAACCCTAAAGTTATACAACTTGTTTATAGGCCAAAGAAAAGCCACTATTAACTCCACTGCAAAAGAAAAATCGGCTTAGATGGGCTAAAGAACATAGACAATGGACACCTCAACAATGGTGTGCAATACAATGGATTGATGAGGCCCGATTCGAAGTTTGTGTTGGTGACAGTCGCAGTAGAGTTATTCGCAAAAAAAATGAGACATTCCATGTTGACTGACTGAAGAAAAAAGTGAAATTTCCAGCATCCATTATGGTCTGGGGCAGTATGTTATCAAAAGGAGTAGGAAAACTTCATTTTATTGATGGAAATGTGGATACAAACAAATATTTGGCAATTTTAGAAGAATTGCTTTTACCAGTGATGGAAGAATGTTTGACATCCGGCCAAGATTTTGTGTTTCAGCAAGATGGTGCAGCGTGCCGTACCTCATAAAAGGCTATAAAATGGATGGAAGAAAATAGTGTACCACTTTTGAAATGGGTTTCTAGCAGTCCAAATCTGTCACCTATTGAAACTTTGTGGCACGAGATGAAAAAGGTTCTACGACAACATCCTGCTCGTACAATTACCGAACTGAGACAAAAGCTTCAAGAAATATGGGATTGTTTTACACCAAATTTTTGCCAAAACTTTGTTAACACTATGCCCCAAAGAATTTCAGCCGTAATAAAAAATAAAGGTGATGTTACCCCATGATAATGTTTCAATTGTTGCTTTGTTAACTTTATTTATTTACACATTGTTTAATTGTTCAGATGTTCTATTAGTTATAGATCTAAGTGATTTCAAATATGTATTTTTTACGACTAGAGTGTATCTAAATTTTTTTTTGAGAAAATAAATTGTTTTAGAAGTAAATAGTTTCATCATGTTTTGTTTATAAAGGCATATTTTGGTACAAATCTTGAAGTGGGCCAACTGAAGTGGGAAGGGGCTCATACTATCATAAAAATGTGATATACCCTTCTCAACTCCCCAATTGTTTACCCCTAAAAGACTTTCAAAATAGACCAAAATCCTCTGAAACGTCAAGTTTAAGCGATTTTTTTTCGTTTTTGGCATTTTTCTCTGCTGTCACTTGAATGACTTTCAAAAACCATAGCTTTTTCGTCCTTGGCATAGCACCTTGTGTGAAAATTCCATCTAAATCCGGGCAGTATGTTATAGACGGGCCAAAGATTAGCGTTCAGACAGATAGACGGAAATGAGTGACATGATTTTTCGTGATGTACGTCATATAACATCCAAAAAACACAATATATGACTCGATTTTTTTCGCGATCACAATACTTCCTCGCCCAGTGGCGTAGGAAGTAAAATCAGTGATTAATGAGCGATCCACCCTTGGTTTAGCGGTTCGCTCATAGATAGCTTGACGTCTACCGGGGAAGCGCCTATGCAGTCTTGCCAGGCTCTCAGAAAATGTTTAGTAACTGCTATATTTACACTGAGGTGAATAAAGTAACAAAGTTGTATAAAGTTGTACCACTCTCCCCACATGTACAGATTATTTGCCCTACAGAGAAGATGTATCCGATATATAGCAAATCTAAGATATAGAGATCCTACAGATCTGAGTTTATCAAACTAAAGATCATGACTTTGCCTGGCACATATATATTGAGCTGCCTCTTGCATGTCAAGTCAAATCCTGACCTTTATACAATCCACCATGAAACTCATTCATATAATACCCGACACCGAGACAACTTGTACCCAAAACAACATAGACTTGCTAAAACAAGGAATGGAGTTAACTACCATGGTATAAAATTTTATAATATTTTACCTAAGGAACTGAGATCACTAGCATACAATGAATTCAGTAATGCTGTGAAAAAATTGCTCTTGTCGGCTGCTTTTTTCACCATTGACGAGTTCCTCAACCACAACTTCTCCAAGGATACTCAATAGTTATATTTCTAGCTACATTTCCTTTTTTTGCTACTTATTCGAACCATGTATAAAATATCTATTTCAGTTCTATCTCTTATGCTATTTATTTATTGATTTTAAGGTAGTTTGTAATAATTTTATCTTTTATAGTTTTATTGACATCCTCTTAACCATATTTAAGTGTGTGTAATCTGTACTGTTTGTTATTATATGTATTGTTTGTCATTTATTTTCTTCTTGTAACTGAGCGCTTCTATTATATTGACTTGTGTAAGCACGTTCTGTGTAATAGCACCAATAAACCATTATTATTATTATTATTATTGTTGCATATTCCCCACATCCATTTTCATGAAATATGATACACACTATTATAAAATATTTGACTTATCGCGCATTTCAACAATCTCATTTGCTGAAATATGGAAGCCAGACCTAATAACTAATTAAGCGTCTACGAATATTATTTACTATCCACTGGTAAACGTTAAAGAATGTCGGATACCTTTTATGTTTGTCTGATCGATACACTTGCATAAATATTTTTTAACGTGCAATGTACACATTTCAAGAAAAATTGGTAGACTGCAAATGGATGATAAATATCCCCACCGTGAATATACTTACGAGTCTATACAAAAGTAGATGGGATCAAAAAAATTATAATTTTTCACTACAATAAATTCATCCAAAAAGAACTATCTATTTAGCAACACCGCATATATCTCTCTCGCTTTAAAATAAAACGTGGTTAAACGTCATTTTGTCCCTTTGAATTGTTGTATGTTTCCAGGAAGAATCGTTTCGATGAAAGGTGATGTTGGATGGCCTGCGCGATCGACAGATTTAAGCATATGTGACTATCTCTTTGGAGATACCTAAAGTAAAAGGTGCTTAGGCATCCTCCTCATACCCTATTAGAGTTAAGGGCGATTGTTGAAGAAGTGAAGACTATTTATAAAACTTGAATGTAAACGTTGTGTCTGAAATAAAAATAAATTTCTTCTATAGATCCAGATGTCTTCTTTATAACTCTTTGAAACTGCTTAATTGGTCCTGCTGCACCTGTAGTGTGGCGACTGTTAGAACGAAAGAAAAAAAACAATATTACTTACTTTTTTCTGTTGTTTAGGTAGTATGGCCGCCGTGGTCTGGGGAATCCTGGATATGTTGAGTATGTGCTCCCCTGTCATCATGTACGCTTCGAATTTGGGTTGCTGTTGCGAGACGGGTTTCGTGTTGTTCACTTCATTTGACGACAATGGTTGCCATTGTAACCGCTCGTTCTTCTCTAGCTGTCGGCACTTCTGTTGCTGGTTGTTGATCACTTGTGGCTCCTGTAATGTAAAAAAGATCATGGAATGACCAAGATGTTTATTATCCATTTTTGTGCAGAGATGAATGTTGTTGATAATAAGGCAGTTAAAACTGAGGTTCCATCAAAACTATAAGGGACAATTTAATCTCGCACAATATGTGACACTCTCGTTATATGATAGTATTTGATTGTTTCACATCAGCGTCTTGTCAGTGATATCAAGCATACATATTCACATCTCATTTACTTCGTGTCAGAATGGACATGAGCAACCCATCGGCGTTACTTTTCGCTTGTCGCTGCCTGCTCAGGCATTTATGGTCTACAGGCTAATAGGGGCGCGCGAATTTAAATATCACTCGTAGATGTATCCCACACCCCGCTATTAAGTTGTCACAAGGGCATTCGATCTCAGAAGCGCTGGCTAAGGATACAGACGCTACTCCACCGCCCCTCTTCAATTTTCAGTCGCCAATCAACATCTTCCTGGACCCAAATTCTGCGACCACCTGTGCTCCCCCCTGGATAGTTTCCTGAGTCCCCCACTGTTAAATGTAATGTAGATTCATCACATTTGGTGATATTAATTTATAATAAAAACGCAGTACTTTAGGACAGATGTGTATTATAATTTTCTTTCGTAAAAAAGCGGCAAGAAAACTATCGCCTGTCATTGCTTATGTTACAGTCTGTTGTTATGTGCAGTTGTAAGGAATTTTCCATTTATTTCTTATAAGAATGTTTGGTTTATTTTGCACTGCAGCAATTTAATTGACCAAATATTAAATAAGCGGTAGTTGTCCAGATCTGATTAAAGTACTGTATGATGAACAAGGATGCGTCAACAAATATACAGTTTTGTATGTGCGTTTTCTCCATGCAATGATTTAGATATAAAATGCATTGTTCTATTGAAAACTAATACAGACAAATGATTCAGATGGTCAAGTTTTTGAAGCATTTGTCAATTGTGGCAGTTTTCAAGATGCAAAATCATCAACAAGGTGTTATTTAATGTTGGACCGTAATTTCAAGCACACATTCCTTAATTAAATTTAAATAGAAAAGTTAATGTAAACATGTGTCCTGAAAAGTCTGGTTTTCAAGATACAGTATGTCAAAGTCTTATAAAACAATTGTTTTTCTGTCAAGATCTCAATGATCCTTGTGAGAATTTTGTTGCATTTTTGTAGTGTTGTTCAGTGCAATAAGACACTAAGTTATCACTAACTGTATGATTATGAATTCTAGTGGAGTCACGGAGGCAGTCTCTAGATTAATATCGACAAAAAAATATACGGCACTACAACATTATATGTCAAAAGATTGTTAAAACCTGAGAGCAGAGACATTTTCTGTAATATTTTGTCAAATTGTTGTTACTTACTGTTCCTTACATTTTAAAAATAGCTTATAAGTGAATATTGTTCATTGATCAAAATAAGTCGATTTTGTTTTAAGAATTTTTTAACATGTAATGAAATTGTTGTTATTATTTTTACTCAAAAGGATACAAAAAACACCCCAAGAGAAAAAAGTTGTATCACTGACTGCTTAATTCGAAAAAAAATGTTTTTGTAGGCAGTGGCAGTTTTTGTCGAATAGTAATTCATGAGACTCTCCCGAGACGCCACTGAAATTCATAACTATCCTCTAGTTAATTGCAGCCTTGTGCCTTATTGCAATGAATAACCCTGCAAAAATTCAACTGAATCGGCACAGGGATCTTTGAGATAAAAAACAAAAAAAAAAACTTTGACGTTCTGTATCTTGGAAACCAGACTTCTTAGGACACATGTTTATATGAAACTTTTCAACTTAAATTGGGATAAAAAATGCGCCCTTGTTATTACGCAATATCACTAAGTTACACTCTATACTAATATTACTGCGCTGTTACAAACTTTTGTGTAAATCCCCAAGTTGCCATGTTAGCAAATTGGTGTCGTTGGTAATATGTTAGTAGGACGTGGAAGCCCTTGGAAAGTAGAACTTGTAAGGACGCGAAAACGAACATCAATTGAAAAACCAAGTCAAGGTTTGTAAGTAAATCGGTATTAGGGTTACAATTTTATGTGTGGGGTTATTCAATTTTGTTGAAATTCAAGAACTTTTAATGCTACCGAACTACGTAAGAAAAACTCAACTCAACTGTTTTGAGATATTATATAGCGTTCTATTTTGCTAAAACTAGTGATGCACTGGTGCATATTCAACGCTATTTCGACAAAACCAGTATATACAGGGTGACTTCGAAGTTGAGTCATTTATTTTAACAGTGAGTAGATCTGATCAAAAGAAATGTGTTTTTCCTTTACCATTTTTCTGGTAAAATTAAAGTAACAAAGTTATAGCCCTTTGGAAGTTTGAGTACCGCCCTGTCTCAATAATAATATCATGTGCTCGTGTTTGGCAACAACGGATATAATCCGCCTTATCGGTTCATCGCATCGGAAACAAAAAAGCGAAAGAATTTGGAACGATGTTTTTACAATTATTTTATTCAGTTCAGTTATACATACAGTCGGTAACGCGAGTGAATGGTGTCTGTTGCGTGGCTCAAACGAAATAAAAAATGGCACATGTTTATGCGGATCGGTTTCCCAATCGAGTGCAACCAACCCCTCGTGCCTTTGTTAATGTAGTACAACGGGCTCGTGAATCAGGTGACTTAAGACCTCACAGGGGACCTCACGATCAAATACAGGTCCGCACTGAAATACTTGTCGGGAGGATACTTTATAAAACAAGGTAAACATTTTTTTTTAATTTTTTTTATTTTTACACACTAATTTTGGTTTATCTTCCTTCTACAATCATTATCTGAAAATTAATGACTCAACTTCAAAGTCACCCTGTATATATATACACATACATACAGGGTGTTAATAAAGTATGTGTACAAACTTTAACCATCGAATCCTTGATCAATTTGACGACGAAATTTCTATATGAACATGCGTCCGCAACAGCTTTGTTTTCAAGCTAGAGCATATTAGCACTAAAACAAATGATATTGTTCTAAAAAATTATAAAAGAATGGAACAGTATTCTCTGTGGTGAATATCACATGATTTACAGTTGTTTTCAGACCCTCCATGTACGTAGATACGGATAATGTGACCCAGTATTTTTTGAAAAAATAGCATGACATTGATTTGTTTTGATCGCAATACTTTTAATGTCTAAGCATTATGCTTATCTAGACACCTATGATGTCAAATATTTGTTTTCTTGTCTGGTTATTCTAAGACTCCAAATATATCTAAGTTTTGGCGATTACTAATAATTGACATAATGGTTCCAGTTCAGTGATCAAGAAATGATAGATATGCATTTCGTTTACGGAATGGCTCTGGGTAACGTTCATATTGAGCCTCAGCAACTTGTAAAACATGCAAAATTTATCATAGGTTATACCAACTGTTCATTATTCATAGAAATATTTGGAACATTACTCGTATTTCTTTAGTGATAGTGCTCTAGCTCGAAAATAAGCCGTTACGGACCCATGTTCATAGGAACATTTAGTCTTCAAGTTGACCAAGAATTCGATTTTTAAAGTTTGTCTACATAGGTACTTTATTAACACCCTGTATATATATATAGTTTATATATTAATGTTCTTTTGGTGTGTACTTTAAACTAGTTTTGTACTGAATGCAATAAGATCGCACGAAGGAGGAGCTTCTCGTGCTAGTGTAGTCAACTGATAACAGTAATACTTCACAGCTTTTACTTGTCGCTTTGCATCCCAACATGCTTTTGCAGCCAGTTTTCTCAAGATTTTCTCTTTTCTTCTTCTGAAATCGATATTATTTACCGTAATGCCTTATTGAGAAGGAGCATTTTTCTCCCTATGTAAATAATGGAAGCAAAAGCACCTAGGTAAACAATGTCACTTGAAATCGTATCCTATCAATTCCATTGTGTCAGTTTGGCAACTGAACATTATATTTCGAAATATTTTAGAATGGTTGAGGAATAATAATTTTGAGTATACCTCCTCGTGTAATTCTCCTTGAAAACGGCTGTTAACGCTAACAAAAATAAGACCTTTGTACCTTACTCCTCTTGGATGGGCCAGTCCAAAGAAAATCCAGTAACCAGATATTTTGAAGTATTTATAAAATTAGTAGGAAGCGTCATGATTGTGATGTAAAATTGAATATTTTGTGGTATATAGTGTTTGTAGTGAAAACAATTCTATTCATATTGTTTTTTTTTTTCACGAGTATCCATTACGGTAGAATAACAGCTGATTATCTAGTCACAGTTCAAATTTCCCCATATCGACAAATGACACCTAACTCTGACGGATCCGTCAACACCAGGTAGACAGAGCCGTATTTGGTTTTGGTTTTTTGTACACTACAGATTCATGTTGTACTTGCTAACAAAACAACCATTTTATTCAGAAAAGTTCATTTGCATACAAAAAAATGCTACGTGCACGTCTTACTAAATTTCCACCCGATTCATTACTGCCAATGTTATACCTAGACTAATATAAAGATGTCACCTGCTGATCAGTTATTCTCCTCAGTAGACGTAAAAACGTGATGGATATCGTGAAATAGGGTTTATATCGTTTGAGAATGCCGCCAGGTTATAAAAGTGCTCGCCTAATAGTGGCCCACTTCTCAAACATGGTATCATCGTGCTATGTAATGTACTACTTCATTGACAGATGACAGCACGAGATACGAAATGACATGTTTTGTTTTTTTGGGGGGCCAATTTGGGATGAAATACAATCAATCACCTATCAAAATATAAAATGATTTCAACTGAGAGTGGAATAGCGACGTGGTCTCTATGGTGCAATCTGTGTTGTGTTTAGTTCACATTTCGCCAGTATGCTCTATGAGTTGCAAACTGCGAGAGTCTATAGCATCAGTGATTTTTGATCATTTATACCTATGCTATGTGAGAAAATTATTGCTGAATATGATGCCCATGAAGTATATCCCTTCTTTGAAAATGGTTTGATTGATGTTAGTTATAGGAAACTATGCTGGTAGTTGAGAGCATCAGGAGGCAGACAAATAATGTCAGGCGGAAATCTTTGCGATTCTAGCTTCTTGTGTATCCCGCATTTTGGAGGGGGGCCTAGGAGATGAATAACAATCTTCTCTGACAGCCAGGCTGCAATGAAGGCACTAAGTAAAGTCGCTGGTGGGACTTTTGTCTGGCCATACCACGTTAAGGCGCCACCTGCATGCGATGGTGGTGGCTGAGGATCCCTTATGTGAGCGCTAGGAGTAGAGGAAAAGACCTCGGTGCACGTTCTGTGTCGCTGTGAGGCTATGAGATTTCATAATTCATTCATGTCAGACATGTAGGTCTTCCGTCCAAAATGCTTGTCAAAATAAGAATTACCCCGCTTGGGATGTATTGCTTAACAAAGTCAATAATTTCCAGCTTTACATGGATCTCAAGTAAGTGTATTTGATACAATCATCATCAACACTGATTATTAGTACTTTAATCAACATTGTGCTGCGCTGCAGTGTTTCCTTCCGGCTACAGTATAAAACTTTAGTTTAGGTCATAGAAGCTATGAATGGCCACCGCCAGTCCTCTCTCAGAAGCAGATATTACATCACATCAGATCCAAACCATATAGCTCAAGCGTCATGACGTTTGGGCAACACGCACATCTTATACTAGTGAACATGAAGTGAATGACAAGGTGACATAATGCCATAAAAGTTCAATATTCATTTGCAGTGGGTCAGATCAGTTCAGCTTGTATCTAGCCGACATCACATCATTAACTTGTTTGGATGGCCATTAGGTCGCGCTAATTCACTCGTACAACGTCACCTTTCCAAATAATCGATTGCTGCGGTACTACCTTGAACATTCTGTATTTTAAACGCCTATTTTAAACTCAGAGGTGGCTCACCTGTTCTGTACAGCTTCCGTTCGTAGTGCCTTCCACCAGATGTCGCTGTTGCAACGGCGATTGATTGTTATTGAACGTCGGCCGATGCACCGCTGGCTCCGGCCTCAGGTTTGAATGTATAGCCACCGGGATCTTGCTGGGGGGCTTCTCGGGGGTGACCACCCCGCTGTCACCCCCGCCGCCCCCGATACCCGCTGCTGGAACCGGGGCGCCGCCCACGGAGTTCAGCAGGTGCTTGCATACGGATGCTTTGATCTTCGGATCTGCGCACACGCGGAGAACATGGTCATGAAAAATTAAGAAGATATAGTGACAAAAATAATTTCATGATATACAAATTTAAATACGCTACATGGTCATCATCGATTGATTACACCGCCAACCATTTTCAGTATTCCGGCGCCCAAAAAGGGACTTGAAAGATCTTAACGCCATCTACGAGACAGTAGCAGGTCACAAAAGTGAATTTGGAAGTAAATGCTAGCCTTTTCAAAGTGGACTTTTTATTTTTGCGGAGAGGAGAAACATGGCTGTGACAAATTCTCATATATGACGCTATGGTACCTTATTTCACATCAAATATTTTTTCGGAAAAGCCAATATAGTATACTAGTTTGGATATCTTGAGGTAGAATACGTTAATCAATGCACATAATAAGTAAGTGGCGAATAAGCTTGACGCTACTGAAGGTATGAATTACTAGAATGTGTATTACATGCCATGTTAAAGGTTGGCTATATGCTGATATCTGTTCCTTAAGTGGCCTGGAATGATTTTGATTCGGACCAAAATAGTTCTACTGGAAAAACAAAATGACGGCCATTTTTATAGAAAAAAATGTGATATCAACATAGATATCGTGTGATATGGTGTTATGTTATGTAGGTTTTGAGAATTTATTTCGAAGAAATATCAATACTTTGCATCCAAAAAGTATACTCTCACGTTTTCACCTTCTTAATTTTTGCGTAAGTTTTCCACGTACAGCCTTTAGAACGAAACCCTGCTTCTGCCATGGAGGTTAGGCACAGACAACTAGTGAGATCACTTGCTATTGATATCCAAAATGATATGATTCCTTAAACGGGAATCCTACAGATTTAAATAAATTATGTTTCAAAGTATGACAGGTTCATTTCGCGTACCAAAACTTGGAATATTTTTGCAACCTATTCACATGTCATTCATCTTTGGTATACAGTATAACTCATATGGATGACACCAAGATACAAAATTAAGGTTTCTGTAATTCTGTGGGTTTGAATTGTTCGTTCTAGTCAATATTTTTATCTTTTCTAGTGGAATAAAATCTGTCTTGCAAATAAATGTAAAAAAGCCTACAGTTGTGAAAACAAAGTGCTGTAAATGGTGTGAACATCAGATAATAACTTTTATAGGTTTCGTAAATAATAAATCTAGATCAAGTAGAATTATAACTTGTGGAGTCCTTCATCATAATTATACAGGGTATCCCACTATTCCGTAGACACAGAAGTACCACGTATTTTTAGACACAAAATAAGTCGTTTGGACATGATGTATCTCTATACAAAAGTGCTTCGACTGTCCATTAGAGGGCGTAAAATTTTTCTTTTAAAACCAGTTTTTTAAGATCCTTCAAGAACCGATAGTCCGATTTGACCGAAATATTAAACTTCTTTTTGCTAGACGTTCTAATATTTATCTTTTACGAAAAACTCTAAAGGTTTCGAGGAGGGTGAAAACTACCCCCACCCCTACATAAATTATAGTAGAATTTTTTGGCAACTTTTTTTATTTAGCAGATGTTTTTATCTCATTTTTTTTCTCCTATAAAATCAGGTTATCTCGGATAGTTTTCGAGAAAGGCTTCCAAGCATCTTATTAATTCTTCAAGTATGGTTAGCAAAAATAAATAGGCATGATATTTCTTATTATGATTTGATGTAATACAGTCAATAGTGTGAATCTTTCATAAAAGGTGTGACCACCATTTTTGTTCCTGCACATGACAATAAGGCACAAAAAACACATGGAAAAGAAAAAAATTTGAAATCAACTCCAAAAAACATCCTTTGGTTCCAAAAATAACTTAAAAAAATTGTTTTAAAAAGAAATCTGACGCCCTCTAATGGACAAACGAAGCACTTTTGCATAGATATAAATCATGTCCAATCGAATTGAGTCTAAAGATACGTGGTACTTCTATGTCAACGGAATATTGGGACACCCTGTATATCAACTATCTGAAATGGTGTCAAACAAAAGTGGATTAATGGACTAGTTTCTTAGAACTTGAAATTGGTCTGGGCTATTATGGATATAAAAGATGTCTGGAGACAGGCATATATATTGCTGCATAATATTGTGCTTTAAGGAATAAAGCAGAATGTATTCATATTTACATAACAGTGTGTACTCAACAAAAAATGTGAAATATAAAACATGTGATACGTGAATAACTCGGGTAATTTTTACATGCTTTCACGGTCACTTACCTGAACCAACATAGACTTCTTAGACAAACAACAATTACTTGACTAAGTTATATACTAAGATATTGTCAAATCAAAAATAGATTTGATTTCAAAAATTGAAGGTTAAAACACCTTTTTAACAACAATGAAATCAGAAATATATAACACATTTAGTACATACAATGTGAGCAACTATAGAATACAGGTTATACTATAATATAACATCAATGTTGGTAGGTGCAATTTTCAGTTTATAGTAGCAACAAAAAACTATATTTTGTCATAAATGAAGAATATTGAAAAAGGAAATCAGATTATACACATCCATTTTAACAAACAGATTTTTACCAAATCATTATGTTACTGCACGACTTCATGTGATTTTAGTAGTTTTAGGTGAAATACTAGGCTGTTTTTTTGTAGATCATTGATCATTGATAAATGTATGAAGAAGATATGTATATCATACCTTTTTGTGTTCAAACAACAGTTCAAAATGATTTAAACTCTAATGAACCTTTGGAAAGTCAATGGTATATATATATATATATGTATCGAAATTGCTATATATAAAATCAGCAAAGTTCTAGAGGATGCTACAACTGTTACAGAGATATACTGATGTTGCAATCAGTAATGGAATGATAAGAAGTATAGGTGTATTAGAAGTTGATGAGCCTTTACCAACATAAATATTATAAGTTAAATACTGATACTGGGGTGTCTTACCGCGTTTGATTTTAAGTGTGACAGGATCAGTTGATAACCTTAGGCATTTTAAAACTGAAAAAGCAAAAAATGAGTGTTAATAAGTAAATAAAGCGTGACTGGTGGGAAAAGGCATAATGGAAAAGAAAATGGTTTAATCACATGAAAATAGTAAACTGCTGAGGTGCTAGGCTTGGTTAAATCAGGGTAATGTTAAATACAATATGGATGAAAGCAACTATAATACTCACCTTCTTTAGTGCTATATCTTAAGACATCAGTTTCATTTACTTTTAATATTACATCCCCAACCTGAACCTGAAATAACATCAAATGATCATGAGCATTAAAAGTATGTTTCATAAACAGAGTCTGATACAAATGGAAGCAGATACAATCAAATCTAGTTCTAGAACCAGTGTTGTAACGTGTATGGGTATCATTTCACAATTCTATCTTGTTCATCTTCAGGCAACTACAGCACTGTGTAGAGCTATATGTCAGTGTCCAGTTGACATCAGATCAGATTTGGAGTCAAATGAAAACTGACAAATTGATATTGAATGCTTGCACTCATTTTGAATAGAAACTAATTGAATTACATAACATGTGATAAAAAATATAATCTTTACCATTCTCCCCTAAGTACAGAGATTATAATAGTGGTACATATTTGGAAATGATTTATTTTTAATTGCAAATAGGACTATTGTTGGTTTTACTTTTCATTCATTATTATTATTATAGTTTTTAGTGTGGTCTCAGTTGATAACACCATTATTACACATGGTATCTAAAAAATTTAATTTTTCTTTCTACAAGGTGATTTATAATTACATGGTGACCCTAAAACAATTTTTTTAATGAAAAGCCCTACTTTCTATTGCAGATTAGAATAGGCCCAAACACTCAAACTAATGGCTTGCACCACCGCAACTGCTATACCTATAGTACCGACTTTTTTGTCAGAAAAATTCTATGGTCTCATATTTTGTTTTTAACTGCCTATTTTTCAATTTTTTTTTTTGCTGGTTTATACAGGATGGTCAAGAAGGCAAAATGAACTATTTCTCAACATCTTCAAGTGGAACAACATGGTATATTTTCACGTTTTTTGACATCCATTTTCACAAGCTTTTTCTGAAATGAGGTTTATTTTATGGGGTTTGTTTGAGTTACTGAAAACACACTGTTATCATTTTACAATGTTACTCCATAAAGCTGGGTAGATTTAATTTATAATTAAGATATTCCAATTCTATTGATCTGCCATTACCAACTAAATGCTATTTTTCATTTTGAAAGGTTCTGACTGATATCTGATTTACAAAAATGTTAGTTGTAATTCAAAAACATCACAAAAACCCCCTTAACCTTGTTTAAACATTTTGAGAAATCATTCATTTTGTGTTCTTGACTACCATGTATAAACTGTCCAAAAAAATGGAAAAGCAAATAGGTAGGAACAAAATATGGGATCTAAAAATTTTTCTGACAACAAATTTAGTACTCTAACTATAACCGTTGTGGAGGTGGCAGTCATCAAAGTGGAGTGTTTCTCTTATAGATTGTCTCATATCACAACACTTCGAAAATGAAACCCTTTAGGATATTATATCAAATTGCTTAATTTGAAAGGGCCTATCCAAGTCTGCCATAAAATGAAATGATGACACAAGTGGCTAACAAAATCAGTGTTAATGACTCCTCCCACACTAAAAACTCACAGCTGTATATATTTTTGTTATGTTATTTAAGCTAGTATGCAGTTTTGTCGATCTTTTTTTTTTCTAGTCTTAATATTCAAAATATATAATGAAAATTAAATCTGAAATAGTGAAGTGGATAATAAGTAGTAACTATAAATTATTTATTTAATTTAAATTATGTTCCTTATTGCTTGTGCAAGAGATTTGCAGTAAATGAAATGTAATGAATGATAAAAATATGTAAATATGTTTCTAGTATATAACCTTTATTTTTTATTAGATCTATTATAAGTGCTCACACAGTATTCTATATACTATTGTACACTTAACTTTAGCAGCAGGGAGATATGTTTTTCGTGTATAATTTACTTTAATCTTAGTAATAGTGATTGTTAATTTTAATGTAGTTATCTAACACTATAGCTGTAGATGTAAAATTAACATTTTATCTTAATTAAGACCAACACTACTATTTTGGGAATGGAAATATTTTGATTTTTGTTATATTGTTTGTTGCTGCTAATAAATATATCTATTCTGTATTTTTATATAAACTGCAAGATTATTTGATGATTGAATTAATTTATTCTACAATATCCTCTAGAACAAGATTATATAAGGTATTTTTACTTTAATCAATCTCTATTCAGAGGCAGCTTGGTATTATTAAATATTTAATTTTTAAAATTTACTAACTTTGACAATGTAATGAACTTTTAAACTTCCCTATTAAAAAATATATCCAGCATTTAGAAGTTAAATGATTAGAATTATCAACTTCCAGATAATTGAAACTAATAAAATTCTGTATAAGATATCTGCATAAGTACACATTATGCCATTATTAAAACTGTTTTGCCATTAGAGATAAAGTAATAAGCTTAATTTGAAAACCATGCAAATATAACTTGTTACCAGGTAGATAATTTAGCAGTATCATGATTTTCACTAATAGCCTTCCCAAACGACCCAGTATGATAAGCCACAGGATACAAAAGCAGACCTCTGATAGTCAAAGCCACTTTGTTTATCTACCTTGTAGATCCATCAGGAAACAAATGAGTCATCAAACAATCTTGCTGTTGTGTACACCTGATTGGTTTGTTTGATATAACATAACAGACTAAGGATTTTGTTTTCAAATATTTTCTCATTACACACCTAATTACCTATACAAAAAGATGGTCACAGTCATTAATTACAGAAAAAAAACTGGACTTTGCTAAGCATTTTCAGACTACAAACTTTTAAGAAATACAATTCCAAGACACATGAATACAAACAAGTGCCTAAAATGCATTAGATATTTGTATTTTATCAAAGTTATCATGTTTTTAGTAAAGATTCTGATTCATTGTTTATAGATGAATAAAAAAGATCGGATATAAGTATTCTATAATTGCAGCAACATGACAAAAGTACATTGAAAATTAAGAAAAACTATGTGGCAGTAATTTACTATAAATCAGATGGCTTTGAGCCGAGGTCGAAGAATTTTCTTTTCAAAACAACTGATAACCCATAACCAGTTTGACAGATGTCACAGACTTGACCAGCACAAAAACTGGAATTTACATTAAATGAAAATATCTTGGTAGTTTATATTCACTGTAGACCGTCACTAATGCATTCTTGATAAATTGCACATTATTATACCCGCATCAGTAGCAGAATAATTAAGTAAACACCATAACTGTTTCGCAGTCATCCGCCTAGCCATGGATCCATAGCCTACCTCTCCGCTTTCTGCAGCTGGCGAATCCTCCAGGATATTATAGATGATGGGAGGCAAACCAGGCTCGCCGAGGAGGCTGAAACCGAATCCAGAGTGTTCGCTACGGTTTAGTACCACTAACAGCTCCTCAGCCATGATCGTCGACCATTGATTTCGGGATATTTCTCTTCTTTTGCGGACTACGATAGTTGTCGCGACATAACCTCGTCCATGACTGATTCGTTCGGCACCGCGACCGCCAGAGGACGCTGGAGTAGTCGTCAAAGACCGTAGCTGAAGCCGTGTTGCCAGATGAATCGGATTTTCCTATCAAATTTAGCATTGTGTTCTGCATCGAAGGTCTATTGTAGGAAAGCAAATATTGAAATGAAAACAAAAAAATGCATTTTTAGCAGTTTTGTACACGTGTTCCCTCGATAGAGTCCGTGTGGCACCCCACCTTTCCCCTGTACCCCCCTATAGCCCCACTGTACCCAAAAAGGTGCTTAGGCCACGGTGGTGGTTCAAGTATACAGGGTGTCCCAGAAATAACACACCAGAGTGACACGAGAGGTAGATTGCCTTCAGATGAATCAAATTAAATCAGCATGACCTCAGTAAAAGTTTTCGAGAGATGGCCACTTTTAGGTTTTTTCAAAAAATCACTACTTTTTGCTATTTTTTTGCCTGTTATGGCTATAAAAACCTTCTAACTTTTGATTTTTTTTCCTGGGCTATCTTTAATAGTATCCATTTAATTGAAAACTAGCACGGTATGCTAAACGTTCCTCGTAGTGACCGACCGAACAGTGAAAGTGAGAGCGAGATATAGTCAATGACATGTTTAGCTCGTGTGATTCCTTAGTGATTTGGATACAAAGGACGGTTGCTCTTATTTTTTATTTGTAGTATTTCGCAAATATTACTACTTCAATGACAAAACTTGGAATTGTTCAATTTTTAGTAGAAATAACTTACAAATGTTATACTATTTTTAAAAGAGCTTTAAATAGGCTATTTCAAGGGCGACGCCAGCTCACATCAAATTTTACACGTGTAGCATGGTGATTGTGATAAGAACAGTACCTATAAAGTCCAATGTGTGAATCTCCATTATATTTATTATAACTTAGAGTTTGAATACTAGGAATGGAAATGGTGAATTCGTTCGAATTTTGACGTGCGGGAATGTTAAGTGTACTTAAGAATTTTATTGATTTGCATTTCACTACATTTTTCAGGGGGGGACACAGACCTCCCTGCCCCCCCTTACGACGCCCTTGAGCTAGTTTTTAAGATCATTCGCCGATTTAGTAAAGGTTTTCACATTGAAACAAAATGTAATGATTATTTTTTTAGCATAACGTGCTAGTATTCAATGAAATGGATACTCGGTTGTCTCAACCAACTGTTAATGGTTGCTCAGAAAAAAAATCTTAAGTTCGAAGTTCTTTATAGCCATAACAGGCAAAAAAGGAGCAAAAAGTGAGGATTTTTTAAAAAAAACTCAAAAGTGGCAATATCAAACTATAATACTTTTACTAAGGTCATGTTGATTTTACCTGATTGATCTGAAGCCAATCTACCTCCCGACGGCGTGTTATTTCTGGGACACCCTGTATAAAACAAAATTAAGATTTTTAAAATTTGTCTCTTCTGAGAAAACTTTCTACCTCCGGTCTTCACAAAGTTTTGGTGGCTGAATGGATAATTATGATATACATTCCTGCGGATGCCCATGTGAAAAATCTGGTATAGGTCTTTTTACCGTTCGTGGCGGGTCACAGTCAAGCTGAAGGAACTACTTTCATACATCCATCTCCCTGTTGCACATACATAAATATGCAATCGGCATGGACGTTTGTTTGTGTGAACTCAAAAATACATGCTTTTTTTAGTTTTATCTGATCGCCACGAAAATTTTTCCGTCAACATATCAGACTTACTCATTTATATGCTTGTCACTGTCAGTACGGCAACTTGCATGTCATGGGCTTGTGATATGTGTTTACCTGTGTAGATCTTCGATATAAAACATAGTTAGTGCCGAAAAATACAACTACAATGTCGACGGTCTGTGTAAAAAGGATTTTGAGAAAACGAGTCCTCTACCACCCAATAATTGATGTGCAAGAGCGAGTAGCATCAGCTGCGTTACAGCGCGGGTATTACGTATATTGAAAAGTGACATTTTGTCGTTTTTTTGACAGTTCGTAGGTTTTTTGTAACATAAAGTAGGTTTTTCTGCAAGATGTTAACAAGCTGTAGTATACTTTGTTGTGAACTCGTTTTGTCGATGTACGTGGTGCTTAAATATCAGCCAACAGCGATCATAGCGAGGAAACGTGGAATGAACTATTTGCACACTAAAAACTATAACCAAATCCAAGCAATAACCAAAATTTCTGTGTTATGTACCGCGGTTATAATATGGTTTAAGATGACACACGGGTTGATGACGTCAGTTACTCTTTATATGGATAGCCAGACCTGACAGACTAACAGACCAACGAGACCTTTAACTAAGAGCAAAGGTCCACCGGACCGCTCTGACGAATAATGACGAATGGTAGTCAGTTAGACGAATCGCTTGAACGCGTTGGTTTTAACCGCGGTTTTTATGCAAGTTGTTTATTATCACTTAATAATCGATGCTTTTTCGTCTACAACAGTGTATGGAAAGTTTAAAAAAGAAACCTTAACCATAATATTAATAGGAGAAATGTTTTTCCGAAAATAATTTTTAATGACGGAACCATGGCTTTGTAGCTATGATAACTTTCAATTCTCCAAAGTTTTCCGCATGTCAAAGAAAACAGTTATTGATTTACCAGAAATGATGGGAAAAAGCGATGAACAAGAATATTAGCAAAACCGTATACAGGTGGACATTATCCAGTGAGTTTATATGGCCATATTTTAATATTCTTGTGGTATATAGCTACACAGGATAGTCTGTTAAGCTTAGAAACTAGATTTAAAGTGTCCCCAACAACAGTAATGAGTATAACTAATAAGGTGCTCTACTTTATGCTACAACTGAAGCCAGCCTGTATCAAGTTTCCCAAAAATGGAGCTGAAGTACAACAAAAATATCCAATACCCGGCAAAATTCTAACTTGCCACATTTCAAATAATAACCAGAAATATAAAACTACTCCCGAGTTGGATAAATACCACAATTTTGCGGTGATAACTATGACATATAACAGCTGATTCATGACGTCTCGGATCTTATAACCAAACTGATAACCACACTCGCTTAAACGGATCGGTAAATACCAATCCAAAATGGAAAATACCATTTTCATTTGGTTATTCGCTTGAATTTGATTTATGTAGTCTGCAAGATGACTTTTCGTCTTTTTATTTTCTTTACGTTTTTTACGTTATACCCGTGCCATCGGTTTACACAGTTTGCAATTTCCCTTAAGAAAAGTTAAGCCACGCACATGGTACCACAGGTCAATCTGTTTACATATTTCGTATGGCATTGCGACGGGATCGTCAAAAACAGGCACTTAGATCATTTTTGGGAAGTGAACATAATTTCGCGTGTGGCAACACTGCTAAGAATGGCTATACAACATTGTCACGCTTACCGATTTTTCAGTTGATCTTCTTCCTTGGATTCTACGTAATATGTAATTTGCATATTATTGTATTTTGATGACGCCTATTTCTTCGACTTTTCCATTTATTCGAATAACATAAATTATGTCTATTAATTAGAGCCTCAAATCTTAGCTAATTCTTGAAAAAGTAGATCAAAATACATTTAGTGTCCATAGTTATCGTTTAGTTAGATTGCCTTTCTTGAATTAATAGCAAATCATTTACCAATTGACGTGCACTATAGCGAGGACTGAATAGTTTGAATAAGGTCTCCTCACTCACGCCTTTCAACCCCCTGATCCTAATATTCTGTAAACACGATCGTGAGCTTGGCAACATCGCTTGAACTTCCAGAGTACAATCAACAACAAAAAGTGTTGTGCTGTTTTCATTATAGGAGGTGTGATAAAGAAATACCGTGAATATCAGGAACAAATTATTCAGCTTGCATAAAATTTAAGTTAATCGCCTGCAAAGTGCTATCCTTAGCTAGCGATGCACTCATAATAATTATAGAACTTGAAAAAATTCTAGCTGTTTTTCTGACAAATGGCATAATTGGGATCTTACTACCGTATAAAAAATCCGCTGTTCCATTCAATATATATATATATATATATAATTGTTCACCTAGGCCTTACTGTGATACAAGAAACTTGATACAAAAAGAGTTAATGAAAAACTGTTGTGTACACAGGAAAACGAGGTAAATTTTGTATGTTTCATATTGCGCAGCCATCAACCAATAGAAAACGCTTCATTGTTTTTTTTAAATAAATTCATAGACAAACTGCTGTAGGAAATCGGTACATTATTATACAGCCGTGCATATGGTAAGAAAAAGAACCTTTGAAAAACGGTGTACAGAATCTAGGAACAGAAATTAAGGACCGTATTGTCAGTCGTTCCTACAATTGTAGGACGCCTTTATGGCCTCCTTGATTTTCAATATTTTCTCTGCTTCAGAATAGCTGGAGTATTTCTTTATTTCTACTGTACCGTGTCAACGTCAACGCTCTCCTATTGTAAATAAGCTGTTTTCTTTTTGAACTGTAGGAAATTTCAGACTGATAATATAAATTAAAAGGATGAACAATTTGTTGGAAATAGATATTTGGGACATAACCTCAAAATAGAGCGCTGACACGAAACAGAGTAGAAACCTATAAAGATCAAGGAGGTCATAAAGACGTCGTATAATTAGGATTTCGTCAGCCTGAAATTTGCTGCAATTCAAAAAGATAACATAACACAAAAGGAGAGCACTGACGCTGACACGGAACAGTAGAAATTTAGAAATACCCCAGCGTTCCTGAAGGAGAGCAAATACTATGAACATCAAGGAGGCCATTAAGGCGTCCTACAACTGTAAGAATGACTGAAGATACGGCCCTAAATGTCTGTAACGCAAGCTGAGAGTGTGGACGTCTGTTCTAACGAATTTTTTTATACGGATAAGCAGGAGTTTGTTTGGTGATGATCTTATGAAACATACAACTTGAATGCAAGATCCGTTGGTATTTCATTCGTAACAGTTGTAGGCTGAAGTAGTGTTGAGAAACATGATCTCGCCTCCTAGCTCCCGAAATAAAACGCACGCATGCATTTTGAAGTTTATCTTCATCGCATTTACGTAAGCATGGCATAAACAGCACATCCGCATAAGTAGCATGTGACAAAACTAAAGTCTGAACCAGAATTTTCTTCGATTGCTGTGTGAGGATACTCTACTGTTATATAGGATTTTAGGATTGCAGTATCCTCTTTTTAACACAGATGTGACATGTTCCGAGAACCTGAGTGAATAATCCAGATGCACAGCAATTTTTGTTACATCTTTTAGAATAATTTATTCATGTTTTAAGCTAATATTTATTTTACTTAGGGCCATGTATCGTCAGTCGTTCCTACAATTGTAGGACTCCTTTATGGCCTTCTTGATTTTCATAGTTTTCTACTGTGCCGTGTCACCTCTCTATTTTGAGGTTATGTTACAAATTGCTATTTGCATCAAATTGTTCATGCTTTTGATTTATATCATCTGTTATTTCAACCTGAAATTTCCTACAATTATACGCTGACACGGAACAGTAGAAATCAAGAAATATCTCAGCCTTATAGTGAGAAAAGACTATGAAAATCAAGTAGGCCATAAATGCGTGCTACAATTGTAGGAACGACTGACGATACGGTCCTTAGGCATCTGTTTCAAGCCTTACTCCTACCAAAGAGAATCGCCACTGATTTCGAAGGATTTAGTGTCTGATAATACTTCTCAGATGTCAATGGTAAATTTTTCAAGTCCTCATTCAATTGATCACATGCTTTATTGATATCCGTCTCTTCAGATGGAGATCCAAACGATGATACCATGATTGGAAGCATTTCTGGAAGGCTTCATTCAGAGGGATCTTCAGCTGCTCTGCAGTTGTAATTCTTTTTAGGTACCATATTTTTAGGCGCACTTTTACCCCCATACAACAACTTCGTATTTATTACAATTTCAGAGATCTCAATTGCGAGAGTAGAATTTATATATATATATATATATATACAGGGAGGGTGACTTCGAAGTTGAGTCATTTATTTTAACAGTGAGTAGATCTGATCAAAAGAAATGTTTTTTTCCTTTACCATTTTTCTGGTAAAATTAAAGTAACAAAGTTATAGCCCTTTGGAAGTTTGAGTACCGCCCTGTCTCAATAATATCATGTGGTCGTGTTTGGCAACAACGGATATAATCCGCCTTATCGGTTCATCGCATCGGAAACAAAAAAGCGAAGGAATTTGGAACGATGTTTTTACAATTATGTTATTCAGTTCAGTTATACATACAGTCAGTGTCAGTCGCGTGTGAATAGTGTCTGTTGCGTGGCTCAAACGAAATAAAAAATGGCACATGTTTATGCGGATCGGTTTCCCAATCGAGTGCAACCAACCCCTCGTGCCTTTGTTAATGTAGTACAACGGGCTCGTGAATCAGGTGACTTAAGACCTCACAGGGGACCTCACGATCAAATACAGGTCCGCACTGAAATACTTGTCGGGAGGATACTTTATAAAACAAGGTAAAATTTTTTTTTAATTTTTTTTTTATTTTTACACACATATTTTGGTTTATCTTCCTTCTACAATCATTATCTGAAAATTAATGACTCAACTTCAATATATATAATATATATATTATCTATGACCAGAGCGGCAGTGCTTAGAAATTTTTTCCAGTCTACAAGATACGTTGTTAAGATGCGATTCCACCAGTGTGCTGAACTGTGCGGCACTTTAATGCATAGTGTACAGCACAAATGTTTCTTCTGGTCGACTCACTCACGCAAACAATAGCAAATTGTGCGCAAACTTTTGTGCGCTCGCACATGCAAGCAGTGGACTTGCGTAGGCGGGTATGATGTATATTCTCTGACTCGGTGAGTCGTTACTATAGGCAACACAATACTCTCGTCAGCTTCTAGGCCGGTCGGTAGTCCTATCGTTCAAATGAACGACTCAGTGAAGAGAGATGAGCGATGAACGAAATGAGAGATCTAAGAGAAAAAAGTCGTATGTCTCAAGCCTATATCTAAATAACATAATTATACAACATAAAGAATCTCAGGGAGAATAAATGATCGAGGACGACAACCATTCATTCAAGTACAAAACACTGGGTCGACAGTGGCGTTGCAACCTACAACGTACAACGCGTGCTGGCCTGCAGCACGCTGCAGTAGTGCTGCTGGTCATGTTGCCAGGTCTAGTAAAATTTCACTGGATCTAGTGATTTTTGAACAAGTTTTGTGATTCAGTGAAAACTTTTGTTAAAGTCATATTTCTAGCAATTTTTTGAAAGGTTTGTGGCAAAAAAAAATGTAAAATACAATGAAAAATTATAGAAATGCAACCAAAACTTGGTAAGAAGCATATAGAATTATATGCATCGCAGTTTTGAAATATTTTCGGAATTTCAAATATTTTTTAACATCAAACCCCACAAATTATTACATTCACAAGTTGTGACCAAATTACTTGCAAATGCCAGACAGTTTCACAAGTTCAAAGTGTTTTTATTCGTTAAGTAATGACAAGTATCGAAATCTTCTGCAAGTTCAATTCTATCGCTGAGAACCTGTGCTATGAATTCCCATACTGAGCAGACTTGCGACAGAACGTTAGGACTCTAAACACTTTTATAAATTCCCAGTTTTATATATCGTTTTGTAAAGGATAAAATACTTTTTTGCCTATGCATACGGGACTCCCATCAAGTAAAAAAAAAAACAATTTTATTATATAAATATGTTTATTGACTATTTGATCTAAAATTACATGATCATTAATAGGATAAGTACAATTTTCATTTTATCAACTATTCATTAGGGGAAAGTGGTTTTTAGTGACTGCATTCGCACTCGGGCGAGGAAAACCCCTAGAAAACCTCAACCGTCACTGCTAAGATCAATTGTATCAGGTGAAGGAATATCAAGTCGCTCCATAATTTTGGGTTCATTAGCACAATCGAAAATTGCCAGAATGCCAGTTATTAACCTAAAAAAAAGTAGCATTGAAGTAACGGTTTATACGAGGGCTATTTTTAAGTAAGAACCGTTTTGTAATCAGAGAAATTTTCTTTATGAATGCAAATTGTATCAAACTAAAATATGAGCATTTTTATTTTTTTCCCTAGGACACCAGAAAATGACGCTAAACAATGGTAGTATGTTTTGTAAGTTATGTGTATGCAGAATAATCTGTCGCTCATGAAATAGTCTTGTCAAATACCATTCGGGCATCTAATTTTTTCCTATGAAAAAAAATCGAAAAAACAATACAAAGTAATACTTTTTTTAACAAAAACATGTGTGCAGTTGCAAAAATCCTCGTCTTCAACTCGAATTTTTGTTGCCACTAGCACTCGTGCTTCTTGAAGAATATTACTTAGCAACGATGGACTCATGATAATCCCCCATAGTTCTCTGGCCAATCTAAACCACATGTGTGTTGAAAAAAATCTTCATTTAGTCTAGTCCGAAATAATTGTAAGGTCTGGTTTTATTGGTGCAAGTTGTTCAAGGGGGTATTTAAAACATGGACGCATAAAATGGGTACACCAATTTTTGTCGGAAAACTTTTTATTTGACAACAAAGAATGAGAAAACGTGTTTTTTGGGATTCAATCGAAAGTGTTGACAGGAAAGAAAAAACTTTTTATATAAGATTCTTACGTATTTATGAGATCTACAAAATGAAACCACACGTAAAAAGATCCGCCTAATAGGAAAAATGTTATGACCGAAAAACGAGGCAAAATGCAGGTTTTGGCACTTGGTAATGCGACGATAATGTCACGAAACTAATTGAAATTCTTCAAATCCGTAGGATTCATACTTCTAAATAACAACAACAAATTAGATTATATGGGTCTGGTAGTTTTTTGAGAATTTGTAGTTGTTTATCTCAAAACACCTGTTCTCCGGTCATCATTACTAGTTTATTGAGCAATATACATCATGTGGTTTTCATATCGACTATTTCCCTCATCTTCATTTCTACCAGTTACAAACGTGCAACTTTGGATTACAAATGGTTTCTAGATGGAAAAATTAGTAACACAGCACCTGTCAGCAGTTTTTTCGAGCTTGCTCGTAGCAAAACATGACAGCTGTTGTCACCAAAAATTACAATACCTTTGATATTCATGGTGCGCAACTGGTTCCTACTTTAAAAACGCCCCCCGTAATTCACTGACTTCTTTCTGATAAAGGTTTTAGAAAAATAAAATTTGGTGAAAGCTTACTTCTGTGGCGCCACTGCTTTTTGCAATAGGTTTCAAAAGTTATACGGGGTGTTCGAAAAATAGACGGAGATATTTTAGAGGGTGTTTCCTTGTTAAAATTATTTATAAAAATTAATAAACCAATTCTGTCCAGTGACACGCAATGAAACAGTTTATATTTTTTTTTCTCGATAACGAAGTGAGTTACGAAAAAAATACAAGAGACAAGGAAGTTGTATTTTTAGATGCTTAATCAAGCAACAAATATTACAGTCACAAAAAAGGCAGTGGCGTACATTTGTTTGCCAATAACATTCGCTAAGGTGGCCCCGGAACGCCACTTAACCTAATAATTTTCATCTATTTAGGGCTAAATGAGCCTCTTAATACATAAAATAATACTGTCAAATTTCAATAGAATCAAGTAAATGCTTTTTGAGGTATTAATAATTATTTTTTTTCATATTTAACAAGGAATCACCCTCTGAAATATCTCTATTTTTTGAATAGCCTGTATTTCCTGATAAGCGGGTAAGACGTCAGTGAAACCTGAAGAATAATTAAGTTCAAGATTATGTAAAAAATACCTCTTTATCATTTCAATTGATGTTCGTTCTGCATGTATCAGCCTGCAATCATCTTCAAGGGCGTGAAGAAATATTGCTTTTGGCGTCATTATGTTAGTTTCCCAAATTAATTTCTTCAAACGTATGGAAATCGTGAACGTTTTTAGAAGCTTTTGCTTGGAACCAGGTTGCAAATATTTCGAAAAACTTCATCAATATATTGACAGTAGACCGTACTACTATTATCCACAGATTTATCTGCAAAGAGAGTTCACATAAGTACATTTAAATAACATCTCTGCTTATTTTGAAACATCAAGAAGGTTGAATCTGTATTTCATGGAAAATAGCATAAATTTAAGTACAGTTTTGAGTGGAAATCATTTGGCCTTCTTAGGGTAAGTTTCGAAAATATATCTCTTGGGAACGTTTCCAAGATCCTCAACAGTTTTATATATGTTTCAGGGGTTCGCGAAGTTCAAAACCAACCTTCTTGATGCCGTACTCTCCAATGCTTACCCTGTAAAAATGTTGATGTCCGTTTGATTGCTGTCTTCATATATTGATGTATCAATCGGTGGACTTTCATCATTCTTAACATGCTTTCATTGTTCCTCTTCACTCTACTCTTGTGTGCCCATGAAACATTCATCCAGCTATCCAGGCAGAACATTTTTTGGGACAGCTGCCATTATCCTCAATATTCATTATATCACGTTTGTCACGCTCGGGAGTGTCTATAACTTGAACCATTCCTGAAATTTGGAGTGACCCCCTCCAAAGCTGTATAAAAATATTTGTGCTATTATTTTGAAAGAGAACCTGAAAGTTTTATTACAGCAATTCTGTAAAATACGTAAAAATAAGAAATGTGCAATCACATCTTAGCTAAAAATAGATATGCTCGTAAAATATGCACCTAAAAAAAGTAAATACCAAATTTGAGTTAAAATTGAAATTATAATGACTACATCATTATCATCAATATTTATCATAGTTCATCACACTTCCTCAAATACGGAATATTCTCACTCTCTCCTAAAAGATGAAACAAACTTGCGCTACAATTTTAAAGCATAAATAATCATAGACAACATACCTATGAAATACCTAATAATAAGAACCATTTTACTTGTAAATATGTTTTTTTCAATAAATAAACGTGTTTTATCCAGCTGTTGATAGCAAAATAGAAATAGTGAATACCAAATATTCGTAAGTATTACCAGAACTACTACTACCGCTACTACTACTACTACTACTACTACTACTACTACTACTACTACTACTACTACTACTACTACCTTCTTATCTAGTTACTTATCATCTACGGACACACTTATGAAACCTGAACTTTTCACATATCTCATCCCTCAGAAACACTGGACGATTTTACGTCAGCCATGTGTTTTCCAAGTATCTCCGAAAATGATTAACCACTTGTCTCGCGTAACATTTCTTCACAAAAAAGTAATAATTGTTTTTAATACAGTAGCTGGAGTGTATCGTGATCTTGTGACCATACTTGCGTGTACTCACATTAACACCATATTAATACCTAGCGATGATCTTTTAAATCCTGGATCCCTGTTTAACAGCTCGGCCATGGACCCAGAGGAATTCCTTCCTTCACTTTTTTCTCTTCTTGACGGACTTTTGCACTGTGCAATCGTTGAAGTTTATCACAGCTTTGCTAGTTGAAGGCAATAACCAAGCCCAACGGTATTTAAGATAAATGTACGAGAAAACCTAAAACATAAAAGTCCTGTATAAAATATAAAAACATATTTACCGCTGATGATTAGCAAGGGCATGATGGAGAGTTGACTGTGTCCCTCGTTGTGGCACCACATCGCAGAATGCACACTCAAAAAGGGGCACCATATCTGGTCGACGAAAATCCTAAATACACTTTCATATCTGCAAACTGCTATAGTCTCTGTAAAAAGTATAAACAGCAATACTAGGTTATTACAACTCCCACTATCACAGTTTGGACAGAAAAAGCGTTTCCGCATGCGAACAGCTATAAAGCTTTCTTCTATCTAAAAAAAAGTTACGCTGGTATTATTTTCATCGTTTAATTGCTTCCATTGTATTGTACTCATGTTCTCGAATATCTGGTTAAACAAATGAATATACATAAAATAGTTCGCTTTAATATATTGACTCCTGTTATAAAACCTGGTTCGTGCTCGCCTGGAAAATATCGCTTGCACGTCTCGCAGTAAGAAAATTTTTGTTTGATAAATTGACAAAATATATTGCACAGAAGTCCTATTGATGAAAACACATTTACCTCGAATGTGCCCCTGCATAAATGAGCAAGGGCATGTTGTCTGTATCCCTCGCTGTGCCCCCACATCGCAGGGTGCCCAAACAAAACTCCCTAACATTTCCGTATCTACTCGTTACTACCGACCACTTATTTGGAGTTTCTGAAGCGTACGTTTTATATGATTCTTCCGATTCTCCCTACTTTCAAAGTTTCCAACCGTGTGATAGCATTTTGTTATTATTTTTCCTGACCTTTCTACTGAACTGACGGCTTTTCTTAGTGATTCCTAACTATCTAAATGCAGCACCCCGCCTGGGCGAGGGCAATATTAAGAGTCGTCAACCAGTAGGTTTAACAATCTCGCAGTTCTCTTTCGTAGTCGCCTGTAAGCCGGACACCAATAAGAAAACCCTAAATGCACTTACATTTCAGCAAACTGCCCTAGTCCCTGGAACAAGTAGAAACAAAATGAGTATACAAGTACTACGTTATTAAACCTGTCATTCTGACACTTTGGGCAGGAAATTCAAGTGGTACAATTAATCTATCGATCGTTTTCGCATGCTATAAAACCTTATAGCCATAACGGGCGAAAAAGAAGCAAAAAGTAGGGATTTTTTTGAAAAACTTAAAAGTGGAAATATCTGGAAAACTAGAAAGCTTTCACTAAGGTCATGTTAATTTTATCTGATTGATCTACCCCACGTGTCACTCTGGCGTGGTATTTCTGGCACATCATGTATAAATAAAATTGTTCGGTATAATATATTAGCCCATTTTATTAAAACTGGTTCGCACGCACATGGAAAATACCCCTTGCATGCCCGTGGAGGTCGTGGTTACCAACGATGAGCCACGCCCAATAAATTATCAAAATATGAAAATGAATAATTGTCGTCAGACAACAAATAATCACTTTATTTTCCTGTATTTGTATCCTTGCCCTTATGGAGCATTTTGGCAAAAGAAAAACGAACATTTCCGAAACCACTATTTAGCGACAATCTTACAGAAAGCTATATTTTTATTGTTTAACAGTATAAATTATAAAGACAGGTAGTTCCATAAGAAAAAAAACTTATGGGTTTTTGTAGCTTAGTTTTTATTACATACTCTTTTTTACTACTGTTTATTAATTATCCTAATATTGCATAAGGTCTACTAAAGCAGATCTTGCGTGAGATCACCCTTACAATCGTGTGACAACACAAATATAGGCTGTTCCAGAAATAACACATCAGAGTGACATGGAAGATAGATTGGCTTCAGATAAATCAGGTAAAATCAACATGACCTTAGTGAATGTTTTCTAGTGTTCGAAATATTGACACTTTGTTTTTTCATGACTATCTGTTGCTCCCTTTTTGCCTGTTATTGCTATAAAGAACTTCTAATATATAATTCATTCCTGAGCTACCATTAATAGTAGGTTGAGATAGCCGAGTATTCATTTCATTGAAAACTAGCACGGTATGCTAAAAAAATGAATTGTTACATTTTGTTTCAATGTGTAATGCTCTTTTAAAAATAGTATAACATTTGTAGGTTCTTTCTAGTAACAATTGAATAACCCCAAGTTTTATCACTGAAGTCGTAATACTTGTGAAATACTGCAAATAAAAGATAAGTGCAGCCGTCTTTTGTAACCGAATCACTAGGGAATGAAACGACCTAAACATGTCATTGACTATCTCGCTCTCACATCCATTGTTAGGTGGAAGCATTATGTCACCACAAGAAACAGAGGGGGTACCTGCGCACCGCATGCGCAGGATTAATTTAGTACTGCTCCTTGTGCTTAGTGCTACACACGGCGTGTAATAAGACTTGAAAGTGGCAATTTCTCCAAAAATAGAAAACGTTGAAGCCAATCTAGCTCCCATGTCACTCTGACGTGTTATTTCTGGGACACCCTGTATAATACGATTGAAGTATTTGTCGGCCTACACTTGCGACACGTTACGTTTTCAAAATTCTTATTCACCCTGTACTTTCGAAACGATTTAAGGGCAAAGAATTAGTTCTTGATTTTTTCATGAACATACTTTAAAAGCAAAAGTTCCACTCAGAGAATTAAAGAGTGATGTATAATATTGCCAGAATATTTGAAAATAAAGATCTGGGATTTTGGGCTTGCTGCCAATAATAAACAAAGTCCTATAGGACTTTGGCAAAGAACTCCCTTTCTTTAGTTCGCACTTTTGCTGCTAAGTAGTAGATGCAAGCCCAGATACAACATGAATATAGTGCAATGGATAGCAAATCTTCAAAATTCATCCTCTTAAAAATATTGATTGTATGGAGGTATTTATTTCTTACAAAAAATTGTAAACAACTTTATATACAAGAGATAGAATATGAACACGTAATACAATCGGTATTTACGTGCATTAATCTCACTTTTTTGTAAGTTTTTGTACATGATAGTGTGCTACTTATTATGTATTTACATTTACTATAGACGAGGCGAAAAAATTCGTGGGATAAATTTTCCATGTCGATTTTTGAACGAATCATGAGGTTGCCCGGAGGTAACTCGCTGCAAAGTGTAAATAATTACAAACTACAAAAAACATCTTTTTGGCCCGTAAAAATTGTTTTTAGATTCTTTGGATCATTGTGAATAAAAATAGTTTCACTCTAAAAGGGTCGTTTTCGAGTTATAAGCGATTGAATATCTGAAAAACCCTAAAAATGTTCTCTCATGTTACTCAATTAAACTTCAAACCTTATCCTACTTGGCGTATTTTTGAAATGCTGCTATTTCACTGTTAATAATAATAACGCGCATTGGAATACGCACCTCGCGTTGCTAACAATTAAGTAATCATACTTTAAGATATACTAATCTTAAAATACTCCTCGGAGTTTTGAACGAAAATGTGCGAAATTTAACTTAGACGCATGGCAACTCGACGATGATTTTAACCCGCGTTTTAAAGCATTGAAGATCGATATTTTTGAGGTTTATCGGAACTTTAATCGTTTCTAACATGAAAACGTTTAACTTAAGAGAAAAATCGCTAATGAATTTTGACCACAACAAAATAAGTCAACCTTGACATTACGAGCTCAAAGTTAACACAGAAATAGCTGACTATGCTTAACTCACCTAGTCTGCTCTAAAGACATTTAGCTCAGGAAGGTCAGAAAAGTGCTCAATATCCAACGTGAAAATACTCCACTCGCCTTTTATGAACAACCACAACACATTTTCATACACAATTACCACAAAATCACTCACACCACCATCGGAACACGACGACACTGCGGTAAATCGCGAACAAAGACTTCCCGGCACACGACGAGTGGAACAGAAGCAGAGCGTTGCATGGAGGGGTCGGCGCACCACGCTCCCCAAACGCCCACCGACAACTGAACAGACGCACGTTAGCCCGCAGCGTGTAGTACGCCGGTACCGCTATTCCTTCTGCGTCGTCATTGGTTGAACTTTAGTCAGGCGTTCCACCACCCAATCTGTTTTGGGCATTTACTTAAACATTAGAACATCTGAAAAAACGTATCACAAGTTTATCACAAAAAAGAAAAGAAACAAATAGACATATCATCCTACTTGAAAGCAACTTAAAATAAACGCATAAATTGTCCACGATTTTCCCAACGGATCATTTTAAACGAAACATTACATTTTTTATTATGTATTTTCAATATTCCTGACATTAGAAGGAATCAAATTGTAAAATTTAGGTGCAAGATATAATTATGGGACACATAATTTGTATTTAATTTCTTATTTGCATGTACAAAAAAAACTACATATACTGCAGGGATATATTTATAAGATTTTAATATTGTTAATATCTTGCATAGTGGGATATAATCTAGGTTTTTTTTAAATAATCCTTACAATATGGTTCTGCACCACTTTTAGCTGCCCAAGCAGATTTGAACCGTTCATCCCACCCCACACAAATATGCCATATACTAAAAGGGGCACAAATGCTTCGTAAACCATCAAAATCTATTTTTTTTTTCTCAAATACAGCACATGCTGGTCCCACTGTCAGTGTTGCCGCTTGGTAGATAAGCGCGCGTACCCCACTCTGTATAATGGGTTGCCTAGCATTACGCGGACTATCTCGGCAAACATCAACGGGAAAAATTGTCATACAGTTCTCACGTTCTATGTATTGACATATTTTTATTTACCCATGACCCATGTGCATTAGATGAAATCACTGAAATGAATGCGACGTCTCCCGTTTTTATGACTTTTGAAACTTAAAAATCAAAACATCGTTTTCAGTTATTTTCGATATTTAACCGGTTTCAATTCAATAACGATAATATGTCGGATTCCGAATCAAGTTGCTCTGCAAGACAGAAGCACAACAAAAGATGCGATACTCTCGAATACAGAAAACAAAACAGAAAAAAAGAGTGGAATCTTTGAAGAAAACCAAACATAGACAGCAGGCTTATAGGAAAGAGTGGGCAACAAGTGCACCAGTGTGCTGAAACTGCTGAACTGTGCGGCACTCCGATGCACAGTGTATAGCACAAATGTTTCTTGTGGTCGACTCAGTCACGCGAACGATAGCAAATTGTGCGCAAACATTTCGGAAACGTTCGCGCACATCAGTTACTTTTGTGCGCGTGCACATGCAAGCAGTGGATTCGCGTCGGCGGGTACATACTTGTTGTTCGCGAACTCAGTTACTCAGTATTGCTCCCCCTCCTGGAATGAAAACATTTGTTTGTACGCGCACTTCTTTTACGAAATTGAAAATGGACTGGACGAATGACAGGATTATAAAATTTATTCAAGCTATTGAAACTTATCCTCTTCTATGGGATTCCAGTCACAATGATTATAAAAACAGAAACAAAAAACACGACGCCATTCAAGAGTTGGCTCAAAGTTTCAATTGTGACTCGACTGAGGTAATGAGAAAATAGATTATTTTAGCTCAGTGCCGAAGAGAAACGAAGCAAATAGCCGATTCAAAATCTTCAGGTTCTGGGTTTTCAGATTTATTATTTTATATTATCACAACTGCAGTTTTTAACGCCAAGATCCGTTTCAAGATGTAATGTTACTTTCTTTTGCAGTCGTGCTAACATAAATTTGATTTTGAAATCACCTGAAAGGGTTGTGTTTTGTGACATTCTTATGTTCTATTTCGGAGCTAAAATGTGTTCTGCGGGAGCGCCTTAGATAGTTAGTTAGGCTTTTGTAATATTTCTAATTTAAGATTTTGGCCTATAAATGGAATATCATCTGTTGGGCAATACAAGCTATAAATAAGCCTTATTGAAACAGCGACACATTTTCTGTAGTTGGTGTCTGCGTTGCAATATGAGGACTAAGTGCATTGACCAGCAACTCATAATCTTCACACGATATACGAGTAAAGTTTTTAAATCCACTTAAGGGATTTTATATTTTCTACAAATCTATTCGTTTCTTCATTCTGTCGCTGTAGAAAAGGCCTCACTCAACATCGTGGTTTTCTTCTTCGTTTCTTTTTAAGCAGACTACCTATTAAAACACAAGCTGCAGCACAAAACACTACATATTCCTGCTCGTCCATATTAAGAACTGAAATTAGTGAGAACTTTGCTTGGTAAACATATTCGTGCAGAAGTGTGCTACACTGTACGCTTACAAAAGTTATGCACTGCTTTGCCGGTGGACGCAGAAGATAAATTCGATACCAGTGAGCACATTCAATGCTGGAGTTTCACACAAAATGTTTGTAAACAAATGTGCTGAACACCATTTTGGTGGAATCGTACCATTACAGCTATAAAAGTTTCTTTAGATACACGAGAACAGGGAACAAAAGATTAAAGTTTCATCGTTTATTTGACAGTCAGGCTCGATACAACAAATGATTATCAAACTCCAAAACAAACAGATTAGTCAAACAAGCCAAAGCCCATGTCATCGTCACTTTCTTCTGACTCTTCTTTCTTCTCCTCTTTCTTGGATTCAGCTGCTTTGGCAGCTGGTGCAGCAGCTGCAGCTGGCGCGGCCGCAACGGCTGCGAACTTGCTTGGATCCTGGAACCAAAAACTCTTGTCTTATTATCTAGCTTCAAAATGAGGCAAAGGCTTCAATAGAGTGTGATTATCAGTATTTTGTTTCCTCATATATCCCCGTCGTACTAGTGGGTTCTGCTATTTCTAGCTCTAGTACGGTATCGAGGCCAATAGGAGACGAAAAATAATCATCATAGTAAATGCGCAATAACCAAGAACTGACTATATTTGATTTGATATAAACAATAAACATATAACCTTATTTACTCCTCGTCAAAACAAACATGAACACTCGATCGCCGCGTCTATTTCATCTTGTTGCCTGCCCAGGCATTATTGGCCTGCTGGCCAATAGGGCGAATTTAAAGATCACGCGCTAGTGTTTGTTTTAATGAGACACTATGTTTCATTCCTCAAGGCAGACATGTCTCTTAGGCCCGTATCGTCAGTCGTCCCTACAATTGTAGGGCGCCTTTATGGCCTCCTTGATTGTCATAGTTTTCTATTTCTCCGAGTCAGCGCTCTATTTTGAGGTTATGTCAGAAACATCAATTTGCATCAAATTGTGCTTGGTTTTGAGTTATATCATGTTTTATCAGCCTGAAATTTCCTACAACTTAAAGGGAAAACAAATCTTCACAATAGGAGAGCGCTGACACGGGACAAGTGTAATCTAGAAATTTTTGAAGGAGAGAAAGGAGTATGACAATCAAGGAGGCCGTAAACGCGCCCTACAATTGTAGGGTCGACTGACGATACGGGCCTAAGTCATGTATTCTTTTGACGTGTGTAAAGACATTTGTGTAGTAACACCAATAAACTATTATTATTATTAATCTTAGTGATATAGGAACACTAAAAACATTGCGCCTTTAGCGCATCAGGTAAATGGCATTCTGTAGTGCAAATTATACCAACTACAATCGCGTTCACATCGTGCCATTCACTGATATGTCACTCCATTTTCTAGGTGCTCTACTTCTATATAACCATCCACAATCCTTCAAATGGAACCGAGCAGCCAATTTTGGAGTGATTGAATATTCAGTTACTCACATTTTGAATAATGTTTGGTAATGATTGTGTCACTGGCAAGCATATTTTGTTAGACATTGTGGTTTGACTACAACTTATAATTCTCCTATACCTATAACTGTTTTTTTTAATTGTCATTGGCGTACTTCATTGGAATAGATATTACTGACATTGAAAAATGCTTTTTGAGAGTTAACTTCTGGTTAGTAGTAAAGTTCCAGTTATGTTGCGATTGCAAAACCAGGCCTTGAACATCCTTATAATTTATAATATCAAAAAATGCCATATTCTGTACACTTAAGTGTCACACACGTGGGGTTTGTATAACATCTCGCTGAAGCTGTAGTAGCCATTTATTATATAGATAGATTATTTGACTATTTTATGGCAAGTCTAACTATGTATCTTGAATAGCTAACATGTACAGGGAAAACCAAATTTGTCTGATGGCTTGAGTTGGATGTCTAAAAGAGAGAAGCGCGAGAAGTGTGTATCAACACATGCTAGAAAGAGATAGAAGTCAGTTGAACAGCCAAGGTTATCCATCACCACACTGCGTAACGGCGGTGACGCAAAAGGTCGTAGCCGCGTTGTTAAACCAGAAAATATTCCATTTTGATTAAAATTATTTATTTCAATTTTGATGCGACTTGGCGTTTCAATTTATTTTAGAATTATCCTTGATTTCCACCGATGGTGATAAAATCAACACATCCCGAGTTATTATTTCATTTTCGACAGCGCTGGGGTCGGAAAATGTAACAAATAACGTTTTTCAATACAAATTATCTCTGAATGCGTGTACGCAGGTGAAAGCCAATTTTCGAAGCATGATGGCACTCCCCTAAGAGCGCTAGATGGGTACTGACCAAAATCGCTCAACTATGATCATGTAGGTGGAGACCTTGCATTGGGATGTACAAGATACGGTGCTATCAAACCAATGTTGCAATATAGCAGAATTTGTGGCGATCCTGACCTTTCATTTCGACCTTAAATGGAGCGCCGAATCACAAACAGATTAGACACAATTAACAATTATTCAAAAATGTCTATGCTCAAAATAAAACCATTATTTCGACGTAGAGAATAAACAAACGAAAATTTTCAGTATGTATCATAATTCAAGGACCTGGTGTAACATATTGGCAATGAAGTAGATGGCCACGAGCTATGCTATCCAGGTGGCTTCTATCTCTTAACATATGCATCTATACACAATTCACTCATACAGAGTGTATGACAAATTATAGTAATAAAAAACAAGCAATTATTACATGTATGACATACTAAACAAATTAAAGTTAAATTATTTACTTCAGATTACATTAAAGCAAAGTGAGTATATCTCATAGTTAACATCAGTGGGCTTTAAACGCTGATCTGAAACAAAGTTATTGTGATTGCAAGATTTTCTAAATGAATAGCAGAAATTAGAAACCATTTACTTACAAAATCAAAACTGTGACTGTTTATAAAGTTTGTAGAAGAGAGTACATATTGCAAGGGCATGTTCACTAAAGATGTTTTTGATTTATTTGAAAGGAAAAAAAATATCCTTCAATAGGAAAAATTCATAAAACTAGGTTCGAACAGAAACATATTTACACGAATTATGTATTATTACTATGAATTGAACTTGGTAATTTAGTTGCTAGTAGAGCAAAAACAGATGTGAATTACTGACCTTGAGATATTCCTTGATGGTAGCTGCTTCCTTGAATTCAATCTCAGTAACAGCAGCAACAGCCAATAAGTTTTTGAAACCATTGGCAATGCTATGTGGCACTGAAGCAGTAGTTGGGTAGCCAATAGCCAAGCAGACAGATGCCAAGTTAGCAACACCTGCCAAAAATTTCTCCCTGGAAGGATATACAAATTTAAATTTATTTTAACATTGTCTTGTTAAGCATGTAAAACATAGGTAGGAAAAACAGTTAAAAAAAAGCAAAAACTTTATATATTACCTTAAGTCTTCAGGCTTAATGTCCAAGATTGCTGGTGCAAAAATGGTTCCTGAATCATACACCTGCTCTACTTGCAGACCATATGAGAAAGGAGAGATGTTCAACATGTTTAAAAGAGTGGCTTCAGAAGCTCCCACCTTATCTCCAGGTTTCAAGATGTGGACATCATTGATGATTTCAATAGTACCTGAAAAAATATAAATATACCCCAAGTTCTCCCATACACCATTCTTGTAATATACTTTGTATCAATGAATTTGAATTTAAGTATATAAACTAACTGTATATAGTTAAATATTAAGTCAAAATTGAACTTTTTCTCATTTTGTTACCTTTAGAAATTTTAGTGGGGATGCTGAGAGCCTGGAAGAAAGATGTTTTTTCAGGACCCAATCCAGTATTCTGTGCAGGAATAACAACAGGCAGAGGAGCAATGGCTCCAGCACGGGCAGGTGCTCGTACTTTGTTCTCCAATAGTTTGTCTCTAATCTCCACAAGATCATTGCGAGTAAAGACAAATCCTACATTGCCCTATAAAATAAAAATAATAGTGGTTTTGAGGTAATCATTCAGGTATCAGATTTTTCAAGAAAGAAGGTAGCAATATTGTGTATAATTAATGGATCTACAGAGCTATATAAAGTCATGGACAAAAGTATGGAAAGATTTGTTTTCTGGTTATACTCTTAATATTTGAATAATTAATTACATACTAAAAAATAAACATCCACTACTAACTTAGGAACATTTTAGAAATAAATGTAAATACAAAATAAAACCCAAGTCTCACATATGATAAAGAAAAATCCTTGGACAAAAGTACAGAAAGATTATTTTTATTAAGAAAAAAAAAAAAACATTCAAATTAAACAAGAAAAGTTCAGTATTTTGTTGAAAATCTCTTCATCTTCTTGGCATGGAATCTACAAGTTTTCGACACACATCAACTGGAATCTTCCAACATTCATCTTGAAGAACTTCCCATAGATAAGGGCTGTCCAACAAAAAAATGCAGTTTGGAGGGCCGCATTATAAAATCTTTCTATACAACATTATTACAGAGTTAATGTAAGAATTGTGCATATTCGGTATTTGAGAGTAATTTATACATGTGATGTATACATGACCTGTGAAGCGGGCTGCAAGAAAAGAGTTTGCAGGCCGTATGTTGGACAGCCCTACCATAGATCATTCTCACTTCATTATGAATAATTCTTTGCCGAATTTTCTGCTCTTAGTGCTCCCAAAGGTGCTCAATTGGACTGAGGTTGGGGGATTGCACAGGCTATTCCAGTAAATCAATGCTTTTCTCTAAAAACTAATTTTTTACTAAATGAGATGAATGTTTTGGGTCGTTATCTTGTTGATATTTTCACAACAGCACCATTTCTTCTTCACATAGGGTAACATAGTATTCTGTAATATGTCGCAGTACATAAAGCGATCCATTTTCCCAATTATTCTGTGTCGGGCCAGACATGGAAAAACACTCCTAGATCATAACACTGCCACCACCATGCTTTACTGTAACCTTTTGATGCTCGATATCAAATTTTTACCTAACAGGTCTTCTTACAAATGATCTTCCATCAGCACCAAATATTTTAAATTTGCTTTTGTCGCTCCAAAGCACCGTACCTCAGATTTTAGGTGACCAATTTACATGTCTCTGAGCAAACAAATCTGATCTTTTGGTTCTTTTTAAACAGTCACAGTTTTTTGACAGCAACTCAACTAGACATAGATGTCTTTTCACAATACTGGCCATAATGTGTGTGTTGAAATATTGTTGGATGTCAGCATTAATTTGGACGGATGACTTGTGCAGATCGGCTATCAACATTCTTTTAATGCCCAACCCAAAATAGGGGGTAGTTTTTCTGGGACAACCTGACTGGCTGATTAGTAACATTTCCTAGTAACTGAAACTATTTTATAATTTTTGAAACAACACCCTCGCTCAAATCAAAATTTCTTGCTAAAGTACACTACTTTACTACCTTTTCAACAACTTTAAGTCGCAAATCTTCAGGCAAATACTTATTCATGCCCATTCTTAATAGGGTGCTGGTTATAGCAGTGATACAACAAAACTAATCCAATGATGTTAAATATTTAACAATTCTGGTATCAAAAAACTTTCCATACATTTATCCAAGATATAAACAAAATGACAGGAAATTAGCAATGTGTGGCAATACCACTGTCGCAAACTCTCTCAAAGGTGCTGTTCATTGTTTATAGTTTTCGGTTTTGTGATGTAATTTAAGTCTCTGTTCTATGTACTGTTTAAATGCTTATAGATATATAGAGAATATTTTTTTGCAATAAAAAATGCTTTGACTGCAACAATTTCCATTTTAAATTACATAATAGACACTTCTAGATACATAAAAAAATAACATCAAAATTTTGCTGGAGCTCGCATGTTAACAGCACCATGTTTGCAAGTAATATCATTATTACTATTATAAGTGTCAAATACAGGTAAACGATTATAAAATTACCTTGATGTGTGGTACAAGCTTCTCCAATGCAGGATTGCGCTCAAGATGACCTTTGATCGCTTTACGCATCATAGTGTTCTTACCCATAAGAACCACAGCATTGCCTCGGAGTGAAATACGAATTTGCTGCATTTGCTTCGAGCCGACATTGTCAGCGCCCACAATGAAACACTTGGGGTAATCTTCCAGAAGTTGCTATAAGATACAAAGTAGGGCTAAATGTGTGCCAAATAGATATAAAATTGTACGTAACTAAAAAAGGAATTTCAGATAAGGTGAACAACAGAAGTCCTCCACATACTAGCGGGTTCTGCTATTTCTAGCTCTAGTATGAGACGGGGGCCATTCAGACTTCAATTATCATCATTTCGAGTTTATATAATCTAGGAATATGGAACACGTTACGAGCCGAAAACGGTACTTACGATCAACTTGTTGAAGTAGTTAGCTTTCCAGGTTGCCTTGTCCTCCCTACCCATCTTGATGCGTGGCTAGGGACTCGTCTAGTCGAATTTAAGAACTGGAAAGAAAACATATCTTAGTTTTTATCAGTCGGGCTTGGTTGTAAAAAATTATTAATAGCGGAAACAAAATACGTCTTTTAATACCTTAATTATCATCATTTTTATGAGAAGAGAACAATCAGAAGAAATAAAATCAAATGATTGTATAGATATTTTGAAAAATTATATTCAAAACGCAACTTACCTCGGCGAGAAAAACAGGCGCAAGAAACTGAGCAAAATTGACGTATGACAGTTGACCACAATTAACAGTTGACAAAGGGGATATAGAACCAGATAATCAATTAATGCCTTACAACGTTGGACACATGGCTATTCGCCACATCGTGTGGGAGTGCTGACGGATTGCATGTGCCCAACGTTCGCCACATGGCACGTGCGGGCTCTTGTCGGTAAATTTGACCCACGTCAAAGGACGTTCCAGCGTTGGAAGCATGGTTCGTTACGCTCTCAGAGATGTCATGTATTAGGTTAGAACCAGTAGCGGCGAAAAACATTATTCTCGTGTTTGTGGTGAAGTATTCTGATTTGAATACCTACCTATTCATAGTAATATATGTTCCGTAACAAACTTCTGAGGAGAATTAATTAAATTAGTATACATGCAAAGCATAGGCTGTCATAACAACACTTTTTTCATATTGCTAATATTTTGTACGTTTCGCAGGTGAGTTATGGCTGGCCTAAGGATATGTATTTTAGTAAATTATGAATTATCAAGTTGTTTAATTATAATGTCTAGTTGAGAAATGTATTTACTTGCATTTCATAACTAACGAAAACGATTAAATAAATGATAACTCTGAAAGTACTATCAGGATTTTGATGAAATTTTTACCCTATGTTACTGCTATGAAAATGACAAAAAAGCTCTGCAGTTTTTAAAAATCGGTACAGTGACGGCGGAGTTGTCGTCGAAAAACAAACAAAAAAACGGTCAAACTTCGTTTTTAGACATTTCTGAGGTTTCTGACAGACTTCAGTTTTGGTGGCTGAAGACAGATCTGAAATTATTTTTCGGTGCTCGAAAAAATTGTATCGTTTTTCTTTCAGTTGTAAAGGTTCAAGCGCGACACTGACACCGATAATAGACGTTGGCGTCACCATGCGTCGAACATTCGAGACTAAAAAGTTCATCCCATTGTTAGAAGGCACATTCGCCAATTGTGGGGAGTCGAACGTTGTAAACAACGTTGTACACAACGTTGTATACAATGCTGGAAGCATCGTGTGGGACCCGCATTAGATATTGTTAATGCGGGTTCTACACGATGCTTCCAACGTTATTTACAACGCTTTTACAACGTTCGACACTCCAAAATTGGCAAGTGTGTCTCCTACACGAAAAATTATACAAAATAAACGAGGAAACAATTTTTCCGAGCGCCGAAAAATAATTTCAGGTGATTCGTCAGCGTCCAAAACTTAAGTCTGTCACAAGCCTCAAAAATGTCGAAAAACGAAGTTTGACCGTTTTTTGTTTGTTTTTCGACGATAGCTCCACCGCCACTGTACCGATTTTCAAAAGCTGCAGAGCTTTTTCGTCATTTTCAAAGTAGTAACCCACGGTCAAAATTTCATCAAAATCCTGATAGTACTTTCAGAGTTATCATTTATTTAATCTTCTTCGTTAATTATGAAATGGAAATCAATATATTTCTCAACTAGTCTTGCATTGCAACAGGACATTATAATGAAACAACTGTAAGCACTTGATAATTTATAATTTATTAAAATACCTATCCTTAGGCCAGCCATAACTCACCTGCGAAACGTACAAAATATTAGCAATATCAAAAAAGTGTTGTTATGGCAGCCTATGCCTAGTACGTATACTAATTCAATCAATTCTCCTCAAAAGTTAGTTACGGAACATACGTTATTATTAATAGGTAGGTATTCATGTCAAAATACTTCCCACATACCACTACTTCACCACAATCACAACAAACAAATTATGTTTGTCGCCGCTACTGGTTCTAACCTAAAACCATCAAACACATGACATCTCGTGTGGAAGCGTAACAACCATGCTTCCAACGTTGCAAGGTCCATTGACGCGGTCAAATTTACCGACAAGGGCCCGAGCGTGCCATGTGTTGGACACATGCAATCCGTCAGTGCCCTCCCACACGATGTCGCGAATGGCCATGTGTCCAACGTTGCAAGGCATTCGTCACATCGTGTGGGAGCGGGTTAACCCTTGAAAGGCATCTATTTTTAGCAGTCTACTTATATGTTGACAGATGACTATAGTCTGTCACTGTGACAGCGTGTTGACAGATTGGACAGTTTGCCATAACCTCACATTTGCTCTCTTACGTGTCTTTTAGAAAACAGAAAAGTATTAAAATATGCATTCCGTTTTAACGAGGGGCAATACTGTTTTAGCGTACGCCCTTAGTGTGTTAGCTTGCCTTACTTTCGCATGTTTTCTATCCACAGTTTTTCTGGACTATGTTACAAACGCTAACATAAACACTGTGAAAGTTGTCGTGTAAGTACCCTTATGATATATCCGAGAAACGTGAATGAAAAATATCCATTTACAGGAAGAATGTACCAGATTATAGTGCTAGTAGAGAAAAGAATGATTTGGGATACCTCACCTTCAATTTACAGGCTGATTTGACCCACCTTTTCAACTGGAATGTGAAGCAGTTGTTCCTATACCTCACAGCAGAATATAAAACTACAAACAATGAACTCAATCAAGTAAGTATATAAATTAGTACCAAATAATATAAAAGATCAGTGCTTGAAATAATGCTCATCATAATAGCTGTCCTAGGCACATGGAGCCATGCCTAGTGTCCAGGCTTGGAGAGAGGTCTCGAAATGCCCAAAAAACCACCAAATTTACTAAAAAATTCTTGAGTAATAACAGAGCTTACAAATTGATGATTCCATGATCTTGCAATCTAAATATTCATAGCAATTCAATGAATCTTTTATTCTGAGGCAGAGGCAGTAAGGAACCTTAAAATGACTGGCTTAAGTGCATGATCCTTCCATGCAGTATATTAGCTTAGACAGTTAGCACTATTGAATTATTCTGAGTAACTCAACTGGGTCATTTGAAAACACTTTTAGTATGGAAACTTAGCATGTTTACTCTTATCAACTATTTATCATTCAGAATTTAAAATGAAGTGAAATGGAAATAAAAGAATAAGAATATTGAGTCTATAAAATGATAATAATACCTTCTGTACTTTTATAGGTGGTCTTGTGGGATAAGATTATTCTGAGAGGGGAGAATGCAGTGTTGGATTACAAAAACATGAATACAAAGTATTACTTTTGGGATGATGGAAATGGTTTAAGGTAAATCTTGTAGCATTACCAGTATATATTTTGCACAACCTTTAATAGTCATCATGATAAGCATAATAATAGTCACAGCTATAAGGTTGGGGCATGTTTATACAACTGTCTTAATTATAGTCATAAACAGTTGCCTTTTTTGATTTTGACATATAATAGATCATTTAGATCAGTTTGACGTCTTTGGCCTTACTTTTTTGGTGTGTTCAGTATAAAAAAAAGAAGGAAGAAAAGACAAACCATGTACACAATATTTTAAATAATTCCTTGACCAGTTGGACAATAAACAAAATAATAATATTGGAACATCCTGTATAGTGCAGTAGGTCACAGTTTGATCATAACCATATGATGTAAATGTTACAAACTTCAACTATTACTATACTTATCATTATGATAATTTTTATAACTTTGTTCATCATGTCTATGATTATTAAAAGGTTGTATCCTCATAAATATGCCCTCTTAGAAAGATTTAAAATTTTTGTAAAATCATTATTTTACTATACTCCACTTGCTTTGGTGTCAAAAATCATATTTCAATATCAATCCATGATTTAGAGCCGTTTTACACACAAGAGAATTACTCCGAAAATTATGGTCATAATTATGCCGAAAATTTTTGCTGTCGTATTACATGTAAAAGAATTCTTGTGAAAATTTTCATGGTAAAAATATAAAACCCGTTCTATATTATATGCGCGAGAATCGGCGCAGAGGGTTATTTCCGTGCATGTCAATATCAAATGTCAACGACAACAACAACATAACCTCACTTAACATTTGTGGGAGTGGTCCTGTTCGAGTCGTACGAAGGAGCGTTTATTGTTATAAAATGGCCAAACCTGTACAAGGTGAAGTCACCCAATTACAAAAACAGAAATTTGCGGCGTCAGGCGCTGGGTGCGACAGTCCAACAAGCATTGAGAAGTTTTATAATATTAACCAAGATCTCGATTTCAAAAATAAATTTAAATTATCGACGTCTGTTGTCTTTCCGATTATATTGGACGTCATACCCGTTAAGGTTATGTCCATTTGAAAATACAACTCTAATGCGCAGGCGTATCATATGAATTACTCCGAAATTTTGTTTGCTTGTGTCATACAGGTTGTAGAGAAAATCTTCAATATTTTTTCCATGCAAATTTTCAGCATAATTATGACCATAATTTTCGGAGTAATTCTCTTGTGTGTAAAACGGCTCTTTGCCGAAAATTTTGGCTGTCGTATTACACGTAAAAGAATTCTTGTGAAAATTTTCATGGTAAAAATATAAAACCCGTTCTATAGAATATTCGCGAGAATTGGCGCAGAGGGTTATTTCCATGCATGTCAATATCAAATGTCAACAACATAACCTCACTTAACATTTGTGGGTGTGGTCCTGTTCGAGTCGTACGAAGAAGCGTTTATTATTGTTTATTTATACATTCATATGTTAATGTCGTGGAATCGGGAAGAAGTTACACTGTTGTTGGAGGAGTACCAAAAATGGTCAAACCTTTACAAGGTGAAGTCTCCCAATTACAAAAACAGAAATTTGCCGCGTCAGGCGTTGGATGCGATAGTCCAAGCATTGAGAAGTTTTATAATATTAACCAAGATCTCGATTTCAAAAATAAATTTAAATCAACGACGTCTGTTGTCTTTCCGATTATATTGGACGTCATACCCGTTAAGGTTATGTCCATTCGAAAATATTACTATAATGCGCAGGCGTATCATATTAATTACTCCGAAATTTTGTTTGCTTGTGTCATACAGGTTGTAGAGAAAATCTTCAATATTTTTTCCATGCAAATTTTCGGCATAATTATGACCATAATTTTCGGAGTAATTCTCTTGTGTGTAAAACGGCTCTTAGGGAGTAAAATGGCGATATTTTTTTTGACACCATAACAAGAACAAGCTTGCGAACATCAAAGGAGTTTGATGAATGATGTAATGTAATGATTTCGCAATTGTAGATAACATCTTTTGACACCAAGTCCTAAATATTACACATAAAATATGTGATTTTTTAGTTTTTTTGTAATGTACTATTTTCTTACTATGATGTTCATCCTTGTTTTTATCATTTTACTAGTCTCCCTCATTTAAAAATCAATCAATAAGGTTTATAATTTTTCATAAAGCTTTAGATGTTTATTCAATGTTGTGTTTGTGGTTTATCATCTCCTTTCATGATAAAGATATATTTATCTTTTAGTAATAAAGTATGTTTGAGGTAGGTTTGTACTTACAATATACTGCTTCCCATAAAAATAATATAACAAAATTTATTAAGATCACCCAAGACTGAATAGGATCTGGTTTGAAAATTATTTAACTTGTCTTTTATTTTCAGGGCCAATGAAAATGTAACATTATCACTTTCTTGGAACATCATTCCAAATGCTGGATTATTACCAAATATTGTGGCAACTGGAAGTCACTCATTCAAGTTCCCATCTGAATATACTACTTATAGAGTGTAATTTATTATAAATATATTACATTTAAGGATAACTTTTTCTGAATTGGTTACACCCAACCACATTCTTTCAGTAATCAGATCATAATTTGGTAAGCAACGTTTCTTTGGCTCCTACTTTTTTGTCAGCACATGATATTATAGATTATAGAGTATGCATCAAAGATTCAAATCAAAAGGTCTGACCAAAAATTCCTTAAAGAGATAATTCATGTAAAATAAATACCTTCAATACACAGTATTTTCATTATGTGTGCCTACAAGCAAACAACTTGGTATATTGGAACAACTTGGGATGCTGAATTTAAATGTAGCCTTCAAAAAATCGTGAAGTGATCAGTTTTGGTTGAAATTGCAGATTCACAAGAGTTTTTCTAGAAAATTCCAATAATAAACTTTCTCAATGCAAAATCTCCATTTTCGATCCAAAAGATTGTGTATGTGAAATAGAGTTTATCACTGTTTGAAATTCAATGAATATGTGTCAACTATTACCTTTCAGACATCACCAACAAGAAACATCTTCTTTATCTGGGACTATATTTAATGAAGGATGATAAACAAATTATGTTACTGGCCTTTCGGCAGCCATGTCAGCCTTCTACAAACTACAAAATCAAAAAATGTGAAATACATTTCAACTTTGATATTTATTATATTTTTCATTTCAACACAGTTTATTTATATCAGTAAGTGACTACATTTAAATGTTACACAAACACCAATGTAACAACTCTGTTGACAATGGCATCATAGCTATCTATCTCAGACCTGACGCATATATCGGCTCTAGAATATCCGCTTCCGCTGAGGTCAAAAGAGGAATCTCGTACCTCTAGGACGATGCGATGTCCAAAATGGTCGTTTAGCTCGGGGATGCAAACCTTCGTGCCGTAGGGAATTCCCAGGCTCTCGTCCATTGAGAGGGTTACATAATCTGCCCTGTTGTCGATGTAGTCCTATGAAAGAAAATGAGTCGATCAGTAAATAAGCTTAGGTTTAGGGGTTGAAATAGGGGGTGAAGATTACTATGGGGTAACTATTATTCTTAAGTTAGAGATACAAATATGGGTTTTTTATATTTGGTTCTTTGTTCTTACATTTTTTCTTAGAAGTTCCACTAGTGGTGAAGTGGGGATTAATATGTTTAAGACTGATGAGGAACTTAGCATATTTCAATTAGATCAGGAGTATATTTCGTCTAACATGAATATTAATAAAGAATTCTAGAAATTATGTCCTTGAGAGGGTGGAATATTTCTATGGGGAATCATCACTTTTCAAGTTTATAACAAATTTATCTCGAAAACTATGACCTGTGAATACGAAATTTAGCATGGAGGTAATTTACGGACAGGAAATGTCAGCTCAGAACGGATTTCGCGAAAGGGCTGGATTAAGTGCTAAGGGCTGATACATACAGAAGTGTAAATCACGAAATCTCTAAAACTATTTTGCCTTCGAATATAAAATTTGTAGGTAGCTTATGAGAGGACACCTTATCTAAGAATGGATTTTACGACAGGGCTGGATTAAGTGGAGGCTACAAGGCTAGGTACTCCTATATACAGGGTGACTTTGAAGTTGAGTCATTAATTTTCAGATAATGATTGTAGAAGGAAGATAAACCAGAATATGTGTGTAAAAATAAAAAAAAATTAAAAAAAAAAATTTACCTTGTTTTATAAAGTATCCTCCCGACAAGTATTTCAGTGCGGACCTGTATTTGATCGTGAGGTCCCCTGTGAGGTCTTAAGTCACCTGATTCACGAGCCCGTTGTACTACATTAACAAAGGCACGAGGGGTTGGTTGCACTCGATTGGGAAACCGATCCGCATAAACATGTGCCATTTTTTATTTCGTTTGAGCCACGCAACAGAAACTATTCACACGCTAACCGACAGATACTGACTGTATGTATAACTGAACTGAATAAAACACTTAATTGCAAAAACGTCGTTCCAAATTCTTTCGCTTTTTTGTTTCCGATGCGATGAACCAGTAAGGCGGATTATATCCGTTGTTGCCAAACACGAGTACATGATATTATTATTGAGACAGGGCGGTACTCAAACTTCCAAAGGGCTATAACTTTGTTACTTTAATTTTACCAGAAAAATGGTAAAGGAAAAAAACATTTCTTTTGATCAGATCTACTCACTGTTAAAATAAATGACTCAACTTCGAAGTCACCCTGTATATAAAAGCAAAAATAACCACATCTGTTAATCAAGAAATCTCGAAAACTATTTGACCCATGACTAGAAATTTATTAGAAAGATAGCTTATGGCCAGGACATGTTTTGCGACAGAGTCAGATTGAGGGGGGATAAAGGGATTTACAAGTTTGCACAAAAGTCCTATTTTTATTATGTCAGTTAATATTGGATATTGCGATATATATTCTGGGGACTAAAGGGTATTGTTTGTTTTAAAATTCTGCTAGTTATCTAAAATTGACAATACTCTAAAGGTAGAGTAGATTCATATTGAGAGTAGATTTTGTAACATGGGCGAAAAGGGGCTTATGGTTTAATCTAATGTCTTGATTTCAACATTTTAGTTGTTTTAACAATTATAAGTGCACAAAGATTGTAAATGTATATTACATGCGAAATAAGAAACAAATAACTTCCTAGACAATGTTTTGTAAGCATTTTTTGGTGATGTCAAAGTATTATAGCATTTTGTAGGTCAAAATTTTCATTCTTGCTTCCCCGATTTTACAAGTGGATGAAACATTGTTTATATGTGTAATTTAAAATCAACTCCTTGGATAAATCGGGCGTGGAGATCACAAAAGTCCCATTTTCCTACTTCGACACTTCAGCATTTTTTGATAGGTATACTCAAAATCAGTTTCACTTATTACGATACTGTGCCAAGTCTTCAGTTGAAAACAAGAACAGCATTTTCAATTTGGGACACTGAGTTCGAATAAATGATCATAAAAAATTATAAAGAAAACGTTGCCGTCTAATTTGAGGTAAAAAAGGGGCCCCTGGCGTCAAATTGACGACCTATTTGGAATCTATGCACCAAATTTACCCAGTCCAGTCTAGATCACATATATATAGAAGATTTTGAAAAAGTCGTGGACAGGAAACGGATTGCTTGAGACAATTGATTTATAACTATTCTGCTCAAAGAGGCCTAACCATATACTGTAAGCCGGCGCCCAAAAATGCCGACGAATATCTCATAGATAGAGCTAGGATTTTCGAATGCCTACTTATTTAGGTATCTCCAGGCATTGATTAACGTGTATTCCATCTAATTATCGTAGGTGGTAGACGGTTTCGACTGTCGTGGAGGTACCACCCGGCGGATCTCTAAGGCGGAGCCAGAATGTGTGCATGATACATGCACACGTGTTCCCTCGCTAGAGTCCGTGTGGCGTCCCCCCTTTCCTCTGTATCCTCCTATAGCCCCACGGTACTCATGATTGCGGTTAGGTCTTAGGCCTTCGTGATGGCTCAAGTATATAAAAAAAAACTAAAGATACCCAATTAAAATAGGCATTTAGAGAGTCCACTCTAACTCTTTTAAAGTAGGTTCCTAGTCATTTTTATGTTCTGTTACTGACTCGTAGATGCCGCTAGTATCTTGTCACAAGCTAATGAATCTTAATAAACCTTTAGGTAATTTGGTGCGCTGAATTTGAATATGACCTCCAAAAATCGTAAAGTTTACCTGCAAGGTGTTGAGCAGCTTTCCTTTTTTATCCAGGTATCCAGCAGCTTTTTGCTCCTCATTATAATCCGGATAATAAGCCGTGAGTGTAACATTTTCGAACCTTTTTCCATTACATTTTAAAGATATCTCTGCAACATAAATGATTTTTTTGTTAATTATATCGGAATAACTATAATGCACATTTATTTGCGGCCTGGCCAAACGGAATTCATTTCTCATGATGGGCGAAGTATGATCAGCGAGGACGCACAGTGACGGATTTAGGATTCGAGTGATTTCTGTCTCGTAGTACCGCTCGGGTTTGATGAAATTTTCAAACAAGGTAGTTAAGAATCGTTCTCAGTAAATTTATATGCTCCGCACCCCGGTAGTTCTATGCACCTAATTGCCATATTTCACACATCATAATTTCCTCGTAAACTTGCATTTGAACCTTAGCATGATAGAAACATGCTTTCGATACGAGTACTCCTGCTGTCTGAGCTCATGCTCGGCGAACCAGTCCGACCGATCAATCTGTCCACACTGCAGCGAAAAAGACGTATACTCGTACACGGACCATGCACGAAATGAACGATAACTCTGTGAAGCGATGCCGCGCTGAGCGCTACCGCGCAGATATGGGAAGGGACAACCTTGCCAGATGGACAATAACTATCGGTAGAACAGGAAAAGAATGTCTAATTCTAATTGTAAGGACTGATTTAATCCGTTTATTTTTTCTGTTGTACAAGTTCGTAACTGATTTTTTTCTCAGAGGATTTAAATTGCGCTGAACTCAATCCTCTATGAACTGATGACGGCGTTGCGTAGGAAAAATACAGAGTCAATCTACTTGACGCCATTTTCTTAAGTGCCTGTTCCCAAAATCTACAAAAGAGCTCTACCCTACCAAGTTTTGCGAGACTACTTTTAGTGTGAGGTTGCGGACAAGGGTCCGCCAGTAGATTATTTTTTCCGTTTATCCTGACTGCAATTTGCACCATTTTCAAATTATCCGCGTTTTATACTAACGAGAGTGCTGATGAAGGAACAACATCTCCCATGAAGTTCTTGTAGGTACATCAAATAAAGCCCCTTTTTCATTAGACATAAATTAGCAATCTTCTGTATCTGTTAAAGAATTAAAAAAGTAGTTTTACTTACCATTTTGGTATAACGTGTAAGCATTCGCAAACAGACAATAAAAAATCGTTGCGATAATAAGATACTTCATTTTAAAATGCAGACTGCATGTGGTGAATTTTTCCAACAACAGGCTGCTAAAAAGTGCGGTGTCGTCATTTTTCAACTTCAACACAGCAGGTATAAAATTACAGGTTCATTGTACATAAACAATCCGTCTTTTCTCTAAATATACAGGGTGTTTCAAAAAGACGTGCCAATAATTCTAGGGTAGAAATTACATCCAAAACTAACAAACTCACTGACTTTGTCGGAGAAAAAAGTACATTTTATGAAATACCATTCAATTTTCGCACGTGTAGATATTTAGGTTTGAATATTGGAGGTAAAATCCTAAAATACTCTTATGAAAAGCTTTAGGCTTCTGAAAACACCGTGAAACCTGTTATTCGAAACACTATATGGCATGTGATGAAAGCTATGGCACCTAATTAAAACATTAATTGAATAATATTCGTGTGTTCAATCGGTAGCGTAGAAGCATTTACCGTTCATTAAACCACTAGTTTTCATGGTATACTTTTCCTGATAGCAGTACCCATGTTAGATTCTTCGGTTTATCGAAAATCACAACTAGTAATTGTGGAACCAATCACTTTGAGTAAAATTCTTATGATTTTACTTTAAAAATTCGGCCTTTTTTTCTCAGAGTTCTCACAAATCGTTAGCAACCTCGAACAGTAAGTATACAGACGGTTTCCAACACTGATCATACTACGCCAGGTATTTTCCAAAGAGTCAAAGTGCCTTTGTAGCGTAGAGCCCGGGCTTGAGTTGGATCCAGAAGTGGTCACTTCCAAGGTTGCATGTTATAACATTTATTCAGCATTATTTTGTATTTATTATAATTTACAAATATCCACGAAAGTTGTATCAAATGCGTGTTTATTATTGTGGTTTTAAATAATTATAAGCTTTATTTAACTACTTTTGAAATGAGGGTTTTCTTTGATTTGAAGTTTCTTTATCTATAAACAAAAACGTATATGCCGGCAAAACCAGTGGCGTGCACAGGAAATGTGTAATGAATGAATTTCGTAAAAAAAAATTCATCATCCCATATCTCGGTGTGGGAGCATCTTTGGACCCACGTTTTCGGACTTTTTTTTGTTATTTTTTATGTACTTTCTACAATACAAATATTGGCACCCTGGATACGATGTCCAAAGGCAAACTATCTAAATAAAAAATATATCAACTAGACTAGCTTAATAACATAGTAAATGATATTCGAAATAAATTACTCTGTCAATGTTTCTTCTGAGTCCTTTGATACACTGGATCAGATGGAACTCATTTCTTGGTCCCAATGAGAAGTGTATTTTACAGTGGCGGATCCAGGGTGGTGTCTTGGGGGTTTGCCCCCTAAAAATATATGACTAGAAAAATTCAAACTTGTTTATCAATTTACAGATGACCTTCCCCCCATCTTTCTCAACATGAATTCTGAGACACCCGAATTTTTTTTTTGAGCGGGTAAGTTTAAATTCATCATACCGACCCCCTCCATCAAAAAACTAGTTTATATATCCGTCTCCGGTATTTCACAATGTCGATCAAGATGTGTGTGCTTCTTCCCGATTTAATACATGTCTGACGATTTTCGAGATATCGGTATATTAACATATCTGTATTAAGATAAACTTAACGGTAGAATAAGATCCTCAAATCTTGTGAATTGATAAGATTAATAAATGTGAGTCAGGAAAAATTGTATGTGAATACTTTTTACACTATAAACATCTTAAATTGTGAATCTTACTGTAGGATTACGCATTAAGGAAAGGTAAGGGTAATATCATTTTGGTTTCGTGAGGGAGTTCTTTCGCTACTGAAAATATTGTTTTTCAATTATCTCCTAATTATCTAATGAGTGTATAATTAGTTAAAATCAACAATATGACTCTTATCAGTCCATATATATAGTCGTATACAGATATACAATCAAATTCTAAACTTCCTCGAAGAAAATTATATAATAGATACCTATTGGATAGAGCTTCTCAAAATGTTTACGATTTCCGCCAATTTTTTAAAATTGGAGATCTCAACGCGAAAAGCAAACATGTCCATAGCATCTACAGTTCTTACACGAGTAGTTGATGAGATATAAGAAATAAAAGGCAATATTTGTAGTGCTGGATATTGAATGAATCTTAAAATTTGAGGCATCCCGGCCACCATAAGGAGCCAGTGCATAGCCAACTTAAGCGGGCCCTTATGCACCTCTACAATCCTTAAATCACAAGCCTCGCCCTTTTAGCGAAGTTGAGAATCGCCTTGAGTCCAAGCTCCTTGACGTCCTGAGGGTCCAAAGTAATGGACCCCAGTATAGTCTGCTTATAGTAGCTCAGAGCTTCACAGCGACACAAAACGTGCGCCGAGGTCTCTTCCTCTACTCCGCAGCGTTCGCACAAGGGATCCTCAGCCACCCCCATCACGTGCAGGTGACGCCTTAACTTGTTATGGCCAGACAACAGTCCCACCAGCAACCTTAGGTTGGCTCTATCCAGAGATAGGCAGAAGCGTCCATCCTTAGCACTGAGCTCTCGTGCCTGGCGGAGATGTCTAGAGATACTTCTACCCACGTCTCCATTTTCCTCCTAGCTTTATGCGCGGTCACTCCTAGAGCTGGCTCAGGACCAACGAGCTTGCTGGCTGATCCTGTTTTCTCCAGAGTGTCCGCCGTCTCATTGCCCCTTATCCCAGCGTGCCCCGGTACCCATATTAACGATACCGGATGCCTCGCTGCGAGGCAATCCAGAGCCTCCCTGCATTGCAATACAAGACTCGAAGTAATCTTACAGGCACTTAGTGCTTTCATTGCAGCCTGGCTGTCGGATAAGATTGATATTCTTCTCCTAGGCCCACCCTCCTCCAGAATGTGAGATACACAAGCCAGAATCGCAAAGATTTCCGCCTGGAAAATGGTGGTGTATCCACCGAGAGGCAGATATAGCCTAGTTCTAGGCCCAGAGACCCCAGCACCTGAGCCCTCTTCGGTGACCGAGCCGTCCGTGTACCAGACCTGCCCGCTCACTTCGGACAGTCCCCGGCTACCGGCGTCCCACTCCTCCCTCGTTGGATACTCCACAATAAACTTGCGGGGTAATACGATCACCCTAGCTTAGAAGGACGGGGTCCTCCCTTTCTAATTCGACTAAGATGGCAGTATGCCCCTTGACAGGATTCAAGAAAGCCCAGCTGCCCTGACTCCACAGTCGATGAGCGACTACTCTCGCTTCACAGCGGATCACCAGATCCAACGGTGGGAGATCCAACAGAGCTTCCATTGCACTCAATGGCGTTGGTCGCACTGCGCTTGTAATGCTAATACAGGCCAAACGCTGAATTTTATTGAGTTTGGCCTTAGTTGTCTCAGTTCTAATGCAAGGCCACCAGACCAGGGAGCCGTACAAGAGAGATGGACGTACTATCGTCATGTAGAGCCAGTATACCACTTTGGGTTTAAGTCCCCACCTTACCCCGACAACACGTCTACAAGCCCACATCGAATTGCGAGCCTTGCTAACCTTGTATTCCACATGCTCTCTCCAGTTCAGTTTGCAATCCAGGATAATTTCCAGATATTTCACTGACTGGGACAAAACTAATCTAGTCCCAAAGAAGGTCGGCATGACCAGCCCGTCAAGCCTTCTTCTCCTAGTGAATAGGATCAGCTCGGTTTTTTCAGCATTAACAGAAAGATCGACTTCCCTACACCACGATTCCACGGAGCGCAGAACGCCCTGCATAATTTCCGAGACTGTTCTACAGAAACGCCCCCTAACTACTATGCTTACGTCATCAGCATAGGCTTGCGCGTAGACACCCATACTGCTGAGCCTAACGAGGAGTTCGTTCACCACGATACACCACAGTAGGGGTGACAGAACTCCGCCCTGAGGGCAGCCTCTAGCTACATTCACGCTGCAGCTTACGTTATTCAGCATAGCTGTTGTTACCCGACCCTCCAGAGTAGAGAGGACCCAATCTATTAGGATTGATCCAACCCCGTGTCTAACCAAGGCCTGTCTGATAGAGTCGGTTGTGGTGCAATTAAATGCACCTTCAATGTCCAAGAAGGCCACGAGTACCACTTCTCGCTGATCTAGAGTCTTCTCAAGCCTACCGACCAGATTGTGTAAGGCCAGATCAGTCGATTTTCCAGCTTGGTATGCAAACTGATTTGCATGAATGACACACCTTTCCAGCAGGCCATCCCTTAAGTATCTATCAACTATCCTTTCCAGTGTCTTAAGCACAAAAGATGAAAGAGTAATCGGTCGAAAATCCTTCGGGCCAGTATATCTATTTCTGCCCGGTTTAGGAATGAATACTACTTTAGCCTGCCGCCAGCTTCTAGGTGTGAAGCCCGTGGCCACACATGCTCGAAACACATTCAACAGGTAAGGAACAACCAAAATCCGTCCGTGCTGTAACATGGCCGGAAATACGCCGTCCAGACCTGGATTTTTGTATGGAGCAAACAAACGAATCTACTGCCCATACTGTCCTTTCGAAGGTGACAATCTTCCTAGCCGTGCGCCAGTCCTCCCTTGAGGGCCTGCGCAACTGCATGCACTCTGTGATTGATCGCGCTACTGTGGAATCGGGAAAGTGCGTATCCATCAGAAGCCTCAGATTACCTTCCTCAGAAGTAGTATTGCCCCCCCGAGGGATCATGCAGAGATCCCAATCTTGCTTTAATGTCTTTGCATAGGACCCTGTGTATTCTTGCAGTAGCAGGAATGTCATTTATGGACTGACAGAAGTGCCTCCAGGATTCTCTGGAGGCCTTTCTAATCTCCTTTTTGTACTCCTGCAATGCTTTTTTGTAGTCTTCCCATAGAGGAGAACTTCTCCTGTGCTTAACTCTGCTAAGAAGTTTGTGCACCGCTAGTTTTCTATCCTCTAATTCTTTAGTCCAGAAGGTTGCCTTGCCCAATCAGAGATAAACCCTTCTAGAGATGGGAAACTCCAATACTAAAATAAGTTACCGTATTTCTGCGATCTCTGGTGGATTGGTCTCACACCAGTGCTGAATAATGGGCCTTTCCATCTTAACAGGACAACCTAATGGAGCTTTTTACATTCCGTTAATAATAAATCGTCTTACGTAACAAAAACACTCCAAATGGGTTAATTTCCACTTTCTTAGTCATTAATACATGACGCACAATTCGACACAGTGTCTTTCTCCAATGCTGGGATGAGTCGCGCGTCACGTATTAATGACTAATATAGCAGAAATTAAACCATTCGGAGTGTTTTTATTACGTAAAATGGCTTGTGGAAAATCTTTCCTGGGGATGCGAAGGGAGGAATTAAAATTAAAGAAATAATTATAGTCATTTTATGGTCAATCATTCATATACAAATTATATCACCTTTTCTCAGAAAGCTAAATATAATAATAATAATGTCTTTAGAAATCCATCCACACTGCGAGGCGAAGTTTAACCAGCTGGCTACTCTACCACTTAACCTCACAGCGCAGAAACACATACAAAAAAAAGATATAACAATGAATAGCAATCGACTAATATATACAATAATTAAGGCTTAAATAGAGTAATCTTAAGATGTTATACATCTATACTACATGGTCCACTCTAACAAAAAAAAAAAGAAATATATCAGCTAGCTTGGCTAGCAGACCCCAGAAGATGGTTCTTATGGCTCTCTTGAATGCAAGAATTCCCTTTTTTAAAAATCACACCATTTACACCTGGATTGATGGGAATCTGGTTTAATAGTTGCATTATTGATTTTTTTGAGGGCAAAGTAAATATTTTTGATAATGCTCGGTATCCCCTACCACTTTGTTTATGAAGTATAAGTCCCATCAATTTGTCTTCTAAGCTATATCTGCATCCCTGTGATTTACTACCAGCCAGTGTGATCTGGCTCTTGATAAAAGTAGCTACAGTGCTGTCTGTTGCTGCAATGCCTCATTTAATACTTCTCGTGTACTTCTGGTACTTCTGATCAACCTTCTTGTATATCCTAGTCTTCTGTTAGCTCTAGAGAGGTGACTGGCTATCTTATATAGGTTTTTAGCTTTTGGACTTAAGTGGGTTTCTCTGGTTACATGTACCTTATGCAATAATCTAGATTCTGTCCTTGGGGAATCTTGAAATAAAGAATGAAATTGATATTATATTATATATTATTATTTTGATTTTATATTTATTTACTCACATTGTTTGATATCTTTGTACATTGAGTGAATAAATATTATTATTATTATTATATATGTTAAGAAACCATTAGAACTGTATTTTTACAAGACAATACATTCAGTAAAATGTTCCATTTGTAAATAAATGCAAGTGATTGATAGTCAAAGTTGACCAAACTTCGTTTAAAGTTTATATTATGCTGATGTGATTTGAAATTAAAATTATTATTATTAGTAGGTATTATTATGTATAGAAAGCAATGTTCTTTTCAAACTTTCACAATTTTGAAGAACTTCTATTAAGATTTGCAGTGTTTCCCTTGGTATAATAGGCTAAGATATTCATGCAAAATTACTTTACTCACTTGCTTCTGAATAATGCTCCTCACTCCTACTGTAGTTACATCAAGATTTTCTGGTTGTGAGGTGGTAACTGAGCAAACTTCTCCCAACTGTTGTGATGATGCTGAAGTTGATGGTTTTCCTGTAACCACACAATTCACACTATCAAAAAAAAATTACATGATCAATTTTATAATGTTTCATACAGTTACTGTGCTATCATCAATAAACTGTTTTGGAGCCCATTCTGGGAATGATTGAAACAACTACCAATGAGATGTTTGCAGTTAAGATAATGTTATCTCTCCCTGTATAAATATTCACCTTATAACATTCCTAGTGTTAACTGGAGCTCAGTCTAACTTATTCCAAATATAAATGATTACCATTTTATGAGTTCAAATGAGTTTTAAATGGAAAATATTAACTATATACTTCGTTTATTGAAGACACAGCAAACCCAACAATGTTCACACATATTTTATGTGACTTGCTACATGCACTGTGTTGTCTGCCAATGCCAAACCAGGAGGGTGCAGCAGGAGATAACACTAAGGTGCATGTAGCCTCACCAGTCATGTAAAATATGCATGTATATGTTTGGATTTACTCTTCCTTCGATAAACAGACTATAGTTATGTAGTATCAATCTCTTGTACTAAACACTGGTGAAAGTGACTACTTATAACAGTTTCCAAAAAGCTGAGTATATGTAAGTGAAGTTGAGATATGTAAAATTGGGTGATACTAAAAATAAAGCAAACCAACATACCAAGAATTTCATCAGTCGTGTTGGATATTTGTTGATCAGGAATCTATGCCGTACTGAAACACTGTCCTAACAGCCTCTAACTGGACATTTGCGGTACCGAGACATGGTTTCTGAAAAACAACATTCAGTTACAAAAATATGTTCCAGTTAAATTACTCAAGGAAATAGAAATGTCGCTAAGCTCTAAGAAGACATGACAACATAAACAAAATCAAATTTAACTTTTGCAGTTGTAATAATGTAGTAATACTGTAATGACACAATATTAAAATTGATGATTTTAGCAACATATTTAGATAAGCAGGACCGTTGAGAAATAAGCTCGGGCTGCTATGCCAGAAAATTCTCAAGCCCCCATGCCGAAATATTCTCGGGCCGTTTTCTTGACATGAGCGAACCTAAGGACGTCTGTCCAGTTCAGTAAGCGAGCCTCGGGCTCCCCTCAGCGCCGGACCCCCCTTGCTGAGCCACGAGCTCCTCTCTTGTCGACGGCCCTGAAGTTTTGTACCCATCACCTTAGCCTATAAAACTAGATTATATCACTATACTTACATGCTGCAATAAACAAGCGCCGTAATCACTCAAATTTCACCACACATAAACAAAAATAAAAGTATTAAACGGTCCAAACACAAAGAGCTGTAATCACTCAAAATTAACCACACATATAAAGTATAAACAAAAATAAAAATATTAAACACAAGCCACGCCACGTCACTGACAGCTGTCAAATATCAGCTTCCAATTCCGACAAATGACAATAGCGATACCAGCGGCATCCAACAGATTGGTCTCCAACTAAAAACACTGTTCCAATTCATGCCATTAAGAGTGGATACCCCTCTTAAAGGCTCCAAATAAAAGGTCTGATTGACAGTGTGACCTGGGGGAACAAACTCGGAATAGACTACACCTTTGACATCAAAAAAATAAATCAGCGTTATTTTTTTTAAATAATTTATTTAAACACAATAATACAAAAGTATAACCAGTTATAACAATAATTCCCTAATCAGTGTTTGCAAACACTGGCCCCGAGAATAACAAGACAATAATTAATATCTATGAACTACAGGTACACTGCAATGTTGCTCATAATTTCAACAAATAAATTCATTAACATTTTTACAATCTTTCAATTCTCTAACAAAACTTCTATTGTTATTTGAATCTTTTATACAATGAGGTAAATTATTAAATTTCTTAATTGCGTCTGTGATCGGATTTTTTAAACCTATGTTAGTTCTTGTGGAAATTTGATAAACATTATTTAGTGATCTTGTTTGGTGATCATGCACGTTATGGTAGAACCTAATATTTATGTTACTTTTTAGTAGATTATTTATAATTTTATAAACAAGTTTACATTGTTCCACCTCCAATAACGCTCTTAGTTTGTTTAAATTTAAATTTGAATAAAGTGTATTAGAACTTGTAAGCCAATCAAAATTAAACAATATTTTCAGAACTTTATTTTGTAAAACTTGAGCTTTATTAAAATGAACTTCACCTTCGATGTTTGATTTGACTTGACGACATTTTTGGACGGAGTGACGATGGCGTCTTCCATTGACTTGAATGTTGCTTCGTTTCTGGGTCATAACCGTAGCACCAAGTCTCATCATCAGTGACGATCTTTGACAGAAAATTTGGATCAGATTTAAGCTGTTGTTTCAAAGCACGCCATGTTTCAACTCGGCGTTCTTTTTGATTGTCAGTCAGAGCCCGAGGAACAAACTTGACAGCAACCCTTTTCATTCCCAAATCTTCTGTTAAAATTCGCTGCACCGAACTCCAGGACAACTCACTACTTACCGATAGTTGATATATTGTCAGTCGACGATCTGCAAGCACAAGATGTCGAATTTTTTCAACATTTGATGGACGTCCAGAGCGAGGTTTGTCATCAATCGACATGTCGCCATTTTTAAATCGACCAAACCACTCGTACACCTGAGTTTTTCCCATAGCATAATCTTTGTAAGCTATTTTCAAAATTAAAACAGGTCCGATCCTGTATTTGCAGCGTCTGACAACAAATTAATCGCTCTTATAAAAATCAAGGTTTTAGTAGTGTTCTACTGGTTATAAAAATACAGTCAGTGCGCCAAGAAGAACGTAACAACTGATTGGCACCGTGAGTACCCTTTGGGCCACTTTCTGATAATAGTTCTGCGTTAAAACCCAATAACATCATAAACATACTGGTAAATTAATCAAACTCCTGGCCGCATACCTTTCCATTTGCGGACAGGACCGCATCTAGAAGAATGTCATATCGTCTTCACCCAGAGCTAACTAGAAACATTTAATATGATTACTCAAACTATGACAAGTAACCCTACCACATCACAAAACCCTACGCCCAAGTCATACTCAAAAGTTGTCTCCCAACACAGCGAAAAACATCCTAACAAAGAACAAGCAATAGTTTTCAGCACTATAGAGGGAGCTAAACTACAAGACTATCTTCTGAAATTAGGTCCACTGGTAGAGCCCAAAAACATTATATTTTGCTCAAGGATCTCGAACAACAGAATATGTGTTTACCTCTCAAGTAAAAGTTTGGTTGACCAGTTCATACAACAGCATGGAGAATTAACCGTAAATGGAGAAATAATAAAAGTTCGTCGCCTAGTTACCCCCTCTGATAGACTGGTAATATCGAACGTTTGTCCGACCATCCCGCATGCAGTTCTAAACGACGCGCTGCAAAAATTGCATTTAAAGCTTTTATCTCCAATTTCATTCCTCAGAATTGGAGCCACTCTAGCGGAGTACAGTCACATTTTGAGTTTTAGGAGGCAAGTTTACATAGCACCTTCAGAGAATACGGATATCCCAGAATCCATAGAGATAACGCACAACGATCTGACCTATCGTATATTTCTTACTTTAGACAGTCAAAAGTGCTACAAATGTAAACTTATTGGACATATTGCTTCACAGTGTCCATCGATCCAGATTTCGCAGACTTCCACAGAATCAGAGACCCTCAACGATGAACTGTCAAACCCATCCGAAAATCAAGTAGTATCAGATATAACTACAGAAGATTCCACCACAGCCCACATACATCTGCCCAAAGAAAATACCAAAGCAATTACGAACAAAAACAGCCACCAACATCCTCAAAACACTAACACAAACATCATTAGCCTGCACGGCGAAGGAACACCGAATAATGACGAATTAATAACTCCAAGCATATCCTCCAAAAGGAGCTTCTCAGAAATACTAACACCAACGGAAGACACAGGTGCACCTCAAAGCTATCAAGTAACGTTCACCAAACCGACTGCAGATAACATCAAGAAACACAAACCTGATCAGGAATTAACAATACCCATAAAAAGCAGCCTTGAACCTATCAAAAATTTGATAGAGACTCAGCAGACGGTACTGAACATCGATCAGCTCACCAGTCTGTTGGAAAATGTACATGGAGCTAAGGATGCCATTAATGTAGTAAACAACTATACCTCAGATTTCAGAGCTCTTATAGAAATGCTTCTCCTAATTTACCCCCATTTGACAAACCGCACAATAAAGAACAGATGCACAAGATTAAGGAAAAAATTGGAACACCACATCGATCAAACGGTAGGATCACTAAGCGACACGTCATCCATAGATTCGACGTTTTAATAACAATAAAATTCACGTCAATTCTACAATGGAATTTAAATGGATATCTTATCCATTTGACCATGCTTCGAAAGTTATTAACTGATCACAAACCAGATATCATTTGCCTACAGGAAACTCACTTTAGTGACAGTAAAACACACACGCCTAAGCAGTATATAGGTTATTTCAAAAATAGGAATACGGGAACAGCAAGTGGGGGAGTGGCTATATATACCAAGTCGTATATGCAATCTAGTCAAATCAATCTCGTTACTAATTTAGAAGCTGTAGCAGTTACCATAGAAGATGGAGAGAAGGTCAATATCTGCAATGTATATATCCCACCTAACTACTTTTTGGATAAGAAAGAACTGGAAGACTTGATACAACAAGTTCCTGCTCCTCGCATAATTGTTGGAGACTTTAACGCACATGATTATACGTGGGGATCCTTCAAACATGACCAACGAGGAAACATAGTAAGAGGCATCCTGGACTCAAGCCACCTAGCCTTGCTGAACGACGGTAACTGTACTAGATTCGACGCCGCATCAGGAAGACTCTCCGCAATCGATTTGAGCCTATGCACCCCCGGCCTGCTAACTCACCTACATTGGAGTACAGAAGATGACTTATATGGAAGCGATCATTTCCCAATACTTATATCAAACAATAAAAACAACAAAAACACTGAATCAACGCCTCCTCAAAAGTGGAGATTAAAGCAAGCTAATTGGCATTCATTCTCACACTATATAGATAGTAACCTTGACCGCAATATAAAATCTAATGTCAGCATAGACTCTATAGTGGAACAGCTCAACAAGACTATAACTGATGCCGCACAACATATCCTAGGTAAAACCACCCACGTAAAAATAGAAATCCTGTGCCTTGGTGGAACAACGAATGCGAATCTGCACTCAAAGAGAGTAAACAAGCGGTCAATAAGCACAAAAGACAAAAAAATCTCAATACATTAAGGAACCTTCGGAACAAACAGGCCAAATTAAGACTAATAACTAGAAAAAACCAAAAACAATCATGGCAGAATTACGTCAGTAGCATTACTTGTAACACACCAATGCCCAAAGTATGGAAAAAGGTGAGAAGCATTTCTGGAACTAAGACTTACTCACCAATAAGATGTCTAAAAGACGGTGAAAACACTGTCACTGACAGTCATCAAATATCAGAAATATTATCCAAGAAATATTACTCCAACTACAGCAATGGAAACTACTGTTCAGACTTTACGAACTACAAACTAAATGCAGAATCAGTGATAATCCCCATAGAAGACAACAGCGATCCAATCAACCTACCCATCACAGAATTAGAGTTCTTGGATGCACTCAACGACCTGAAAGATACTGCTGCAGGACCAGATGACATTCCGCCTATTTTCCTAAAGAAACTTCCCCCGTCTGCTCATAACCGCTTATTACACATATTCAACACCATCTGGACAACGAACGTTTTCCCCAAAATATGGGGACAAGCAATAACAGTTCCTATCCTGAAGTCTAATAAATCACCCCAGCTACCAGAATCGTACAGGCCTATATCACTAACCTGCTGTATGTGCAAGCTTCTTGAGAAAATAATTAACCGCAGGCTTATGTGGAGTCTCGAACATAAAAACCTATTAGCCTACAACAAGCTGGTTTCAGATCAAATAGATCTACTATAGATAATATAATAGACTTAGAAACCCACATCCATGAAGCATTCTCGGACAATCAACATTGTATGGCAATTTACTTTGATATCAACAAAGCGTTTGATACAGCCTGGAAATACAACATCATTTCTAAACTCCACAAATGGGGATACAATGGAAACATTCTATCCTTCATTTCCAACTTCCTCGACAACAGATGTTTCCAAGTACGAACAAATGGTGTACTGTCGGAACAAAAACAACAGATCAACGGAATACCTCAAGGCTCTATTATTAGTCCAACTCTATTTCTTATAGCACTTAACGACGTTCTAAGAGATATCGAACTACCTCTTCAGGCCCGTCTATACGCGGACGATATGATCGTATTTGTGAGGGGAAAGAACTTGACAACAAATGCATCGTTATTACAACATTACCTGAATAAGCTGGAATACTGGTCTAAGCAGACAGGATTTACCTTTTCAACAGAGAAAACAACTTGCATTATTTTCTCGAAGAAGCCTGTGCGTGACAAGCCCACTTTAAAGTTGTGCAATAAGATTCTAAAGTACACCAGCGACATCAAATTCTTGGGAATCACATTTGATAATCGACTTAATTGGAAGAAACATATAACAGATGTCATTCAGTCTTGTCAAGCAGGGATCAACATGCTAAAGTACCTATCAAATAGACACTGGGGGGCTGAAAGTAAGACACTGCTTACTATATATAGAGCACTTGTAAGATCCAAGATTGACTATGGCTGCATCGCGTACAACTCAGCAAGACCTTCAGTTCTCAAACCTTTAAACGTGCTTCACAACACTGCGCTGCGATTAATATTAGGAGCATACAGAACTACACCGGTAGACAGTCTGTACTGTGAATCGGGAGAAGCACCATTACACATAAGACGTCAGATAATGAGCCTCACATATTTTAATAAGAAAATCGCAAACATCAATACATCAGCCCATAAATATTTAGCCACTACAAGGTCCTATAGGAATAGCATAACAGGCACTCCTTTTCACAACAGAATCAGAGTCTACTTAAGAAGTCTCGACATCCAGAACGTACCGTCAACACTTACTACTGTCACCGATACCATCCCGCCTTGGATTATTTGTCAACCAGTTACCAATACAACACTCATCAAGTTCAACAAAACCGAAACACCCAATGAAGTTATATACCAGAATTTCTGTAATATCATAAGCGACTATCCAGGGTCAAAACAATTATACACTGATGCTTCAAAAACAAAGCAAAGCGTAGGAGCAGCAGTCATCACTCCCACATCCACAATCAAACTGAAGCTCCCAGCAGCAGCATCCATATTGACGGGTGAGCTTTACGCAATCAGAGAAGCTGTCCAGTTTATCAAAAACAGTCCTTATCAGAGGTGGGTAATAATTACAGACTCCTTAAATTCAATCGAGTCCATAAACAAACTGAATCCCAAAAATCCACTGGTCAACCTAATCAAGGAGGAAATACACCGGAACTTACTTTTAAACAAGGAGATAACTCTATTATGGGTTCCCTCACATAAATCCATATTGGGCAACGAAATGGCGGACAGGGGCGCAAGATCAGCGGCGGACGCCAAAATGCAGACAATACAAAAGATTCCTGTTTCCGATATCAAGACATACTTCCACAACATGGCAATAGAACAGTTTAACAATAAATGGAGAAGCGGATCAGCGAAGCTTCTTGAAGTGAAATCTCGTCTTGGTTCCTGGCAGATCAACACTACAAATAGAAGGCACCAGGTTCTGCTGACCCGTCTTCGTCTGGGACACACCAGGGCCACACATGGTTACCTCATATCGGGAGATCCCGTACCTCTTTGTACAATTTGTGAAGTGTCCCTCACCGTTAAGCACATTTTAGTGGAGTGTCCCATGCTAGAATACCAAAGAGTGTCCTCCAACTTAGGATCTAGCTTAATAGACATTATAGGCTCAGAATGTAACATAAACAATCTACTCTTATTTTTACAAACCACCAACTATGCTCATAAAATTTAGTGTAACACTGTGTACTGCTCCGCCGCTAATGACCATCAGGCCGATGCGGCAATTGTATTTTTTTTTATTGAATAAAAAAAAAATACAATTCAAAAAAAAAAAAAAAAAAAAAAAAAAAAATTAAAACAGTTTCAGCAGCATTTTTACCACTTAGAAAGCAAATTTTCACAGCTGCACGTTGCTCACTGAAGCTTGCCATCGTCAAAAACGAAACAAGCACGAAACAGCTCTAGGAAAAATATTGACTGCAGAGGAACAAAACAAGCCAGATCGACAACTCAGGTGTCACTGAACTAGTAATGAGTTGCGCTGTATGCTGTATGCCTCTAGGGGCAGGAATGTGTACTACACAAGCTCCGCCCACTGCAATGCTATTCAGTTTATTTTTGGGTACCTCCTCGTATATCACACATATCCCTTATACCAATCTTCTGAGTAATAAAGATTATGGTTAATTGGAATAACATCATAACACATCCTCTTGACGGACCAATTAAAAAGAAATTTTCTAATTTGTTAACTCAGACACAGGAAGATACCATCACGATTATTTGAATAACGTTGTATGAATTATGTAAAATTCGTCGTAGGAGTCTGTGCATCATCTGTCCTAACAAGGTTAATTGGGTGGTCAGTGGTCATGATAACATAATTGAACATACGTATTTCTTTTAAAACAAACAAATTTATTTACTATGAATAAACAACAGAACTGTACAACACATTGTTTCCTGCAAGATACAAGCTAGAATGAGAAATTCATATACGGTTTGTTCGTACAGTGGTCGGTGACTTGTCGGTGACAGTGTCTGGGATCTGGCCTTGTAAATTCTGTCTATATAGCGCAGTAGAATGAATGGAATTTGTGTGGCGGGATCTTGGACACGATCACTGACAGGTTGGCGACAGCTGTAGGTACGAACAGATCTATAAACGTATTTCGTATTTAGAAAAAATACAAAACTGTTATTTATCGGAAAACTTTCACGAACTTTAGTATATATTTTACAATCATTACAAAATATACAAGTTTTAA